>FR990091.1:1200000-1800000 GCA_905404285.2 Erannis defoliaria | reverse complement strand
TGTCAACAGCAATCCTAGTACACTGATATGAAGCTTACTCGTACGAGTGCGATCGGACCGAGCTGACTCGTATCGTGTCAACGCGGCTTTAGGGACCAGAAATTTACTAACGCGCATCTACAATGCAACTCATGCACTGAGAGTTTTGGCGGGAACACGGAAAAATCATGTCGCTACATTCTATAATTTTCTTAAACAAGTGTTTTTTCGCGAATTAATGATTTAAAATGGTGGTGTTTTGTTCATTGAGTGTTGAATTACATGCACGAGTGTGGGCAAGTGGTATAATGTGGTAAAACATGTCCTTTTGTGTTGTTTCCATAACTCTGTAAAAGCTCATAGTAAAGTCACCACAACTTTACTAGGGCACTTGGACTCGACTTTGACTAATTTCGTGTGACTAGCTGTGATTTCATGACATATTTGACTTGATATTAATACAAAAACTTGAAAATTTCATATACTTGACTCTGGCAGAATGTACAACGTGCGATGACAATAAAAAAGAAAAAAAAAACTCACGCACTTCAAAAAAATTGTTGAATTATATAGAAATATAATATAATACAATTATTGTTCGTTTTATTTATTTTAATGTACGAACACTCGGTTGTATTTTTTTCATTATTGTTTTTAAATGTAGATATAGACAGATTAACGTACCAAAAACACACACAATATTAAACAGTTCAAGGGGGAATAGGGCGAGTGCTTCTCCATACAAACGAATTTCCCCTATTTTTTTTATTTTTCTTGCCTTAGAGGCATTATCTAGGAAGAGTATTTTTTTACTGTCTGTTTTCCTTTTTTTCAAAAACTAATTGCTAAAGAAAATATAGCCGTCCAAAGGTTATTATGAAGATATTTAAAGCGCTACCCATTATTTTTTTTAGCTATTAGTTTCTGAAAAAATTGAAAACACAGAGGCATGTGTACAGTAGACCTAGAATTTATTTAAAAAAAATTGCTATAGAGGCATTATCCAGGAAGTAAACAGGGGAATACGTTTGTATGGAGTAGCGCTCATCCTATCCTCCTTAAGAGCTGGTGTAAAAAATGGCGGCCTTATCGCTAAAAGCAATATTATCCAGGCAACCTTTGTAATTCTTTCCTCTGCTTTTTTACTGGTTGAATTTTTTCATTACACCTATATATTCAATAAAAAATAAAATATTATTTATCATCAAAAAATTTTCAAATGTGCGTTAGGAAGCAGGGCTTTCATTTCTGCCCCTTAAAATCAGATGTGGAATTTTATTTTTACAGGTTTTATTACTACATCAAATACATTTGTTTAGACTGAGTCACCGTCCCTAATGTTAGAACTAATAGGCCTTTGTCATGCCATTAAACAGTGAGGTGGTGTCAGTAAGAAGCAAAACTGGGCCACGTGCGTGCCGTCCTGTATTCACTCCTTGAAAAAGGTCACTGGATTTAATTAAAATGTTAGTTATATTCTTACTTTTAATTAGGTACTGAGTATCCCCGTAAATATAAAAGTATTTCATGGTAGCGTGGTATATAGTTTAAATTTAAGCAATGCCATGACAATTTTGCTTGTCGTCCGAACCACAGAAAAAGCGCTCAGCTGTTAAAGCCATTCGTGTTCACACATCCGAAGACTGACAGGATAATCCGTTTTTTTTTTCGTTCTTTTTTTGGTTGGTTGTGGCCTTATGAATACAGTCTTGACACATTTCACGTGAAGTGCTTACGATCAATTCTTCGTATAAGGTGGCAGGGCAGGACCTAGTAGCAAACTCTGAAATATTGAGGCGAACAGAGATGTGTGTGGCTAGAGGCCCTGCTCATAAAAGGTCTACAGAGATGGTGCGGACATATTGTCCGTATGGATGACTCCAGGCTGCCTAAAGCTGTCTTCTATTCACAATTGAAGGAGGGAAAGCGCAGACCTGGAGGTCAGTACTTACGCTACAAGGATGTCCTAAAACGCCATCTCACTTGGGAAGAGCTCGCACAACAGAGACGAGATTGGCGCAGCTCTGTTTATAAGGCAGTTACGAATGTTGAAAAGCGGCGATTGCAAGACCTCTACGCGAAGCACCTTATTATTAAGTCCCGTCCAAAGCCTTACTACGTTTACACCTACAATGCAGACGGTCAACTGCACTGTGCGCCATGCAGTAGGACCTTTAAAAGCAAATTTGGTTTCGCCAGCCACCTGCGTGCTCGGCCCAATAGCTAGCAAGGTTTTGCCATTGACGGGCACGTCAAGTAGGACGATGTAAGTATATACACAGTGTGAACTTGTACCACGAGCTAGTTAATTACTTTTATACAATAAAACATTTCAATAACAAAAGCCTACCAAATATGGCGGAATACGGTTCCCATAGGTTTTGTTTGACTAAGGTTTACAATAACAGAAGGCATAGATTATTAATATTGCCCAGGGTCGTCTACAATGTTGGACAGAGAAACTTATTTGGAGACGTGGCAAAACGATAAAACCAACATATTCCAGAGCAAATCCTGTTAGCGGTGTTCAGGAAAAGCGACAGTGGCTCTCTCAGTCCAGTCAAGATAATTTGGTAAACTCGTAGTCGGCAATCCATTATGTGGGACAGACAGACGTAGCCATCCCTCTATTGTTGCCTTTGAAAGCGTTTGGAAAGGGCTTGTTTATTTTATGAATATTACTCATTTGTAGATACGGTTTGTATGGATAGATCGTTAGTATCATTGTAACGGATAATAAAAAACGAGTATGTAATCTATTCGTACAAAGAAATATAGTATTTGATAACTATTTACAGACTATTAAATAAAATGTATATAAGTATTCTATCAGCTATCTGGTTTCCATAATACAAGCTTTGCTTAGTATGGGGCTAGATGGCGCTGTGTGTAATAAATGTCCGCCCAATATGTCCGCCCAATATTATATGACTATTTATAGCTGATTATGCTATTATGATTATCATCATAAGCCAGAAGATATCCACTGCTAAACGAGGCCTCCCCCTTGGACAGCCGTACTGTACAATAACCTGCCATTTGCATCCACCTGTTGCCCGCGACATCCCCAACGTCGTCGATCTATCTCACAGCAAAGCGAAAGCCCTACTTCTTAGGTAGAACGGCTGCCATAACAATGTTGTAAAGCAATTCCATGGAAAACCGCTGTCACCAGATTCACACATAATTGTATAGAATCTACGACGAAAAAATGCCAATCATTGGTTGCGCATTTGAAGTAAAACCCTCGAAATGCCATTTTGCAACAGATAATAATGTGGTTTGGTTTCCTACGCGCCTATTTAAATTGTATTTTTGAGAATTCTCATGTATATTGGTAGAATTGACATTAAGCGCATTTACACTTAATGCCGACTTGCGCGGCCTGTCATATTTCTGTTCTATTCACTTCTCTCTTCAGTGGTCTATCTTCTGGGAGGCTATTTATGCTGCGTCTTCCGGTTCGTTGTCGCCACTCTAGAACCTTTTTTCCCCATCGGTTATCAGTTCTTCGAGCGACGAGGCTTGCTCATAGCCACTTCAACTTGTAAGCTGTGAGAGCTATGTCGATGACTTTGGTTCTTTAGCGAATATCCTCTTTCGGTTTTAATCGCCCAAAGCTCCAAGCACAGCTCTCTCTGTTGCCCGTTAAGTTGCTATTATGTTTATAATGCTACTTTAAAATTAAGAATCAGTAGCTTAATTACATCGATTTGCTCTATATTCCGTAATCAACTAAGTTACAGCGATTCAGGTTGATATCGATATTAACTTAAATCGATGTTAACTGAACTTTAATCTCGATCGACGACTAAACCCAATAGGATTACTGAAACAAGAGAAGATTAACGGTTCAAGTTATAAACCAGGTTTGTTGCGGATTAAAGTTGTTTATAGTCCGAAATGGGTCAACTTATTGGCTTTTAGCTGCTTTTTAGGCAATTTATTAAATAATTCATCGTTATTATAATCAGACAATGCTCGGAGTTACTTTGCGTTACTTTACACCAAAGAACCAAAGTCACCGACATAGCTCGCAGAGTTTGGAAGTTGAAGTGGCAATGGGCACAAATCGCACACACACCGCTCGAAGAACTGATAACTGATGGGGAAGAAAGGTTCTTGAGTGGCGACCGCGAACCGGAAGACGCAGCGTAGGAAGGCCTCCCACTAGGTGGACCGATGACATTGTAAAAGTCGCGGGCAACCGGTGGATGCAAATGGCAGGTTGTCGTACAGTGTGGCCTCTGTTAGCGGTGGACGTCTTTAAGATGATAATGAGTTTCAAGTCCCGCCAGAGGTCATAATTTTTCTTACTGTTCAAATGTATATTATTTTTGCGCTTTTTTTATTGGCTTGCGTTTGACTGTCATCTCGTCTATGTTTATGCTTTAAAAATACACAGGGTTAGTTCTAATCAGTTAGCATCCTTTTAAGGGCATATTCTGTACATCAAAACAAACAACTTTTACTATGGCGTCAACATTGTAATCGCGAAAAAAATATCAGCTGTTCCATACAAAAAGATCATCGATCTTGGGCAAAATGTATGGATGTATAGAATATGCCCTTAAAAGGATGCTAACTGATTAGGACTAACCCTGTATAAATAATTAACTTTATAGCACCTTATATGAGCACAGTATTTATGTACTTTATATCAGCAGGTAGTGCTTCCATATTTGTGACTTTCTGAATGCCGAAGGGATAGCGTTCTCGCCTGGCAACCTATTTTATTCGTTTTTATTTTTGGGTATTCGTATATTGAATAAATTATTAGTTACGTGGTCTAGGGGGTACAATCACACAAAACATAAAACTAGACAGATGCCTTATAAAACTGAATATACTTGGACTGTTTCTTCTTCATCAAAAATAGATACAAGTTATTAAAGACACTTGGTAAAAAAAACTGGTACGAGTAAAAAACGGAAATGGCAAAAAAAAATATTCAATACAGAGTCAAAAACTGTAATAATGATTTAAGATAGGTATAGAAGATGTATTTTGGTAACCACTTGATTCATCATCATCAGCCGGGAGACGTCTACTGCTGAACGAAGGCCTCCCCCTTAGACCGCCACACTGTACGACAACCTGCCATTTACATCCACCGTTTGCCCGCGACTATTACATTGTCGTCGGTTGCCACTCAAGAACCTTTCTTCCCCATCGGTTATCAGTTCTTCGAGCGATGTGGTTTGCCTATTGCTACTTCAAGTTGCAAACCCTGCGAGCTATATCGGTGACTTTGGTTCTTTGGCGAAAATCCTTGTTCCGGATTTTATCGCGCAAAGTAACTCCGAGCATAGCTCTCTCTTGCCTGTTGCGTGACTCTGTACCTACCAAAGGCCAGCAATTAAGGACCACGTTTCAGTTCCATATATCACCACTGGCAACACACACTAGTTGAAGACCCCTTGTCTTCAGGCACAGCGGGATTTTGGACGAGAAGATATTACGCAATTTCCCAAACGCCCCCGAATTGGATTCTTCTGGCGACCTCTTTGTCGAAGTTGGACCTACCGAATTGAACAGTCTGTCCGACTGTTCAATTCGGTAGGTAATTGTAGACTTGACATAATAATACTTACTTACTCAGACTTGAGATAAACATAATGTTATTTTGCGTTTGTCATCCTTCTCGTCTGATATAAGCGAAGATGCTGCGATGGAGCACGCTTATCTAGAAGAAACAGATTCACTCGCGACTACAAGACATCCCGATTGTAATTATCGGGAACACCCAATCTGGCACCGCACTCCGTTGTGTAGCAATTCGAACAACGAAAGTAGAATCAAAACGTTTCGTTTGGATTTTGAGTATATCATCCAAGAAACTTATCCGGCCTGTAGTAGAATGGACCCAAATATTTACAGGATGTTTTTCATGGCTCACTTTGGTCGTAAATAATACGAGTAAGGATATAATAAAAATATACATAATATACATTAAAAAAAATAAACATAAGGAGTACGAAAACTCTAAAATAATGTATCAAGCAGCATAGTTTATTCCATCAAAATTTCAAATAAGCTTCTTCATTAGCCTGTTAGACGTCCACTACTGGACGAAAGCCTCTCCCATAATAGAGAGGGGTTGCCATAATCCCCGCGCTTGGCAGGTGGCTTGGGGATCGCAGAGTGTTACCACCGTTAACTAAGAGGACGCTGCTGCCCATCCTCCGGTGGTGCTGGATGCAGTTTTAGGACATACCCAGGTCCAAGTCAAATAAGCTTAGTTGGAATAAATTACTTTGTTCAGTACTTTATTCATCACAATCCTGCAGCCAAAGGTCTACATGAAACAATTTCCGACCGACGAGTTCGACCCTTCGGGCAGGGGGGTGTAATTCCGCAGTTTAGGTATGTTCGGCCGGCGCTCCGTCCGGGAGCACATTGCAAGGCTGAAGTCAGTGGCCGCCCGCACGCTAGCCTCGTCGCACGTAACTAAGCATACGTGATAGAAAGAGAGCGGTATATCTAGGTGAATATAGCGAGCGGTATCCAGCGCTGTGCGAGTTGAATTGCTACTTTATTGCCTAGTAGATGGAGTTCTTATTTATTTCAATTCCTTTGCGGAGTTAACTTTCTGTACGTAGTACTATTATTTATTCTGTGCTTCGGGCGGTGCATCCTTAAAGAGCATTATTTTTGTGACATAACTCAAGAATTGTTAATTAGTCATAGTCATATTATTTTGTTCTGTTGTAACAGAATAAATGATTTCCTTCTTTCTTTCAGTAATTACTTAAAGTCTGGTATTATTAATAGCTGAAAATATTCCTGGAATGACACATCTAGGTTATGTTTTGATCGATCATAACATTCATAATACGGCGCTAATTATACAAACACACTAGCACGCCGGTCAGCGCGTGCGCACGTCTACTGAATTAGAATCTCCCCCGCGTTGCGCCTGTCATCTTCGCTCAGAGAAATTAACTTTTGTTCCTAATTGATTGTTGAGAGTTTTATTCGTTTGTGTATTACTTTAATCAAGAATGGTATTGATACTAAATGACTGTAAGTACAGGAGAATACGGATTTTTCATTTACTGGCTTTACGGTAAAGGAGAATATCGCGAGGAAACCTGAACACGTCCAGAGAAGAAATTCAATAGGTTAGGTTTAAATTTAATAGGTTTTAATTTTAAATAATAATACGGACATTTAAAACATTTAATTAGTCACAGATGGACATACGAAAATATAGCCTATTACATACCTAATAGGGTCCCGTTGAAACTCTTTGGATACGAGACCCTTGACGAAATTGACAAGCTAAAACTTATACGACCTTAAGTCTTAAGGAGTAAGTACTAAAACGATTATAGTAATTATATACATTAATACCTAATACACATAATATTGTAATACTACTAGAACCAACGTTAAAATAAATAGGTAAGTAGGTACTAATATTAACAACTTAAACTAATAACTGTAATAGGTTAGGTTTAGTCAAATAAATTATACGGATTAATTTATACAGAGTGTGGCGTAGCGTAATGAGTGGATTATACAACCTTCAGCCAGGTGACATCTTGCTGCATTAGAAAATAAAATAAAAAACAGTTCTATAAAAGTCACACAATTTTCGAAATAAAAATAACGAGTTGAAACGAGTTAAATATAATTACAACGCATTTGCTCAAAAAGTGAATTTACGAAGCCTTCATACAACGGAGCGTGCGGTAAAGTAGGTACTATCAGCTAAGTACCTATTTCACGCCGTACGTTCAGTTGCATAGCGTATTTTTTTAATTTCCATAAAAATATATAAGAATTCCACTAAGGAGTTTCACATTACGAGAATAAATAAGCTAAATGATCGAACCTCCTTAGAAGCGCTTTTTCTCAATACGTTTGTCTCACTTTAATACTAAAGAGAATATGAAACGAAAGATGTAGTTTTAATTTAGCACGTGGTGCCATTTGCAAATTCGCGCTATTTTTATCTTAGAAACATATAAGTATTTTTTCTTCTTTCCTCCATACGGCATTGCACTTTGTGCATTTGCCAGTGTCAAGTATTTAGTCGCGACTTTCTGACTGATATTTATAAACAAAATAATAAAGTTTGTTTAATTATTAACGTTTTCTCGCAAATGTGTTGTAAAATTTTGTATGGCACTCGTGCGGAATTGGTTTTTACAAACTCATGACTATGGTAAGTAAAAACCAACTTACCGCACTAGTATCATAAATAACTATTCTTAAACAAAAATTATACTCGGACACAAAAAATGGCAGTAAGAGAATTATAATTTACGTATAGGTACAGTTAGCGGTTGTATTTACAAATTCTGAATCCTCCTTGTAATAACTGGGCCTACATGTCTCTAGTATGCCTTTAGTCTACGTCAAAAACATACCTAACCTGATTGACCTAAGCCTAGTTAGATATAAGCTTAGACCAAAAGCGGCACGTCGCCAAGAAAATGTATTCATCAATAACTTCAAGGCTAGGGAACCCCCAACGCATAGGTGTGACTTTTCTCAGCGCTCACATACACATACATAATACAAGTCACACACACCCTTATCATGACGCGTCTATAAAATTCGTTGTTAGTTTTCTCACACGCGTAAATACGTGTATAGCACACATGTAAATAAACATGTGAAGGATCTTCGTGGCGTGATGTGGCAGATTACGTGCCAGTTACTAGAGACGATAATATTTATGTTGAGCACAGAATATTATATGGACAGAAGTATCACTCTGCACAAAATAAAAGAAGTGCAATGCAGTAGGAACTACTTATGTAATTATTAAATAATTTACACAATACAAATGAAGTTTTCCAATTTTAGCAGTGTTTTTCGGTTTTATATGACAAAAATAAAACCCATCCCAAGACCCATTGAAACCCATTGGTTTATTTTTTGAGCCATGTCACATTAGATCAGATATCATAAAGTCGAAGCTTTTGCTTTAACAATATTTTTGTAAATGTTTAAAAACACAAGTAACTTTAACAAGAAAAACAACCGACTATTAATTAATATGGAACCACCTTGGAAGTATACCGATCAAATATATTTTTTTATTCAAAATCAGTCCACAATAGGGTAGATTACCGATGTTTATATCGTTAAAACTAATAGCTATGATGAAGAATTATATAGTATGTTTATTGAAAAAATAATTTAAATCGGTTATTAATGTTCTGATATAGGAGCGCTTATAGTTATTGTTAGAGACAACTCTGTCCCTTTCCCACAAAACAAAAAATGATGTCACGCCTTGCTTACACGCCCTCATTTGGGTCATTATGTTTATGTTATTATGTTATTAATATTGGTTTTACATAATCCATAATGTGCAATAAACGATTTGACTTTGACTTTCACTTGTCAGAATATAATTTATCTGGCATACAGAGAAGTGACGTCACGGTTTGCTGTTTCTTCTCTCTGTCTAGCATGATATTAAAATGCTTATAAGTTGCTTATTTTTGATCAGATTTTAATTTTCTTTTCGTTAATCAGCTATATTTATGGGCCACATTTTAATAAGACAACATAAAAAACCAATCATCTACCCTATTGACGGAAAAATCAATGAACATACATACCGCCGAACATAGAACAGATTCAGTTACATATGTCATCACTGGCAACACACACTGGTTAAAAACCCTTGTCTTCAGACACTGCGGGATTTTAAACGAGAAGATATTACGCAATTTCCCGTACGCTGCCCATCCGAGTTGAATTCTTCGGGCGACCTCTTTGTCGAAGTTGGACTTACCTAACTGAACTATCTGTCCAAGGTAGTTGTAGTGGTCAACAACTTCGAAAGTATCGTTCCCAACGACAACCGGTACGGGCACAACATGGACATTATAAATAAATAAATAAATTGGTCATGATCTTTGTCTTGTCCATGTTCATTTTAAGACCCACCTGTTGAGAAACGTTACTGAGGTCGCTGAGCATAGTATTTAGGTCCTTCAGCGACTCCGCCATGATGACTATATTATCATCGGCAAAGCGAAGGTGAGTGATGTATTCGCCATTAATGTTGATGCCGAATCCGTACCAGTCTAAAAGCTTGAAAACGTCCTCCAACGCGTTCGTGAACTGTTTCGGAGAAATAACGTCTCCCTGACTCACAATTTTCTGCAATTGGATTGGTTTCGTGCTCTCATCCTGCAATAGGATTGGCAACGTAGCGTTTCTATACAAACACTTCAGCCTTTCGGTATACCTATAGTCGATATGACATCGCTGAAGGGACTGCAGGAGTATAATATTATCATCAATACGAATTAATCATAATCCGTAAAATTTACAAGAGCCGTTAGGTTTTTTCAACACGAACTTCTGTATGTTTTCTAATCCCGTGATATAGGTCACGCATTCCAGCGGTTACGGATATCGGTTCCGGAACTGTGCCGGCTACGGTTACGGTTGCGGATTATTATTTCATATGTAACGAGTATTGTTCCGCACTCAATTAGAAAGATATTTTTAAACCGTAGGCCAAGGAAAACTAGAGCACTATTTTTGAATCACACCTACGCATAAATTTTCACATATAGTAAAATCATGAGTTTTGGCGGGAACACAAAAATCATGTGTCATGTCAAAATCATTTGCTCGAAAAATTCATTTACGAAGCCTGTATACATCGTTCGAAAGTTTATCATTATGCACCATACAATGGCGCGTGCGGTAAAATAGGTATTTTTAGCAAGGCGTGCAGTAAACCTATTTTACCGCACGCTTAGTTGTATTGCGCCGTGCGTATTCTGCGTATTCTTAAAATTCTTACGGTTCTTACGGTATTTTTAAAATTACTATAGAGAATAAATAAATAGTTGAGTGATCGAACCTTGGAAGCTCTTTTGCTCTATACGTTTCGACGTCAGCCATAAAACGTCCACTGCTGGACGAAGGCCTCCCCCTTTATAGAGGGGTGTTGCCATAATCCCCACGCTTGGCAGGCGGCTTGGGGATCGCAGAATGCTCAATACGTTTGTCTCACTTTAATACTAAACAGAAAATGTGACGAAAGATGTAGTTCTAATTTTCACCACGCGCACGTAGCGCTATTTTGTTAATTTGTGGTGTTTTATTCATTGTGTTGCACAAGTGTGGGCAAGTGGCATAATGTCGTGAAACATGTCTTTTCATGTTGTTTTCAAAACTCTGTAAAAGCTTATAGTAATGTCGCCACAACTTAACTAGGGCATGACTTGGGTTTGATGATGACTAATTCCGTGTGAATAGCTGTGATTTTGTGACATATTTGACTTGATTGATACTTAATTAACTTGAAAATGCGTAGTCTTAACACTGGCAGAATGCACAAAGTGCGATACCAAAAATGAAGAGAAAAAAGTTACTATAAGATCGACTTTCAGACATCTTTCCCGCAAAGACATTTCTAATATACGATTTTTACGCGAGAGCGTATAAATCAAACGTGCGTACGATCGACGTAAAGATTTTAGTGGGAATCCGGACATTTCGCATATGGCATTATTTCGGGGCTTGGTTTCGGCACTTGGGAGATTGACTACAAGAAAAAACCGGCTACAACTAGGCTACAATAGCCATGTCGTAGGCAGTTTTTGTGTGTTACAAGTTATAACTTAAATTTTAAATGTGAGCAAATGCAAAACTATTTCGTGATAAAAAAAACCTGAGTAAATAGGATTCACCCGCGACTTGAAGACACCCAGACTGCACGTATGGGAAACACCCACTCAGGCAGCACATTTCGCTATTTAACTTCTCGAGTGGCAGCACCATTTTTGCGTGCTTGCCAACTGTCAAGCACTTCCGTAATTTTTTAGCACGCACTAAAATCAAGATCTCTCCAGTTTCACATAGACCGTATATAAGAAAGTTACCTATATAAGTTCGCATAAAAATCTTCCAGCAAGCTTAGCTTCTGAAACTATGGTGAATACACGCAGCATGTTTTTACAAAGCACGGTCCAACAAACACACAAACATTAGCATAACAAAGCGCGAAGCCAGGCTGTTTATCACTTTCTAAATATAGACGCGAGAACGTACAGTCAGCAAAATATGCTGATAAAGAATATTTTCTACAACTGATCAACACTCCCCTAAAAATCACCCCTCTTTCAAATCTAAAGTCCTGAAAAATTCCGCGCGTTCCACTTGAATCCCCAATTTCGATCCCCCAGGGGATCGAAAAGCAACCGCTATTCCACCACGACCCCGCAAGTTGGGGCATCAAACAGTACAGAAAATTATAATTCAATAGGATCCCTTCTTGAACAAAAGGCCTTTTATATATATATACAGGGTTAGTTGTAATCAGTTAGCATCCTTTTAAGGGCATATTCTGTACGTCAAAATAAACAACTTTTACTAACGGGCCCACATTGAAATCGCAAAAAAAATATTGCTGTTCCATACGTATACGAAAGCATTATTGCAAGCTAGGTAAATCATAGCTTGTAATAATCCTAGTAGAAATAATAATTATGTATAAATTGGGACTATAACTTGTAACTATTGAATAAATATTTAGATTTAATTTGATTTGATTTTGATACAAAAAGTTCATCGACCTTGAGCAAAATGTATGGAACAGCCGTTTTCTTTCGGATTACAATGTTAGTTATCGGGCATATTTTGTACGTCAAAACAAACAACTTTTATTGTATTATTGTTGGAGTTGTTTGTTTTGACGTACAAAATATGCCCGATGCTAACTGATTACAACTAACCCTGTATATGTATGTTTAACATACATACATATGTTTAACATACATATACAAGGTATATGTATGTAAATAGTAGTAGTTGTAATAAGGGCCTTTAAGTTCTTCATTTGTTCATGAATCCTGTTTGTTTTTTTTTGTTGTTCTTTGATCCTTGTGGAATTATATTTTTCTGTACTGTTTGATACCCCAACTTGCAGGATCGTGGTGGAATAGGCGAGTGTTTTACAATCCCCTGGGGGAATGTGGTGGAACAGGCGAGTATTTCTCTATCCCCCAGGGGATCGTGGTGGAATAGCGGGTGCTTTTCGATCCCCTGGGGGATCGAATTTGGGGATTCAAATGGAACGCGCGAAAAATTCAATTCCGTAAGTCCGTATAACCATGAGCTATATTATTCGACATAATTATTTTACGTATTTTTATAATTATTTATTTTTACTAAGTGTTTTTTTTTGTGACATACTTGATGACATTTGACGTTATCAATAAACTATTGTATTGTATTTTACTACGTAAACATCAGGTCTATGGTTTAAACCACCAACCCACACCGGATTCTACTATCGATCGTTTGGCTTTCATTAATGTTGTCTATCTTGGACCTAAGTATGTCTTAAAACTGCATCCAGAATCACCGGAGGACGGGCAGCAACGTCCTCTCGGTTACTAGTGAGCATTTTGCGATCCCCAAACCACCTGCCAAGCGTGGGGATAATGGCAACCCCTCCCTATTAAGGGGAGGCCTTCGTCCAGCAGTGGACGTCTCCTGGCTGATGATGAATGCTGTCTATCTTGGACACAGTTGCATAGAACAGGGATCTTGTTCTCCGTGAACCATGTCTGATAATTCTTGAGCCACGAAGTACGCCTTTTTCTGGGTGGTGGGTCTCACCGGGCTTGGTGGAATAATAATGGTCTAGTCACGATTTAAAGGTAGGGCCCAGTAGAATTCTAAACGCTAATGCAGCGCGGCAACATTATTTTTACTACTTTTTTTTTATATTTCTAAGAATGTACTTAATTATACGTAAAACCACATAGCGACATATTTAGCGATAGATTAATTCACGCAAAATTATTCAATTTTTTTTTTTTTTTTATTAATGGGGTTACAAAAGTACATTAAGTAGTATTTGTTTTTCGTTTTATTAAAATTCTGTAAATAGTTTTTTGTTTTCATTTTTGCTGACGGTACAAAGCCAACCTAAATCTCCCTCTAATAAAAATTTAAGGGCAAGCCACGTAATATTACCGTTATTTTTCTTTAAAGCTGTGTTCTTGAAAGTTTGCCCTTAACTTTTTCAATGTATCATGTTAAATGGCACTTATATAAATAAATAATAAACATAAAGTTTACATTAATTTAATGATGTGTACTGCGAGAAAAATCTTTTATATTTGCACCCTACCAAAAAATGTATCTATTAAATTAAATTTATCTATTCTGAAGATACTCACCATCCATTTGCTAAGAGTACAGAGTGTACTTAAACCTCTTCATGCTTATTTTCTTTCGTAGCTAGTTATAAAAATATTGTTTAATGGACCAAAGGTTAATATTAAATTTTATGTTTTATAATTTATTTTTATATTACTTTATTTTCATCACACTTGCTCGTAAAGTGGATCTTATTGCATCGGTTTTAGACTCATAATCCAAGCTATTATACACGCGTGCTTTTTACTTTACATTACGGCACTTGTACTATAATAGGTATAACCCGGTAAAGTCAAGTTTGTACGTGACTGCAATTAGACGTACGTGTACGAAGCACTCTTAATATAGCCGGGTAATACTTACAGTTTTTTTGTAATACCAACAAAGAGTTCTTATGCCGCTGAAGTAAATGTCAACCTGCGCGCGCATTACTGATTTGGGCGCCATTTTTCGCAAATGTTTGTTGACGTTTTCGCTGTGTGGTTGATTATTATCAAAAAAATATTGTTTTTTCCTCGCAAGTGTGACGAAAACAGTCGTATGGAACTCTTGTGCTATTAGTCATTACGCTCTCGGCTTCCTTATCGCGCTCGCCTGCGGCTCGCGCGCATAATACCGCCTCTAGTGTAATGACCAACATAGCACACTCGTATCATAATGTACTATTACTCCATCGCACCGTCTCGTCAAGTCGGAGAGGTCAGTGCATAATTTAGGGGCGATCTACATCTCTACAAATTTATCTACCTATTAGAAGTTCTAATCAGTAGGTACTATAAAAACTAATCATCACTATAAATACTATATTCATTACTAATTTAGTACCTAATCAGTACTTTAAGAGAATTTGTTATATGACATTGAAGCTTATTTTAAAATAAGAGGTTCTTAACGTATTTTTTCGTAAAATTATTTTATCAGGTGATAATTATTGTGACATATTTAATGAAATATGAAGTATTCGGTGTTATCAATAAACAATTGTATTATATTAAGTACCAATAAATACCAGTAGTAGTGTTCAGACATTACTACTGAACCGGCAATCGTAGCGTGTGAGGCCCTGCGATTCGATGAAGTGACGATATACGTAAGGCAGAGTAGAAGATTGGAAGGACCTTATTACCAGCAGTGAACTAAGGTGTGCTGATGATGATGATAGTACCAACCACAGAGGTACCATACAAACAATAAGTCCAGCTGTTCCGTGGAACACGCGCGTTAAATCCGTCGATAACTGTCAATTTAGATTTAAATTCGGAACGAGCGGCCGTTATTTTTCCGCGGGAATATGGAATCGTTATTTTTAACGATCAGACATCGGAAGCCGTGGAGAGGTTTGTATTAAATTTTTTGTACGGATTATGCCGTTTTATCTTTGTGTGAACACAATTGTGAATTGTTAAAAATGTTACTATACCAATCCTAATGCTGGGGCTTCACCTGCGTGACGCTTTACGTCCAATTATCGGAATAATCAACATGCAATAAATAATGCATTAAACAATGCGGTACATGGTCGGCCACACTATCGTTCGACTTTGACTATCGCCTAACGTCTAACGATGTTAATAATGCCACTAGCACTTATTAGCGCGCTATTGGCCTAGCATATTGGCCATATCTGCGTACTGTATCAAATGAAGTGAAGCCGGCGTGTGGCCTAATATTTAATTTATGACAAATAAGAGGCTTAGTGATGAATATAACTAAATACATTATACAAACTGAAAAAATTAATTGTATTGGCTGATAAATCTCTGAGATGTGAGCGTTTAAAGTTTTAGGTGGGGATAGAGAGGGGATGCTCTATCCCTTTTCGCAAAGCACGTTTTAGTATAGCATTTGTATGACGCGCCTGAGGCTTGACGTCATAGCTCAGTATAGCGCGCTCTCTGTCTAGCTTGAAATTAAAATACTTAGAACTTATTTATTTTTGAATTATTTTTAATTTTTTTTTCGTTGATAGGCTCTATTGATGATTAACTTTTTTATGAGGTAATACAAAATTAGTAGTCATCATGCCTATTATTATATATATGAATATTTGAATGTTTGTTACTTAATCACAAAAAAACAGCCGAACGGATTTGGATAAAATATGATATAGATATGTAGCTCTTAGAAAGTATAATATTATATTATCTATGCATTAGCATAACACATAATTATAGGCTACTTTTTATCCCCGGAAACGGGTAAAGCGGGTAAAACGGCAGAACGTTGAAACTACTTAATAATGACCATTACTTACTTACTTTACATAATTGTAAATCGTTTTTTTTTTTTGGTTTTTGTACAAACGTTGTTTTTATGTGGTTTGGTACTTGTTACGAAAGTCCATGTTTTTTTAAAAAATAACTTACGTAAAGTAACGTAAACTTTTAAACGAAATTGTTAAACGTAAACTTGTTAAATATAAACAGATAGATCAATGTTTTTAAAGCTTAAACAGGAAGAAAAATTATGACCTCCGGCAGGACTCGAACCTGCATACGAGCAGTCGCTATGGGTTTCCGTCCCAACTGCTTTGCCAATTAAGCTACAGAAGTCTCTGCCTTAGACGCCAAATTTCCGAACCTGTTATAAGCTACCAACTAAAGCGTTGGTGGCGCCATCTGTAAATTTAGAAATAAAACATAGAAATACCATAAGTGTGGAATCACTTCATACAAAAATATTCAAAATAGTATAGCCAGTGCGACTTCTCTCGTCAGGCCTTGGAACCTGCAACGGTTTCGGCTTGGGTAAATATTTGTGTTACAAAAATTTACAGATGGCGCCACCAACGCTTTAGTTGGTAGCTTATAACAGGTTCGGAAATTTGGCGTCTAAGGCAGAGACTTCTGTAGCTTAATTGGCAAAGCAGTTGGGACGGAAACCCATAGCGACTGCTCGTATGCAGGTTCGAGTCCTGCCGGAGGTCATAATTTTTCTTCCTGTTTAAGCTTTAAAAACATAGAAATACCATAAGTGTGGAATCACTTCATACAAAAATATTCAAGATAGATCAATGATGATAATTTATTTCATTTCTATATCCAACTGCGAGACGAAACGAGCAATGAACATGACTGTTATTTAAGATCCCCATGTGTTTGTTACATAATGATGCAATAAATAATTGAGTATTGAGTATTGAGCAATTCGCTTAACTATTGGTTCTTCCTGAACTTCACACTTTCCCGCAACAGTTGAAAATCAAACATACTGGCTGCGATATATTCAAGAAATACTGACTGAGACTTATCGTCAGTATTGGTCCCGTACTCATCTATCTTTACATATAAAAGGCCCTGTACTGACTGATTGGTGACTGACTGACTGACTGACTGACTGACTGATAGACAACGCACAGCCCAAACCGCTAGTCGTTATGACTTGAAATTTGGAGGGTGTATTCGTCTCGATGCGGAGGGGTGTACTAAGAAAGGATTTTTCAAAATTCGACCCTAATAAAGTTTGTATGAAAGTCCTTTTTTTTTGTAATTTTAGTCACGAAAATTAGGATTTGGATAGTTCATATAAAATAAAAAATTCTATATTTTTTTTTTATTACAGCGATGATTTAAGGGGGGAGGGAAAGGGGGGTGGAATGTTGTATGGAAAACTCTTTGTTTTTGAAGTTATAGTGACGAAAATTTATATTTGGGTAGTTCATTCACAGGGGGAAGCTGGTAGAGTCGGTAGAGTCGGTCGAGTCGGTCGAGTCGTTCGATTTGCTCGTGTCGGTAGAGTCGGTAGAGTTGGTAGAGCTGATAGAGTTTGTTCGGAATTATTTAAAGTGGAGAATTTTGGGAGCGGTCCGTATTTCTTCCGCACGCGGACGAAGTCGCGGGGGACCTCTAGTAAAAAATATAAAAACAAAGGCGTCCGTAATAACAGAATGTAACTTTATTACGTTCTGTTACGCTTTGTTTACGCGGTGATTTTGTAACTTAACATCAACAAACAAAGTGTCAGCCTCTGGCGTCTAAAACTAGAACCACCGCCCTTACATTGGAAGTCATAAAATCGCTTGGTCTCGTAAAACAACAGTAACCGTGAAGTGTGATAAAACTCTACTATAATCTGTAGTACCGTAACGCCGTTAGTAGCGATGTAGCGGAAACTAACTATATTACACACTCATTTATTATAGACATATAGCTATTGTGTTAAAAAGTTATGCTTTTGTAAATGTAAAGTGGATGAAACTGGCACAGGACCGGAAAAGATGGCGCGCTGAAGAGGAGACCTACCAGGCTGTTCCGTAATATTTTAGCCAAAGAGTTTTTATACGTGCGAACGTCTTAAAATAATTTCAATACAAACCTTCTTGGTAATAATCACTGGCCGAATATGATTACTTATTTTTTAATGAAATTTTCTTTAATGCATCGGTCTTCATTTTAAAAAGAGAACAGCAGCAATGAGCGTACCGATTTTTATGATCATTTGACTGTTTGACCACTGTGGGCGTCATTTTCCCATCTTCCCCATCCAGCCCAGATCAAGCCTCGTGCGTTTTTTTTACTCTAGACTACTTTTGGTCTATAAAAAGCATACTTTTGAATATCACCTATTTGTAAAACAACATACTCGATTTTTTTTAGCTAAAATCGGTTTAAATTTAATACAAACTATGGTTGTATATCTAAAAGGGCGCAGCTAGTTGATACTTATACCCGTAGTCAGCGATATCTTCAGTTTGAGATAATGGCACTCGAGTTCAGGCGAGTAAGCACTTTTGTGAGGCGGGTTTACATTGGCTTAGTGGCTTGATCGAGTACTGGCCTCATTTGTTAAGTGTCGACAACATTTTAAAGATAAGTTTCTAAAAACGGGATAGCGTAAATATACGATATAATAAAAAAATATCAAAGTTCAAATATTTTGTAAAGAATTCGATTTTACAAATTAAATGTGTACCCAGAACATTGATTGTCTTGTTTTTTCTTTTCGCTTCTATTATCATTGTTCATTTTCCAATATTTTTTATTTTGTTTTTTCTTATTGTTGTTGTGGACTTGTTTTTGTGTTGTTACGAGTACTTCTCATTCTATTGGCTTAATATTGACGAGAGGTAAATTTGATCTGGTTCAAAATAATTTAACGGCATCATTATTGAAATTCGTCTATAGAAAATACAAAAAAACCTGATATATGTAAAATGTATAATAAAGAAGTAGAAATAAGTATAGTTATTGTGTATAATACAAACACTGTTTTAAAAAATATAAACGCTCTAGGCTTTGTACTACATGTTACTAGACCACCTGCACATGGGATAAGTTCTAAGCGCTTAAGCGCTTTTGGTAACAAAAACTTAAAACGTTTAAAGTAATTAAAAAATCTAAAATGTATCATAATATGATATATTTATATTATACACGTATGGGAACTGCAACCAGACCCACCGGAGGACGGGCAGCAGCGTCCTCTTTGTTAACGGTGGTGAGCATTCTGCGATCCCCAAGCCGCCTGCCATGCAAGCGTGGGGATTATGGCAACACCCCTCTATAAAAGGGGAGGCCTTCGTCCAGCAGTGGACGTTTTATGGTTGACGACGATATTATACACGCTATGTTATAGCGTTCCAGTAGCTCGTTAGAATCACTACACGCATCTAAATAAGCCATTACAAGGTCGAAGTGGACACTTTTTTCCACAAAAGTGCTGAGTATCTCCACAATGGTTCAATGACGTTTTATCGCGAAATGAGATGGATGAAGGCCTTTGTACATATACAAAAGACAGGTTCAATTTTGCTTTTTGTTAAATCGCAAAAATATTATTGATATCTAAGTTATCTATGTCAAAGAGTTTTATGCGGCTAAAGAAGAATTATTATAGAGCAGAATCATGATTTGAATTATTTCAGTCGGTAGACAAAAAAACCATATTTTAAGACAAATATTAGATAAGGTTTACACCTACTTATTACATGTTTTAATTTCTTTATCATTTCATCATCAGCCAGAAGAAGTCCAATGTTGGACGAAGGACTCTATGAATTATTTAGTACCGTATTAATCATCTACATAGTTAGTAAAAATATTTACAACACATCTGCTCAAAAAGTGCATATACGAAGCCTGTATACATCGTTCTAAAGTTAAATATTACGCACCATACAACGGAGCGTGCGGTAAAGTATGTACTCTCAGCTAAGTACTTATTTTACCGCACGCTCAGTTGTATAGCACAGTGCGTAAACTTTACGGTATTTTTTTGTTCTTTTCTAAACTTTCCATAAAAATATATAAGAATTCCACTAAGGAGTTTCACGATACGAAAATAAATAAGCTAAATGATCAAACCTCCTTGGAAGCGCTTTTGCTCAATACGTTTGTTCACTTTAATACTCAAGAGAAAATGAAAGGAGTTTTAGCGGGAACACTGATAAATCATGTCGTTGCATTCTATTATTTTCTTAAACATGTATTTTTTCGCGAATTAATGATAAAAAATGTTGGTGTTTTATTCATTGAGTGTTGAATTACATGCACGAGTGTGGGCAATTGATATAATGTGGTGAAACATGTCTTTTAGTGTTGTTTTCAAAACTCCGTAGAAGCTCATAGTAAAGTCGCCACAACTTTACTTGGACTTGACTATGACTAATTTCGTGTGACTGACTGTGATTTCATGACATATTTGACTTGATTTTAATAAAAAAAACTTGCAAATTCATAAACATTCATATTTAGTTGCGACTTTCTGACTAATCATTTATAAACAAAATATTAAAGTTAGCTTAATTATTACTGTTTTCTCGCAAATGTGTTGTAAAACTCGTGACTAAACGTGTGACGTAAGACACTTACATTCGTCTACTCGTTTGTAAAAACCAACTTACCGCACTAGTATCATAAATAACTATTATAGAACTTTAAAAATACGTAAGCATTTGACCTCCGCTTCATATTATGTTTTCCGGTGATACAGTATCAGAGAGCACATTTTCTTTGAAGAAACCGAATCACTCGTGACTAGAAGACAACCAGATTTTTTAAATTAGTTTTTCCCGTGTCAGTAGTGCTAGTCTGAAACTAGCATAAAATCTCTAATGAAAAATTTTCATCACTCTTGCTCGTAAAGTGGATCTTATTACATCGGTTTTAGGCTCATAATCCAAGCTATTACACACGCGAGCTTTTTACTTTACATTACAGCACTAGTACTATACGCACTAGTGTATAACCTGGCACAGTTAAGTTTGTAATTGAATGCAAGTTAAATGTAACTTGTTAAATGTAAAATATTCGGGACGGACGTGTGTTGATGTATGCTGACGACGTCGCTGCCGTTGTCACTGCGCCAACCATAGACCAACTCGAACAGAAGCTAAATAGAGTGGCAAATGACCTTAACAGCTGGTTTAGAGTTAATGGGTTAATGTTGAACACCAGCAAAACCCACTTCGTCCATTTCAACCTAGCGGGCCGCACCTATAGACCGCTGAAGGTGAAGATAGGCAGCGTTGAAATGGACCAAGTCAAATCAACCGCTTTCTTAGGTTTTCAGCTGGATGGTGCTTTGAACTGGGACGATCACATTGATAGGCTGTGTGGGAAAATAGGCGGCGCCTGTTTTGCACTGTGGCGCGTGTCCGTAATCTTACCGTACCCCATGGTCCAGCAGTGCTATTTTGCGTCTGTGCACTCTCTTCTCCAGTACGGCATCGAGCTCTGGGGACGCGCTGCAGACTGGGAGCGCGTTTTCAGAATGCAGAAAAGAGCCGTACGAGCGATAGTACGAGTGTCACAGGATACATCCGCGTTACCGTATTTCCGTTCCATGGGGATACTCACCGTACCGAGTCTCTTCTGGTTCCAAGCGGCAATGTACGCCAAGGATCACCTTGAGGAGTATTCGCACCTTGGGGACACGCGCGGGTGCCAAGAGACGCGTCACGGGCGCAGGTTGTGCGCTATACCCCACCGACTAACTAAGACGTCCAAATTAATACATGTAGCGGCGCCGACAGTATACAATCGACTGCCAACAGATGTGCTTGATGCGCCCTCTAGGGGTATGTTTAAACGAAAATTATAGAACTGGCTTATCGATCAGGCTTTCTATAAATTTGACGACATGACTAAACTTAAAGAGACTTTAAACAATGTAATTTTTTTTTTTAATGTTTGCTGTTTGACATTAATTAATACTTATAATTATTTTTTTTATACAATTTTTGTTTGACATTTTAAGGAGTCGAGCGCAGTTTTCACGTCCCTTATTCCCGGGCTTAGAATCATGGATCGAAAATCTCTTTTCCTCCTCGGCTCGCCCATTTTCCTGGAGGGCATGCAGGATAGCTTGGCCTGCAAAACGCAGACCCTGACATCACTGGCTAGTCACTTTCAGCACCTCCCAGCTCACGTATCCTTGTCGCTTTTGAGGGCTTGCTTTGGGATGCCCAAGTTGACATATGTCATCCGGACAACGCCAACTTGGGAGTTCCCGGAGGAGGTCCTCCGTTATGATGATGTACTCAAGCATATTGTCGAGGAGGTGCTGAATATAAGCCTAAGTGAAGCGCAGTGGTGTCAGGCAAGTCTGCCTATCCGGTTTGGCGGTTTAGGAGTGCGCCGTTTGCAGGAGTACGGCCCAGTTGCTTTCCTCGCCTCTTCCTACGGGGCTTCAGGTTTGGTCGGTTGTTTGTTGCATAATTTGGATGTTGATGTCAGCATTCCCTTTGTCAGAGAAGCTCATGGCATGTGGAGACATTTATATCCGGGCACTGACCCGCCTGCGAAGCCAAGTGTACAGAGAGGTTGGGATGATGTGGCTGGGGCGCACATACTCGCTCATCTGCGCAGTGGAGCCTCGGGAGTCGAATTGGCTCGTCTCAACGCTGTCTCTAAGCTGGAGTCCGGCGCCTGGCTGCGTGCCCTACCATCCCCTAACTTGGGCACGCTGCTGGACGACGACTCCCTTAGGGTGGCTGCGGGTCTTCGACTCGGCTGCGCTGTTTGTGAGCCTCACACGTGCGTTTGTGGCGCAAAAGTGGAGGCAGACGGTCTGCACGGGCTTAGTTGTGCTCGGTGCGCTGGTCGAAGACCTCGGCACCACGCCATTAATGAGCTGTTAAGAAGGGCGCTTGTTTCTGCCGACATCCCCTGCGTTTTGGAACCCCCCGGGCTGTCTCGTTCGGATGGCAAGCGCCCAGACGGACTCACCCTAGTCCCGTGGCAGAAGGGTCGGTGTCTGATATGGGATGCTACAGCGTCAGTACATTTTCAGCCTGTCACCTTTCTGCCACACAGAGGACGGCCGGCGTGGGTGCGGAGTCAGCGGCTTTAGGCAAGCACAATAAATATGCTGCCCTTGAATCGGGTTATAACTTCGTCCCTTTTGCCGCGGAGACAGCGGGCCCGTGGTGCTCTGAGGCAAAAAAGTTCGTGGCCGACCTGGGTCGCCGCTTGCGGAGCAGTGGGCGTGACCCACGCTCGGGTCAATATTTGACCCAACATATTTCGTTGGCCATACAACGCGGGAACGCTGCCAGCCTGATGGGTACGTTTGGGCGAGTGGTAACGGATAGGTAGTATAGGTGTAGACATGTAATAATCATTATTATTATGTAATTTTTCATATTATTTAATTCATAAGACGTGAGACATATTTGTAATAATATATAACTAAGTGAACCAATGACATGTACCTATTTTTTGGTACAAATAAAAAACTATAAAACTATGTATACGAAGCATTCTTAATATAGCCGGGTAATACTTCGTACTTCGTTTTTTTGTAATACCAACAAAGACTTTTTATGCGGCTGAAAAATTACAAACTGCGCGCGCATCGCTAGTTTGCGTGCCATTTTCCGCAAATAGTTGTTGACGTTTTCGCTGTGTGGCTTATTGTTATCAATAAGAGTTTGTTTTTCTGCGCCTGTGTAATAAAAACAGTCGTATGGAACGCGCGTGCTATTTGACATTACACTCTTGGCTTCCTTATCGCGCTCGCCTGCGGCTCGCGCGCATAATACCGCCTCAAATGTAATAACCAACATAGCACACATGTATCATAATTTACTAATATAATACACTGCAGAATCGGAGCCAGAAAAAACTGCTTCAATTCGACCTTCTAAAGCGGTGTGCACACTCACCTAACTTCAATTACATTTTAAAACTAAACAACACGCCTACTTCCTTCCTTGGGAATCAGTCTTTAATTTACACTCGATAGAAGGTTGAAAGCCCACTAACATTAGTTGTTAGTGGGCAAAAAAATTGCAAAACGGGACAAGACTTTTTATGTTTTCATAAAAAGAGAGGCAAACAAGCTGGCGGTTTACATAATTTTATTGTAAGCTAGTGACACAACACTGCAACATTATCTCAGAAATTATCAAATGTGGTAGCAGATAAAAATACCAGGATACAATTGTTACTATTTTGGGAGCTTAGTAAAGATATTATATAGACCTGGACATTTCCTAAAAGTGCTCACAGATCCACCGGAGGACGGGCAGCAACGTCCTCACAGTTCGCGGTATGCTCCACAAAAAAAAACAACAAAAAATCCAAAAAAAATACACAAAATGCTCATTTTGCGATCATCAAGCAGCCTGCCTAACGTTGAGAACGTTGGCTAAGCCAAAGCCGTTGGCCTTTGTCCTACAGTGGAACTTTCCTGGTCCTGGCTGATGATGATGATGATGTTACAGGTTATTTTTTTTTATTTGGGACCCATTAGTACTGCTTAGACTAAATACATACACATTATGTGTTTTTGTAAATACTCAATGTTTAACTGAGATTTAGAGAAGATAATTTTGAATTTTAGGTACTTACTTAGGATTCTACACTTTTTGCCAACACTGAAAAATATGTTTAATTTTCATGTTAATGTTATGTAATAAATATGTTTTTAATAACAATAAATAAATAATATTAAGCAATAGTTGCGTAAAGGACCTTGAAGAATAATGTATGAAGCCTGGCCTACTTTAATTACGTTCGAAGGCAGCCACGGCGTAATCTTGTAAAAATGACAACAGCTGACATCATTGCCGTTCTGTGGTTTTGGTATGATTTTTCATGGATTTTTCTTTATAAACATTTTGCGTTATTCAAGCTACATTAAATCGATAAATTATTTTTTACCATGATATGTAGCTTGTTTTTTATTTTGTGGAATGTACCTATTTTAGGTATATTATATCATCATTAAAAAAAATGATCTTGTCATTGTAAAAGTCGCGGGCAACCAGTGGATGCATAAGGCAGGTTGGATTTCCACTGTGGCATTCTAAAGGGGAGGACTTTATTCAGAAGTGGACGTCTCCGGGCTAGTAATGATGATGATGATTGATAATAATTGGGTAGATGACTGATGTTTATATCGTTGAAACCAATAAATAGCTTTGATGAAGAATTTAAGTAAATATAGTATGTTTATTAAAAAAAAAATTAAATCGGTTAATAATGTTCTGATATATGAGCGTTTAAAGTTTTTGTTAGAGACAACTCTGTTCCTTTCCCACAAAACAAAAAATGACGTAACGCATTACTTGTCAGAATATAATTTATATGGCGTACAGAGAAGTGACGTCACGGTTTGCTGTTTTGCCTCTCTGTCTAGCATGATATTAAAATGCTTATAATTTGCTTATTTTTGATTAGATTTTCATTTTCTTTTCATTAATCAGCCATATTTATGGGCCACATTTTAATAGGACAATAAAAAAACCAGTCATCTAGCCTATTAGTATTTTTTAAGTAAACTTGTTTGTGTTAAAAATATTTTACAAAACTCAATAAAATAAATTCAAAGCATAATATATTTTTCATAAAGATATTAAATAATAATTTTGTAAGCCTCCGCGACAATAAATACTAAGATATGTGCTTTCTATCTAGTTTACAAGCTTATTTTGTATTCACACCAGAAATTAAAATAGAAAAAATATGCAATAAAAAATCTTATATGTTAATTAGTAAGTAACTAATAAATAAATATGTTTGGTTCACTTTTTCGAAATAATTATGTAATTGTTTTAATTGATTCTGTTATTTTAATTGTAGTCCTAGCAGGTTTTGACACTGATGGCTGATTGCCAAGTTCTAGCTTTCCACGGCGCGGAAAAAGCAATTAATTTCGTTTAAAAAACGCAACGTGTTTAGCAAATGCTTCTCTGACACAAATAATAATAAAGGAAAATTGCTTCTGGATTACTCATTAATCGATAGCAGACTTAAGTTTATCGGTCTGACTTTTAGTTAGAACAATTTAAGTTTAAAGTTGTAATAATAATAAAATATTTAGTTTATTTATATGTTTACTTGAGGGCACCCGCGACTTCGTCCGTGTACGAAAGAAATTCCGGCCCGCTCCCAAATTTCACCCCCCCCCCCCCCCCCCCCAAAACAAAAAAAAAATATTCAATTTAAAATCTAACTTTTATTGCAAGTTAGGTTAAGTTTGTGTAACTGGTAGAGGATAAATATGCATTGTTTTGTGATAGCTAATTGACAGAAAGCTCTAGGGTCTGGGCTTAAAGGCTTCTGAGTTTCTGACTCTAGGTCCTAGAGTCTTAGAGGTCAATCTGATTCCATGACCGATTATTCGGAATAAACCGATAATTACATTATCAGATCAGTGTTCAATTTTGCGAGTAAATCCTCAAATCATGACATGATGTTATTGTCAGTCCGACATTAGGCTCACGTTACACAGTGTGTATACAATTAGTTAATGTGTGCATGTCATCGTAATGCCATTGTTTGCGCGGACGCGCTGGTTTAAGTGCAAATGAGACTAATTATTCATGTACAACTGCGTACAGCGTACACAACACGACAGAGACTGAAATTCATATCCGCAAAAAACTAGACAAAATAAACCATTCATCAGTTTCTAAATACAACTTCGGCACTTACAAAGGTTTGAGGCGTCATCAACTCTAAGTTTAAATTGTTTAAGTCACATCATAGTTTTATCATAATAAAACAATTATGTAATTTCATTTCCTATTACTAGTTTTTAAACAGCTGTTTGAATATCCCTACATGCGAACAAATGTGATCGATCTCCTTTAAAATTCCTTCATTTAACCCGTGAATTTGGCAACTGTGTTAACGATTTATTATAATGGTCCCCTTACACAGTAGCAACTCATCTCTGATACAACATACGACTGAGTAGAGCATTCGAATATAAGCTTTAGCCTTCGTTGAGGCCTTCGTCTGAACGTCTTGTGGCTGTTGATAATATAGCAAATCAATGTTAACAAACAGCTGAGTATTTTTTTTGCCAAAAGGAAAGATTTGCAGTCTACAAATCGTATCGTTAGTTTCTTTTTTGGTCACGACAGTTCTCTGTCTCCTAAAACTTGTTAGCAAAACCTGTACAGCTTTACAATTCTATGGCAAAACAGCAGCGCGAGTACCGTTCTATGTCGCTGATATTGACGTGTCGGTATAGCAGATTTACTTAGACGAATTTGAGAATATACCGAATTTTATCGAATTCGTCGTCAGCCATAAAACGTCCACTGCTGAACGAAGGCCTCCCCCTTTATATAGGGGTGTTGCCATTATACATATGCTTGGCAGGCGGCTTGGGGATCGCAGAATGGTCACCACCGTTAACCAAGAGAACGCTGCTGCCCGTCCTCCGGTGGGTCTGGTTGCAGTTAAAGACATACCCACGTCAAATCGTTTATCGAATTATACCGAATTAAATTTCAAATATACGTTTAACGAATTATAACGATCGTCAAGAACGGTACTCGCCTCGAGTCGAGTCAACGTTGAGTCGCAAGCATACGATGTGCGAAGGCCATTACACCAACATTCGAGTAATTTCTTCACTCTAGTTTGTTTGCGTGGTTGATGAATTATCATGGAATCGTCTGTTTGTGCATGATTTATCGCAAGCTTTTATTTTTAGAAGTTATGATTGCGTTTCGGGCAAAATTAGAACGTAAGGTGTAAATTCGAGATTGACGGGTATTTCTTTTTTGATACTTGGCTATTTTAAAAACTTAGGTAGGAACTATAGTTATTTTAAGACTTTATACTGTTATTTCACAATTTTACTATGTTTATCCACGCTAAAAAATTTACCAATTGCAAATAAAGTCAGAAAGACTATAGACTTCGAACTTGCGTTAAAAAAATTAAAAGAAAAAGAGCTGTCTAGTTTACTTTTTTGTGACGACCCTAATGTGTTGACAGATTTACTCATAGATAAATTGATAGATACAATTAATATTAGTACAACTATTACAAAAATTCCTAAGAGTAAACGAATAATGAAGCCGTGGATTACTACTGGTATCCTTCGTTGTATTAGTCATAGAAATAAACTACAAAAAGGGCTTCGGAATGACCCTCATAATGTCATCTTAAAAATAACATATACTAGGTATAGGAATTTTTGTAACAATCTAATTAAAAAACTTAAAATAAATTTTGAAAGAGAATTACTAGCTAAATCTATTAAAAACAGTAAACAACTTTGGAAAAATATAAAGTCTATTACTTACACAAATAAAAACACTAGTCTTTACACGGAATTATTGAGTATGAAGTCGTCTCCCTTGCAATCGGTAAATTTTATCAATGATTATTTTTCCAATATTGGTAAATCACTAGCCCAACAAATTAAACCTACTACAAGTACAAATATATTCAATGAACAAATTAACTCTTTTGTGCTTAGTGAAACTGATGTGTATGAAACTGATAGAATTTTGATGAGTCTCAAATCTGATAGCTCACCGGGGTGGGACAATATCTCAACCGGATTTTTAAAATATGTTAGAGGTGAAGTTGTTCCTGTCTTAACACATCTTGCAAATTTATGTTTTCAAAAAGGAATCTTTCCAGCTCCTCTGAATCAATCAATAATAATCCCGATTCACAAGGGTGGGGACGGAAGTGATATAAATAACTATCGACCTATATCTGTATTGCCGGCAATATCTAAAATTTTGGAAAAAATGCTTAATTCACGATTACTTAATTATCTAAATTCATTTAATATTTTCTCTCCTATGCAATTTGGATTTCGAAAAGGGAAATCCACGGAAGACGCTGTTACTACCCTAACCTCGCTTGTAGTAGATCAGTTAGAGAAAAGGAAAAAATGTCTAGCGGTGTTTCTGGACCTTAAAAAAGCATTCGATACCGTTTCTGTTCCTATTCTTGTGAAGAAACTAGAAAGCATTGGAATTAGAGATATCCCATTAACACTTTGCTGTGATTATCTGTCTAATAGGAAACAGCGGGTTAGGGTGAATCAAACTATTAGCGATGACATGGATGTAACATACGGAGTTCCACAGGGAAGTGTTTTGGGCCCTACGTTATTTTTAATTTATATCAATGATTTGTGCAATATGACAATCAGAGATGCCAACCTCATCTCATATGCAGATGACACTGCTATTGTTTTTTCGGGAAAATCATGGCATGCCGTAAAACACAGCGCTGAGACAGGTATGGCTCAAGTAGCAGTTTGGCTGAAATCAAATCTTTTAACCCTAAACACTATCAAGACTAATTACATTTGTTTTAGTATCACTAACCGTACTCAACCAACTGCGGAATGTAATATAAAAGTTCATGAATGTGTCGATAACAACACAATTTGTGGATGTGCTAGTATTCACAAGGTATCACATACTAAGTACCTGGGGGTAATTATTGATTTTAGGCTATCTTGGTATGCACATTTAGAGCTAGTGTCCAACAGAATAAGGAAGCTGATATGGATATTTAGATCGCTGAGACATATTATTCCTAAGAAAAGCATTCACTCTCCTCGTAATTTATTAAATGACATTTATGTAGCATTGGCACAATCTATTCTGATATACTGTATTCCAATCTGGGGAGGAGCATCTAAAACAAAATTTATTGCGGTTGAACGGGCTCAGCGTGCATTGATTAAAGTGATGTACTTTAAAGGCTTGAGGTTCCCTACTGTAAGTATTTATTCAATCAGTAACTTGCTTTCGGTTAGAAAACTGTATATTGTCTACCTGGTACTCAAAAAGCATAAAGCCATGCCGTTTGATGCGAATTCCCAGTCAAAAAGAAGAAAAGGGTCTGTTGCGCAGATTCCGCAATGTAAAACTGAATTTGCTTATAAGCAATATAGTTCACAATCGGCTAATGTGTACAATTTAGTTAACAAAGTGTTGGATGTATATACAAAACAGTGGTATGAATGTAAAAAATGTATTATCAAGTGGATAACACCGCTTAACTATGACGAGACTGAAATGGTGTTACAAAACGTTCAATAATGTCACATTGTGGCACACAAATACACAATAACACACACGTACACTCACACTCCAACACATACACACAATCACACAAACACACACACACACCCACACACACATAACTTTAAAATTTCATTGTTGTTGTATTTTGATTAGATTTATGCTATTTAATTAATTTAAATTCATAAAATGTATTTTATTTGATATATTCATTAACAAACAAACAAAGATGTTCTATGTAAGCGAAGAGCAGGGACTCTTAGTACAGGCTTTTTTTGCTTAATAAGAGTCCCTAGCAAATTGTTTTATATTCGTATGTAGTGTTTTATGAATAAAATTATTATTATTATTATTTATTCTCTTGTTTTTTCATTTCAAGTAAGTATATATTTATAATTAAACGATAAAATTAAATTGTAATCTTTTATACCATAATAAATATGTGTAATAATCGGGTCTTAGTATATTTTATTGTGTAGTCCTTTTGTCAATTATTGCAATTATAAATTGTATATTTAATTATTTCTTGGGTTTTTTTATGTAAAGTTTTATGTAACAGCTAAAGTACTTATATTAAAAATAAGGTTTAAATTAATAGGATCAAATTATAATTTTTTTCCATCCACGACATTATTTAAAAATGCTAATTTCTAATGCACTGCATATGCAATGGCTTTTATTTATATATAAGTTTAGGCAACATTTTTCCGTATTACCCATAGACCCATTTTTGTAGTGGTATAGGACTCTACTGCAGAGTCAGCCTGGGGAAGTACCACACCTTTGCCAGTAACTTAACTTCAACCGCCAAGCTATAGTGTGCAAGCATTACTGTGTTCCGGTTTGAAGGGCAATGTTACCAGAGAAATTACTGGGTATGAAGAGATTTAACATCCAATAAATAAGATAACCCACTGCTAAGTATAAAGAACTATACTTAGCAGTGGGGTGAAAAATGATTGGCGATGATGACGATGAAATTTTAAACAGGTTATATTATGTATTTTTCTCAAATTGTAAAAACGATAATACATTGAAGCATCAAACGCGGTGTGGTTATAGCGTCATCTCCAGCCTTAAGACGTTCACTACTGGACGAAGGCCTCCCCCTTACTAGGGAGGGGTTGCCATAATCCTCACGCTTGGCAGGCGGCTTGGGGATCGCAGAGTGGTACCACCGTTAACCGAGAGGACGCTGCTGCCCGTCCTCCGGTGGTTCTGGGTGCAGTTTTAAGACATACCCAAGTCCAGGTTATAGCATAGCATTACCATAATCAGCCTTTTCCATTCCACTGCTGACTTAGGCCTACCCTGGAAGGGCAATTGAGCCACGCTGGCTCAATTGCGGGTTGGTGGAATCACGCACGGCTTTGAATTTCTTCTCCGGAAGTATGCAGGGCCTCACGACGGTGTCCATCACCAAAATGCCAGTATAAGTATGAGAGTCCGTACCTACATAATCTCCAAAGAACTCATTGGTACGGACCCAGAATTTGAACCCGCGACTTTACGGTTTCGAGTCGACGTCGAGCGGTCTACAAATTAGCTACCGGGGCTCAAGTGTAGCCTAATCAGTTTAAAGCCACGATGTGGTTATAGACCAAATTCTAATATCATACCTAGTGTAGGTACGATATACTTTACAACCCACGCGGACGCAGCCGCGGGCAGCCGCAAGTTTTTGTATAAAATACACCTGAGCAAAAAATATCCAAGTATCTTGAGTGCGGTATAATATATTCGGGCATGAGAATAAGTAGCGCCATCTTAAGTATACAAATGACACGATTTCGTGGCACTTAAGTTTTATACACATAGATTCTTCCCATTCATCCTTACCGCAGAAGGCGATTTTACGGATTTTCGAGGTTCTGTCCCTTAAGAGTAGACAAGTTGGTCACTTCTCCATAGAAACGCGGTAGTATTACTACTCCACTATGTAATGTTGTAGGTCCAAGACTAAGTATTATATCGATTAATCTCTTCATTATCTAGGATTGTAAATTATTACGAAAGTAAAAAGTTAATAAACATGAAAGTTATGAGCCAGGAAACATCTTGTATTTTAGCTCAATTTTAACGCCACATTGGACGTAAATAAATAACATAAGGAATACGAAAACTCTAAAATAATTTATTTAGCGGCATAGTTTAGTCCATAAACATTTCAAATAACTTAAGTTGGAATAAATTAACTCAGAGTTTATTCAACCACATTACTGCAACCAAAGCTCGACAAAAAAAAATTTGCGCGCTCATTTATCTTTCTTTCTCCCTTTCCCACAGTTTGTTTGATGAAGAGAGCATGCTTTTTAGCCGCGCCCACCGATGAGTTCGAGCCGTCAACTTGTCGATCCAATGGCAATGGTCCTTAATAATTGAGGGTCAGTTAATTTTATGGAAGAATATTATACCTATCTTTCATGGCTGATATATTATAATCCTATATTTATATCATCATGATCATTGGCTGTTATTAATCTGCAAGAGATTAATTATTAAGTTTAGCAGACGCGGTCACATTTTTCAACGGACTTAAAAAAATTAGGTTCTCAATTGCACTGCAAGTTTTTTTTTGTATGTTTGTTACGCGATTACTCCGCCAATTATGAATTGATTTTGACGATACTTTTTATTACATCAGAAGTGGTTCCATATGGTTATCGAAATCTTAGTTACTTTAGGTTTTGTAGTTTGGTTTTTAAATATTCTTCTTTTATTACTATATAGACTTGTGTTAGACTGCCATCTCGTCTGATGTTAAACGAAGGCAGTCTACGAACTGAAAAAAGCTTTGTCATCCAGGTAATTGTAATTGAAGTGTGTTTTTTTTTAGTTTTTAATTGTTGCAGTTTTTTTAAGATTTACTAGTACATTTACTTAGGTCACGCAACGGGCAATGGAGAGAGCTATGCTCGGAGTTATTTTGCGCGATAGAATCCGGAACGAGTATATTCGCCAAAGAACCAAAGTCACCGACATAGGTTTGCAAGTTGAAGTGGCAATGGGCAGGCCACATCGCTCGAAGAAATGACGAGAGGTTCTTGAGTGGCGACCGCGAACCGGAAGACGCAGCGTAGGAAGGCCTAGGTTACTAGGTGGACCGACGACATTGTAAAAGTCGCGGGCAACCGGTGGATGCAAATGGCAGGTTGTCGTACAGTGTGGCGGTCTAAGGGGGAGGCCTTCGTTCAGCAGTGGACGTCCCCGGGCTGATGATCATGTCTACACATTTGGAAGCTTTCATGATATTAGTAAAACTGTTTGCATATGTTACTTTTTGATAATAAATATTGTTTTATTCTTTAATTTTAGTCTTTGAAAGATAATGTAGGCACCTGCTTTACGGTGTTATCTGCTTATTTGTTGCTTATCACACTAGCAAATAAATGGCACTCTTACGTGCGTGGACTGTGCACGCACATTTACTGCCAAAATTGGCTACATTAGCCTTATTCGAGGACACCAGCGGAGCTCCTTACTGAGTCGCAGAAGTAGGTGCCGTAGCCGAAACTGGCATGGATGATATAATTATTATTTCTTCTATATATTTGAACACTCGGGTCTAACCCCGGACCTTTACGAGACATTGATGGAGCCAAGAGGCCCGGTTAGATATAAAAATAGTATTAAACTACAATAAATTATAATGGGTATGTGTGAATGGGAATGGGATGGTAAGTATGGGGAATGGGTGATACTATTTTAACAGTAGGTATAAAATTGAAAGGAATTTGGTAAATTTTTGTGAGCTTTTGATGGAACTTTGGTTTGGTATATGGGATGAGAAACGGCACCTACCAATTTTATCTCGTAATCAAAATATTATTATACTCGTATTTATTTCATTTCTTAGTTATTTAAGTTAATAATAAAGAAAATGAAAAAAAAAATTTTTTTTGTTTTTTTTTTTCATATTATTTTTTCCAGCCAGAAAACCTCCACTGTAGTATATATTATACACTATTACTTATCGTTCAACATGAAACTAACCAAATTTAAATGTAGAGTTATAGCCAAACAAGAACAGTAGTTTTTACGTGTTTCGATATTAAGTCTGTATTCAACTTTTACTATGGGGGCCAACCCTGAAATCGCGAAATATAATCAACTGTTCCATAGAAAAATACCATTTAACGTTGACAGAATGTATGGAAAAGCTGGTGTTTATTCTCGAAAATGTTGTGTACTAGTAGTATAATTAAAGATTTCACTCGTAATCTAAACTCTAGTACTTAGACTATGATAATTATAGACCTGTAATATTTGGAATGTAAAGCCCGACTCGCGGATCGTCACGGCATCGGAATCACGCCAACAAACGAGCGCCGAATACTTACGATTGTCATTAACATCCTATCGCACAGTACACGGTTTTATGCAGTAAGGATACTTTGGTTAGGAAAATGATATTGCTCAGAGTTACCAAGAGATGGCGTCAGAATCATTTTTATAGAAAATGTATTACAATTTTTACGACGTAGATTGCAATTCAATTTGAAATAAATCGCCATGATATGCCGGTACTAGAGGTCGCTCGTGACTTCGTCCGCGTATGGAAGAAATTCGGGCCACTCCCAAAATTCACCACTTTAAATCATCCCGAGCATTTTTTTACGCCCTCCCCCCAATTCTCCTGACTCTATCAACTCCCCCCCCCCCCCCGTCCCAACTTCCCCCCTTTGAATGAACTACCCAAATGACAATTTTCTTCACTATAACTTCAAAAACAAAGAAGTTTCCATACAACATTCCATCCCCCATTCCCCCATTAAATCGTGCCCGTTAAAAAAAATATTGCATTTTTTATTTTAAATGTACTATCCAAATCCAAATTTTCGTGACCAAAAGTACAAAAACAAATGACTTTCATACAAAAGTTTTCCCCCTCTTTTTCCCCCCTTTGGGGTTGAATTTCTAAAAATCCTTTCTTAGTACACCCCTACGCATTGAGACGAATATACCCTCCAAATTTCAAGTCTGTACAACAAGCGGTTTGGGTTGTGCGTTGTCTGTCAGTCAATCAGTCAGTCAATCTGATAGTAATTGTTAATCATTGAATTGTAAGCTACTTCTTATAAAATATAATCAACAAAAAATATTCTGGCACCATCTAATGTCAATTATAAAAGATTATGGTCTATAACATAATAGTAGATTACTCGCCTACGGAGCAAAAGTAAAGAATGCCTCAGATCTCATATGAGATTTGAGGCTTTTACTACTTGCTCGGCTTTTTTACTTGCTCCAGTGGTGTGTATACGATTTTACGTGCCGCTGCGGGGAGGAAGTGGTTCCTTTGGCTCCGCGTAGCGGGGCTAAAGTAACCAATGTAGCTGTTTTTTTTGTTTAATCTCATTCGGGATGGACGCGACACGTTAGCGGCTGATGTCAACGTAGGCATATACTTGAAGCCTTACTGCTTCTGTACTGTGGTAAAAGGCTTATCGATGATTCATTAAAACATTGCTAAATGTTCATGTCCGTCGTCGATTCGTGCAATTCGTGAATACGTAATTGGTTATGTTTTAATATTTTTTTAATAAAATGTAGACTCTCTTTATGTAGGTTAACTAAACAAAGTCAGACCGCGGAAATACCATGACTGGGGGAGAAAACAATCTTTATTATACATAAAAAACTTTTATTGTATGGCGTTTCGAAACACATAAAAAAATTTTTTTTTAATAAAATGTAATTAGAAAAATATAATAAATAATATTTAATAATAAATTAAACTAAATACCTATCCTGAACTAACCATAACTATATATATTTACAGTGTTAAGGTTTATTATATATGTAGCGCTCGTGGCGTAGCTTGTCTAGGTGATTCTAAACGATCACCGATGTTAAACAACGGACGGTCCGGTCAGTCTGCGGATGGGTGACCGTGACTGGCATTTATTTCTGAGCGCTACCGTGGATCGGATGATACGTTAAATTGTTGGTCCCGGTTGTTTGTTCTAATTTCTATAACAATAACCGTCAGCCATGTCAGAGGCCTTCGCTGGCCACTCAGCCTATACGAACTTACTTACTTACTTAATAAAATAATGGACGCTTATGGACTTTTTATATTAGCTGGAGATGCATTATACCTTCATTCGCACGGGGACACTTTTGAGGTTTGATTTTCATAGAGATAGAGATATCTATAGTATATTCGATCTAAGGTTGGACGCTCAGCAAAGCCTTAAGTCAAAAGCGAGAGATCTTCGCAAAGATACGTCGGTCCATAAACCGCGGGGCATGTCAGGGGTAATTCATTACCCTCATTAACTGAGCCCTCATTACGTATTAATGCTAATCACTTCAGCCGTTTTAACCGGGGTGCAGAGGTTCATGTTTTACGACTATTTTGAAGGTTGAATTTTATTTTACGGAGCCGTGAATCCGTGAGCGACGAAAGTTATGTTGCTAAGTCAAACATCTTGTTATATTAAGTTTTATAAAACATGCGTGTATGTTAGAGCGGCCTTTGGTGATTTACGGCCCGGCCCCGGTACTATGAAACATGAATCGTAGGTGTTTGTTTGTCTGTCCGACCTATTCCGATCTCTTTTAACCAAACTGAAAATAAAAAAACCTTTTTTAAAGATATATATAGACTTAGGACATTTCCCAAACTCATGGCTAGTGGTATACATTTCCCATGCCTTTACAGAGTGTACGCAGCGACGGTGATAATGGAATGGACGGGCCCAGCGCTTGCAAATCGATCAAAATTAACAAGCCTACACAATCAAGCATACCTAGCTAAAAGTATGCATATTACATTCGCCGGAAAACAGAGATAGCTAATCTAATTACTGCGTGACAAAAAGAGAACACATGTACATGTATTAGAAGTTTGTATTGTCGTATCGTACGGCTCGCATGTCGCAAAGGCGACATGACTGAAGCGAGAGAAGAGCCGGCGCTCAACATAATAGTGTTCAAAATCCGTGCGCTTATTTCCCGTCCATTCAATATATCATTTTCGCGCTGAGTATGCGTACATAATAGTACATTATGATACGAGTGTGCTATGTTGGTCATTACACTAGAGGCGGTATTATGCGCGCGAGCCGCAGGCGAGCGCGATAAGGAAGCCGAGAGCGTAATGACTAATAGCACAAGAGTTTCATACGACTGTTTCCATCACACTTGCGAGGAAAAAACAAACTTTTTTTGATAATAATCAACCACACAACGAAAACGTCAACAAACATTTGCGGAAAATGGCGCTCAAACCAGCAATGCGCGCGCAGGTTGACATTTGCTTCAGCGGCATAAGAACTCTTTGTTGGTATTACAAAAAAACTGTAAGTATTACCCGGCTATATTAAGAGTGCTTCGTATACATAAGTCTAATTGCAGTCACGTACAAACTTGACTTTACCGGGTTATACCGATTATAGCACTAGTGCCGTAATGTAAAGTAAAAAGCACGCGTGCGTTATAGCTTGGATTATGAGCCTAAAATCGATGTAATAAGATCCACTTTACGAGCTAGTGTGATGAATTTTTTTAGAGCTTTTATGTTTTTGCTCTATCTTAAAAGCGTTAACAAACAAAAAAAAACATACACACTTAAAACGGATCACAGATCTAACGGCTGTTGATGACTATTTTATTATTGTAGTCTTCTATTTACCCAAACATGTTAGCAGAGTAGTCATTATTAATACCTATTCCTGAGTGCTTAGTATTCTCTTTTCTTCCATTTCAACATCATAATGTCGTCCGCTGAATATTTAATAAAGAAATTCGACCTCCGTGCAACTTCGTGAGTTCGAGACGCTTAGCAAAAGTTCGGGAAAAGTCGAAACAGCGGAATGAGTTACTTACTTTTCAACCGACTTCAAAAAGGAGGTTGTACATTATTATATTACTTTTAAAGCGCAAAGACGTACCAACCTATTAATTTTATTCTTATTTTAGCCATAGCAAAAAAACTATGCTATGATAGTATTTCTACCTAAGTAGTTAGTTTAGTTTTTCTATTATTTTTTTCCTTTCTTTTAGTATTTATTTTTCTGTATATAAGTATTCTATCAGCTATCAGCAGGCTAATCATGTAACTGTTCGGGATCACGATTTGGATCGCGATTTCTCATAAATGTCACTTGTCACTGTCACAGCTTCACAGTATCACGGAGAGATTTCTCTCGCTATCGTTATCGAACGAATGCATTGATATCCTTAATTAAGTTAAGCAAATCCGTTGGTCTTTTGGCGTTTTATCCTGCCCTGCAGGGTCAAATGAGTTTTGGCAGTGACAGTGACAAGTGTCTATTTTTGACGACTCGTATCCGAATCGCGATCCCGAAAAGTTACATGATAGCCCCGCTGGTTGCCATAACACAAGCTTTGCTTAGTATGGGGCTAGATGGCGCTGTGTGTAAAATGTCCCCCAATATTTTTATTTTTTATTTACCTTAATTCACTTTGTTCCGAACAAACTTAAATTTTCATAAATATTGTAAACATTCCACTGCAGTATCTATTTTACGATGTTACGTCTTATTGTCGAGTTTTCCTTGATAACTTTTGTGAGAAGCAAGAGTTTTATGCATTTTATTATTCACTTTATTGCTTACATCTTTAAGTACAGGATATAACGGCAATTTTATTGGGTAAGTTTGAATCGTGACACTTTTCTTGCTTATTTGGGTTATATTACCTCGTAGATTCTCGGTAATATTTGTATCGATGCCAAAGTAAAGTAGACTCTTTTGAATGTTAACATTAAACCTCTTTTGTAATCATCTTATATTTTTTGTAGCTGCATAATTATTTTCAGTCTATGCACCTTAATAAATGCCAAAAGTAGTCATATAATTTATATATTTTTTTTATTTCCCCAAGCCGCCTGCCAGGTGTGGGATTATGGCAACCCCTCCCTATTAGGGGGGCAGGGGGGCTTCGTCCAGTAGTGGACGTCTTCTGACTGATAAGTAAGTTGTATATAATTTCTAAAAGAATATAACAAATGGCTTACTCATCAACAGCCGGAAGACGTCCACTGCTGGACGAAGGCCTCTCCCTTAAAGGGAGATGTTGCCATAATCCCCACGCTTGGCAGGCGGCTTGGGGATCGCAGAATGCTTACCACCGTTAACTGAGAGTACGCTGCTGCCCGCCTTCGGGTGGTTCTGGATGCAGTTTTAGGACATACCTTACTCAATAACATTTATTTATTTCGCAAGTTCACAATTTTGGCAATGCCGCTGGTAATAGGCAGGCGAGATGCTTACCAGCGAACGTCTCGCTCGGCTCGGCACACCATCGAATAAAGAAAAAAAAAGATGTTTTGGAGCGTCTATCGTAGATAAAAAGTCTTGTTTAGGCGTTATACGACTCAAAAACTTGACAATAGAACTGGCCAGTCAGCCTATACGTTGTACCTTTATCAGCCCTATCGCCAAGGACTGCACAGGCGTCGCGGGTGTAATTAATTGCCAACCCTTATTTAGGGGAAGGCCAACAGCGTCGAGATATTTCTAAACTTCCGTCAAAAGCACTTGTGACGTTTGGATTAAGGATGAAAAGGCAAGGGGCAAGGGCCTTGATACTGTCAATTTTATAAAATAAAAATCCAAGTTCACGTCCGTCTAACCGACACGAGAGAACTCGTGGCGTAGCTTGTCTAGGTGATTCTAAACGATCACCGTTGTTAAGCAATGGACGGTCCGGTCAGTCTTCGGATGGGTGACCGTGAGTGGCATTTATTTCTGAGCGCTACCGTGAGTCGGATGACACTTTAAATTATTGGTCCCGGTTGTTTGTTCTAATTTCTTTAATAACAACCGTCAGCCATGTCAGAGGCCTTCGGGCGGCACATTAACTCTGACACTAGGGCTGGCCACTCAGCCTATACGAACGTACTTACTTTTTGAGAGAAAAAGATGAAATATGCCAATATAACTGCCCGCTCCTACACACTCGTTAGTTGTGTTCGCATGTCTGTTTATGAGACATGCGAAGTACAAAAAAACCGTCCGCGCCAAAACTCGGCGCAATGCGTAGCGTGCGTATTATTTTGCGTGGTATTTTGAACGACTTGCACTACGGATAACACACAAGCGCCCAAGCATACATTGAACACTATACCAGCGACATAACGTCTAAATTCGAACAATTGTGAACTATATAATGCACTTATAGATATGTACAACGGCACTCGGACGTTTTTTGACTGTGTTTAATTAGAGATTGTAACTCTTTAGATATTAGCTCAATGCCTAGCACAAAAAACGTAATAGCTCTAGATATAAAAGACTCACTCTCAACTCCCATAGAAAATATGTCCAGAGCGCCTAACATGCGCACCGCGAGAAAATTTTCTCGATTCTACAAAACAGGACAAGGCTACGAATCTGTATAAGTTTGTCTCGTTTTCGCACGACATAAAGACACAACAAAATTTTCTCGCGGTGCGCATGTTAGCCCTGCAGGGGTGTCAATCATTTACATAATAACTACAATCATGTCATATTCAATGCAAGCTAATATGTACTCTATTTGTATATAACAAGTCCGATATTCCACTTTAGTGCAGAAGCGCGTACACCTGGCAAGAGTCGCGTAATCTCAACGAGCCAATCACTTCAGTGGAAAACCGATACTGCCTTATAAAAACAAACAAAGTCGGTTTTGCGAGAAAATTACATTACATTACATTACATGACAATATAAACAGAATTTACTTAAGCTGCGTCTGTAACGTTTAATCTGTGTATCTTAAACTTCATCATCATCAGCCCGAAAACGTCCACTGCTGAACGAAGGCTTCCCCTTTAGACCGCCACACTGTACGCCAACCTGCCATTTGCATCCACTGGTTGCCCGTGACTTTTACAATGTTGTAAATCTTGAACTTATACTTTGAAGTATGGGTATATTTTACAAACAAAAATGTACCCCCATCCTTTAAATTTCCGAATACGCCTCTGATCTGAAATTGTGCAATAAGAACAGAAGACACTATTAAGACCTCTGGGATAGTTCAGAATACTCAGCTTTTATGGGTTTTATCCCAAACTATCTACATTTTGTAAGAAATTCCGTAGTAGAAACGTTTGAAGCGAAACGGTTACAGTATTGCGAGAATTGTAACTAAAATGTAACGACTCAGGGTATTTCTAAACAGACAGATTTGTAAGAACAAAATAATTATTTTGAATGGTCTAGAAAAGTCATCATCATCATGATCATCAACCCGGAGTCGTCTACTGCTGAACGAAGGCCTCCCCTTAGACCGCCACACTGAAAAAAAGATAAAAGTAAATAGTTCTAGAAAAGTAAATAGGTAGAAATAGTTCTGAGATATTAGATGTGAAATCTCTTTATGCCCAATGATTTAATTGGTAACATTTCCCTACAAACCGAAACACTGCAATGCTTGCACCCTACTGCTTGGCGATTGAATAACTGACAAGTGTGGTACTTCCCCAGGCGGACTCTGCAATAGAGCCTACCAGCCTACCACTAAAAGATTAAGGGGGAATCCGGCGAGCACGGTGAGTCCAAAGACTACTATGAAAGTATTTAAAGGGCTATATATTTTGTAGCAATTAGTTGCTAAATGACAGAGACACGTCTACAGTAGACCTTGATATTATAAAAAAAATGTTTGCTCTAGACTATAGAGCAATATTTTTTTCCCTATGCCTCTAAATTCTAGAAGCATGGGGGAATAAAATAGGGGAATACATTTGTATGGAAAAACGTCCACCAGATTCCCTCTTAAGACTATCCAGAAGTTTTCAACAAGAAAGCTAAGTTTAAAATGCCACCAGAAATATGCCAACGTGCGAAATGAAGCTGCATGCTATCTACAAGTATGCTGTTAGGCGGTCTAATTAAAGTAATTTCTGAATCCCTCCCTCATACGAACAAGTAATGAATGGATCTAGAACGCTTCAGGGGTGACGAAGGCGGCGTTCAATCACCGCTGGCATTTGGATTAAACATGCTAGGGGCTCCGTCTGTACACGGAGAGGTGGATGGTAATACACTAAAGGCCTTATTAATAAACGTGGAGTAGCTTTGGCATAATATTCCGTCTTGTATCTTTATCCACCGTGTTCCAAAATGAAGTTTATTTTATATTATCTTTGGTTTTATTATTCACAGAATCTTTTTTGCTAACGTACATAAGGAGTAACTATTATTTAATAAAGGCCTTAAAACCATGACTGGGATCAGACCGGAATCGACAATTTGGAAGGGACCGGAAAATTACATTAAAAATAAATAGTGTGGGATCCGAACAGAATACACCGGAAAGGCAAAAGATCGATTAAATATTTGTTTATATTTGTTTGACGTCAACTTGTTAATCGTTGATCCTATCTTTATGTTTTTTTAAACTAGTTCATTAAATACAATTATTAAGTTCAATATGAGCCAAATTGGTTATGGGCTTTCGCTTTAAGGGGGTTGAAATTACTCAATCCGCTGCTCTGTTGCTCCGTTGCTCGTAATTAAAACCATATATCCCTTATATTAGCTATATCCAGTTTATCCAAAAGTTTGGTTTGATCTTAACATACACCAGCAAAAATGTGTAGTTTAATAATATTTAATTAAGTAAAAAATGCTGAAAGTATACATTGTTTAAGATTTTATGGAAACAGATTAAATATGCTCCTCTTAGATGAGCGGCCTCCTTAAAGACAGCATCGTTTCACAGGGTGTGATCAAACACAAACCTGTTTGAATATAGAATGGGTACCGACTTGGGTACTCGGCTGGGTAATTCAAGCTACTCAATGTTATCTGCACTAACAGTGGAATGCGCTGCCCGAGTGGGTGTTTCCCGATAATTATAATCTGGGTGTCTTCAAGTCGCGAGTGAATCGGTTTCTTCTAGGCAAGCGTGCTCCATCGTAGACTGCATCTTCGTTTAACATCAGAAAAACGCAACCTTATAAATAATATTAATTAAAATAAAAACTCGGAATGTTAAAATTGCTTTCAAGTTTAGTGAACTGTAGCATTCACTAGCTCTTAGACTAGAGGTTAGAAAGAAACCTGCAAAACCTATAACATAACCACGAAATTATAACAACGTAAATTTTAGATCTAGGCGCGCTATGAACTTAGTCTAACCCTAGGAATTCTAGTTCAGGGCTAAAGAAACGCTATCGTCACTGTTTAGTCAATATATTTAACACTTACACGGCTTTTAGGCAAATTCTGTTACTGTATTCTATCAGCTATCTGTTTCCCATAGTACAAGCTTAACTTATAACATAAATACGAATTACAGCAAACGCAAAAATAAATTCGCTAAAATAGGCGTAGGTAAGTAGTTAAGGTAAAGGTATAAAGCGTGAGGTCGCGGGATCAAATCCCTGGTCTATACCAACGAGCTCTTTCGAACTTACGAACAGTTTTTTCTTTTAATATTTTTTTGTGACGAGACGAGCAAGACGTTCGTCTGGTGTTAAGCGTCACGCCTGCCACTAACAGTAGCAGTGCCAGAACTATGAACTTGCGAACACAATCCTGCGCAGTGGCACTGCGCTCGTCACCCTGAGATATAAGATGTTTAATCTCATCATACCCAGTAATTTCTCTGGTAACATTGCACTTCAAACCGGAACACAGTAATGCTTGCATACTACTGCTTGGCGGTTGAATAACTGACAAAGGTGTGGTACTTCCGCAGTCGGACTCTGCAGTGGAGTCCTACCACTTCAAAAACCCGTATCCGTGTCCGTATCTTTATACCGCTGGCTTTTCGGTTAAAGAAAACAATGAATTTTTGCTCTGAACGCGTATACTATGAGTCCCCAACTATACTATGAGTGGGGGTGAACCTACACCTGGACCACAATGGTGCCAGAGAGGACATGACCCAATCGAGAGTAGGCCTGAGTCGAGCAGTAGAGTTGATATGTTTAATTAAGGTATACAAGTCTGTTTGGACGAATTAACATTTTATTATGTATGTTTAATAATATGTGTACGTATCTCTATGATTTTTTAAGTTTAAACATTAAATAAAATTAGGACTTATGTCAGGATTTGAACCTCATCATCATCATCATCAGCCCGGAGACGTCCACTGCTGAACGAAGGCCTCCCCCTTAGACCGCCACACTGTACGACAACCTGCCGTTTGCATCCACCGATTGCCCGCGACTTTGACAATGTCGTTGGTCCACCTAGTGGGAAGCCTTCCTATGCTGCGTCTTCCGGTTCGCGGTCGCCACTCAAGAACCTTTCTTCCCCATCAGTTGTCAGTTCTTCGAGCGATGTGGCCTCCCGTGCGCCACTTCAACTTGCAAACCCTGCGAGCTATGTCGGTGAATTTGGTTCTTTGGCGAATATGGTTATATTTGGCGTTCCGGATTTTATCACGCAAAGTAACTCACAAGTCACAAGTATGTTCACCGATTTCTCCGTCAGTTGTGAATTCATTTTGTTTTTTTTTTTTTTTACTTCTGAGATGGTCCCATATTATTTTAAAAAGTAACTTGTTAACAAACTGACTTCAAAACATTATGAGCAAAATCAAATACTAATGGGAGATTATCTATACATGTTTAAAAAAAACTAGTTCTCATCAACTCGATAGCAGATGGCGCTGACTATACTTGCCAGTCAAAATCAGCATAATATTGTTGATCTGTGTCACATAAAATTTATTTAAAAAACTTAACAATGACAGACAGGTCTGGTCTGCACGTGTCTGTCATTGTCGAGTTCAGCGCCATCTGCTATTGATATTGATATTTATTTATTTATAATAACAAATTACAAGTCAGGTTCATCAATCATTAAAAAAAAATAGTATATACGTGGGTATCAACCAAAAATAATTCATTAAATAATGTAAAATAAGGCTAAAAATAACGTCAAAGTTTGATATAAAATAATAGTACATTATGATACGAGTGTGCTATGTTGGTCATTACACTAGAGGCGGTATTATGCGCGCGAGCCGCAGGCGAGCGCGATAAGGAAGCCGAGAGCGTAATGACTAATAGCACAAGAGTTCCATACGACTGTTTTCGTCACACTTGCGAGGAAAAAACATTTTTTTTGTGATAATAATCAACCACACAGCGAAAACGTCAACAAACATTTGCGGAAAATGGCGCCCAAATCAGTAATGCGCGCGCAGGTTGACATTTACTTCAGCGGCATAAGAACTCTTTGTTGGTATTACAAAAAAACTGTAAGTATTACCCAGCTATATTAAGAGTGCTACGTATACGTACGTCTAATTGCAGTCACGTACAAACTTGACTTTACCGGGTTATACTTATTATAGTACAAGTGGCGTAATGTAAAGTAAAAAGCACGGGTGTGTAATAGCTTGGATTATGAGCCTAAAAGCGATGTAATAAGATCTACTTTACGAGCAAGTGTGATGAAAAAATATAAATTACATGATTATAAATAAACGTTAAAAACAGTTATTAAAAATAATGATGTCAAATTTTTTTTTTGTGTAAATTCCTTAGTCAAAAGAAAAACAAAAATTACTTAATTATTTAATCTAGTTTTGGAACGAACTCCTCGACGGTGTAAGGTGCCATGTCAGTCAGAAACAACTTGAGTTTCGTTTTGAAAAGAATTAGTGACTTAATCTCTCGTATCTGCTTGGGTAGGGAGTTGAACACGTGTACAACAAAGATCCGTGCGCACTTCTTTGACTTGGCTAGATAATGCCTAGGCGTAACTAGTTTTAGTACGTATCTAGGAGTGTGCGTCTCACAGAAGTCTTCATACTTGACCAGGGAGCCTAAGTTTTTATAAATATATATTTTATTATGAAAACTGACGTGGTTTTGACACATTTTTGTTTTATTTATACGGGAATATTCACGTTTATTTAAATCGGATACTCCGACTATAGTTTCGATCACATCCGGTGATCTTTTTCAAAGAGTGAAAACAGAGCCCGACGCGCGCGTGTTTAATTAAACGTGAGTATTCCCGTATAAATAAATCAAAATATATATTTTTCATCACACTTGCTCGTAAAGTGGATCTTATTGCATCGGTTTTAGGCTCATAATCCAAGCTATTACGCACGCGTGCTTTTTACTTTACATTACGGCAACTTGTACTATAATAGGTATAACCCGGTAAAGTCAAGTTTGTACGTGACTGCAATTAGACGTACCTATACGAAGCACTCTTAATATACCAACAAAGAGTTCTTATGCCGCTGAAGTAAATGTCAACCTGCGCGCGCATTACTGATTTGGGCGCCGTTTTCCGCAAATGTTTGTTGACGTTTTCGCTGTGTGGTTGATTATTATGAAAAAATAAATGTTTTTTCCTCGCAAGTGTGACGAAAACAGTCGTATGGAACTCTTGTGCTATTAGTCATTACGCTCTCGGCTTCCTCGGCGGTATTATGCACGCGAGCCGCAAGCGAGCGCGCATAATACCGCCTCTAGTGTAATGACCAACATAGCACACTCGTATCATAATGTACTATTATATATGCATAAGTGATACATATATAACGCTGGCAATATCATTAACTTTAGGTCTCTAAAGATTTCTTTAGCTGGTGTTCGCGGCTTGACTCGTGCGACCACGCGGACATCCTGCTTCTACATAACAAATGCTGCAATGAGCTTCCTTTTTTTTAAAGTGTGCCGGAAAATCCCCCATTATGGAAGCTGGGCACCCCAACCAAAACCTTACCAAAATTAAGCAAAAGTCGTAATTTCGATAAACATTGAAACAACCCCTTATACACTCGTAAATTCACAAAAACAGCCCTCCTTCACTCATTCGAAGAACTTGAAATATCTTAGATTTTTTCATTTACAGGTTTCTTCATCCGACACAAATTAACTTACTCCCGGAACTCGTCAAGGGAACTAAATGAAGGGGAAAATGAGAAATACTGACTGGGATCGAAACAGAGGAAAATGAACGAAGCTATATTATATCGTAGCTATGGGTTTACTGTTATGGTATAGCTATGGGTTTAAGGGGGAGACCTTCGTTCAGCAGTGGACACCTCCGAGCTGATGATGATGATAATTATTTACTGACAGTTTATGTGTTGCCAACGACACTGAGCCGACAACATGAACGTGGTACATGACAAAATGGTAGCCTAATGGTCGATTTTCTAACACATTGTAGATGGGGCTGACCAGACGTGGTGTCATTGTTAACTTCTTTATTTTATTTAAGTGCCACAGATCAAAAATATGATGCTGTTTTTGACTGGCACGTATAGTCAGCGCCGTCTATCGACTTTAAAAAAAAATTAATAGGCTTGCGTTTGACTGCCAACTCGTCTGATGTTAAACGAAGATGCAGTCTACGATGGAACACGCTTGCCTAGAAGAAACCGATTAACTCTCGACTTGAAGACACCCGAAGATACGCTTTTTCGAGGTCCTAGAATAGAGTTGAAGTGAACTACATTTTTTTTATTGCATGTGAAAATCGCACATTGGGAGGCCACTCGCCTTGAAAGCGATGATGATGATTACCAATGAGCTCTTCAGAATTTGACGGAGATGTACGGAGCTACATACCAGTGGCTTTTCGGTGAAGGGAAACAGAGACCACGTCCGTAGAAGAATTTCAATGACGTATGGCAATCCATCAATCCACCAACTGGGTCAGCGTGGTGGATATGGCCCAATCTCCCTTTCAGGGTAGACCTAGGTTCAGCAGTGGACTATTTAAAAAGGCTATGATCGTGCTCGTCATGCTAAATAACAGCCAATCATCATGCAAAAACCATCTTCATGCAAATGACTTAAAGTCGTCATCAGCCATAAAACGTCCACTGCTGCACGAAGGCCTCCCAATAAGAGGGGTGTTGCCATAATCCCCACGTTTGGCAGGCGGCTTGGGGATCGCAGAATGCTCACCACCGTTAACCAAGAGGACTCTGCTGCCCGTCCTCCGGTTGGTCTGGTTGCAGTTTAAGGACATACCCAGGTCCAGGTCCCATTCAATGACTTAAAGTACATTTATGTTAATAACGCATGATCTTATGGGGTTAGGCATGGAGGCAGGTATGGGTGGAGTCTTATGGGCGCAGCGTACGAAGGCCTGGGAGGCCTCCCACTAGGTGGGCCGACGACATTGTGAAAGTTGCGGGCAACCGGTGGATGCAAATGGCAGGTTATCGTATAGTGTGGCGGTCTAAGGGGGAGGCCTTCGTTCAGCAGTGGACGTCTCCAGGCTGATGATGATGGTGTCAGGAATCGTTATTAAATAAAAATATGTTTAGGTTATCTCATATGTATTATCCGACATCATTATCGAAACCATATTAAAAATCTACAGTTCTCCGCTTCACAATTGGGTCAAATTAAATAAAATAAAATATTTATACAGTCACAAAAATAGTTTATTCTAAACGGAACCAGAATAGGCCCCAATTAAATTAGGGCCGACCCGGAACTGGGTCAAACGTTTATCGGTTTTACACCCCATACTGGGATACGGGATTTGATGTGTTGCATAAGAACAGCGACCGAGATTCAGGTAAACATTTTATAGCTTAAATGGTGCAGGTTTTTTTTTTTAATTGGTATACTTTTCACCCAGCGCCATCTAGCATCTAGCTCCAAACTAAGCAAAGCTTCTACGGGAACCAGGAACCAGATAGCTGATAAAATCCTTATTTTTCGTTATTATACTTACAACACCCAGACACAGACCAATAATCCATGTTCTTCACATACATTTTTGTCCTAGGTGCGAATCGTACCCACGTCCTACAGCCGTCAAGACATACTACTAACTGAGATATAAGTCTGAGCAAGCTACATTGTGAAGAAACCTACATTATCATTATTCTAATAGTGTGACTAATATCACAGTAACCGGATTCACTTAACCTTACACACTACTGCTTGGCGGTTGAAAGCAAAGGTGTGGTACTTTTCCAGGTGGATTCTGCAATTGTGTCGTACCACTATTACAAATAGTTGGAGAAGAAAATATTCAGAGGCTTATCTGGCACCAGCGTCTTGGGGTCTTTACAAACGAATCCAATGACCAATCGCTCTCCGAGGATAGGCCCCAGTAGAGGGGGGGTAAAAACTGATGTGACCAGTAAAACAGTAGCCGTGTCTCGAATAATTTACTGCGAAACAAGGCGAAGATAGCATGTGTTCAGTGTTCACAATGTGGAAGAAAAACTCTACGTGCGTGTTAATTTTGGCCTTCTCTCTTCAGGTAGAGGGAATATACCAAACGTCTTTTAGACACTGGTACCCAAAGTGGTCTGCATCGACCATCAGAGGTCTTTGCGACCTGCAAGGGATGCATACTGGATTTTGCTAGAACAGCCGCGATATCAGCAGGCAGTAAACTTAAAAAGCATAATTTGGTCTACGAGACAAAAAAATATGGAAACCTCTGGTTTAAGATTTTAGTATAATGAGTAGTTTCCGTGCTGCATGTGGAAAGTTTTAGCGAACTCTCCTGGTTTCATAACATGGCTTAACAGATTGTTTGTCTAAAAAATATTCTACGTTAAAGAAGAAAGGGACCAGTTAACTCGCGACTCGAAGTCACCCAGATTGTATCCATCGGGAAAGACTCACTTGGGAAGCACATTCCCTTATCTTCTATCTTCATCTTCTAATACTATAAGAATCTCTGTCCTGACTGACTGACTGACAGTCAACGCACAGCCTAAACCGCTAGACGTACAGACTTGAAAGTTGGAGGGTGTATTTGTCTTGATGCGTAGGGTTGTACTAAGAAAGGAGTTTTCGAAATTCGACCCCTAAGGGGGTAAAAAGGGATGAAACTTTTGTACGAAACTCCTTTGTTTTTGAATTTTAAGTCCTGAAAATATGTATTTGGATAGTTCATTATAGTGTGGAATAAAGAGTGGAATCAAACCGTTTCGTTCGTGTTTTTGGTAAATCAACCATGAAAAACTATGCTTTTTTCGACCTCTTCTACTATATGTGATTGATACTCTTTTACTATCTCGAACGCGCAAGGGGCAACAGATCATGCCGAACTGCAGTGACAATGCGACCTCTGCCGTGCTTTTAATCATTATCATCATTATAACATTGATATTCAAGACAATAAAGTGGCTTTTGTATTTTGCAATCGTACCCATCGACAAGCGATATAAGCACGTAGTGTATTGGTTGTCGTCGATACAACTGGCGGGTTGCCAGCTGTAATGACTGCAGGTTTATGAAGGAAGTTCATGTCTCAAGGTGATAAGCGCATTGCAGTATCACGTCCGTATATTAGTGCTTAATAAAAAAAAAGACGTAGTAGCTGGACTAAAACAGGTGATTGCCAAAAAATATTGGCAATAAAACTGGGTGTCCTAAAACTGTATCCAGACCCACCAGAGGACGGGCTGCAGCGTTCTCTTCGTTAACGGTGGTGAGCATTCTGCGATCCCCAAGCCGCCTGCCAATCGTGGGGATTATGGCAACTCCTCTCTATTAAGGAAGAGGCCTTCGTCCAGCAGTGGATGTCTTCTGGCTGCTGATGTGATGTGCTGTGAATCATCTTAAAGAATATTTTTCATTTCAAACACTGCTGTAGCCTAAATTTCACCAATGGAGATAATTCCAGTGGAGTTATTTTTCCGAGATGAAAAAGTGGCCCATGTCGCTCTCCAACTCAATCTTTAAATACTTTTATTATGAATGCAGCGAGGCATACATAGTTTTAGAATGTAGTACAGATCTATAAAATGTATATTTTTGTATATTTATTAAACAAATAAATTAATAAATCTTCATCCGGGTCAGAAATCAGGTCTATGGTTCCGTGACAGCACCAAAAACATTCTTTCATTTCATTTACAGCCTCGATGATCGTCCCCAATAAAATCAAATAAGCGATTGTAAGGATAAGATTCACATTATGTATAGGCTTCCTCAATGTAACAATATTATATAGTTAGGCTACCTATCAATCTAGGCTTCAATCGTGAATACGCGGGATCAAATCCCGAACCAGTTTCAAAAAAATTTTTGTTTGCTTGGGATGATATAAAGTGGTGAATATGGGGAGGACATTTTTTTTAGTAATTAACCCAGCGATATGGAAGATTATTTGGGAGCGGGCCGAATTTCTTCCGTACGCGGAGGAAGTCACGGGAGACCTCTAGTATCCAAGGGCGAATCCAGGGGGGGGGGGGGGGGCATGGGGGTCATGACCCCACCTGGGCTCGATGTAGGTCGACTACTGTATTTTTTTCTAGTTGTAATCGAAATGAAGCCTGTCCTAAATAGACCTCGACTCGATTATATAACCCCCCCCCCCCCCCCCCCCCGACTTAAAAGCTGGTTCCGCCTTAGCTAGTATGTTCATAAAATAGAATTAAAACTAAAAAAAAGATTGTTGAATCATAACACCTAGTACCATAGTACCTACTTAGTAAAAAGATTTCAGGTTGAATAAATATAATTAATAGCTCCTAATGTCTTCATAAATCAGCCATCGTAATAACAATCGATATGAACAGAGCTGCAGCCGATTGGCACTAATTAGTCAATTATAGTGCCATTAATTGTTATGTACGCGAGTAGTTTACGGCCAAGAAACCCTTGAACCTGATAACCGCGTTTTGAGAATTCAGAGGTTATAGTCCGGCTACTGAGAAAATGCGTTTGAACTACAATAACATGTTTTTAAAGCTGAATGAAAACACTTTTGCTAGTTTTGAGATTATATGACTTATAATATACCTACCAGCTATCAAACGTGACAATCTCCGCCGAATAGTTAGAGTGGTCACCGGACACTGCTCAATAAACAAATACCTTTTTAACATTGGGGTTACAAACAGCCCTTTATGCCGAGGATGCAAGGGGGCAGAAGAAACGGCCGCGCACATGCTGCTTGAATGCAGCAGCGTGGCACACCAACGGACAACGATCCTCGGGTCACCGAGGACGCTCCGAGAGGCCTGCGCCGGCGTCAACGAGCTGTTGGCCTTCCTCGGAGACACCGAGTGGCTGGACTAGCTGCACCGGGACTACGCACCGAGAGCCCATGAGGGGCATGTCGTGCGGAAACAGCCCGCGCACCAAGTTCCAAGTACCTACCGGCTACCACCTGTGGGTAAGTTTAGTAATTAACCCAGTTTAGTAATTAATACTACCTATAGTAAAATAATTAAATGAATCGCTACTCCTACATTTGACTGAAGCAGCACAAATGACGAAGAATGCTAACCTCGGCAGTAGTTACATATTTGAGCCGTTTGGTGTTAAAACATTGGGTCCGTTAGGACCGCAAGTTCATATTCTTTTAAAAAATGTATCCGGGCCTGGTCAACGCGACGCGTGATATAAAATCTGGCGTTTATTTGACCCAACGCATAAGACTTGCCATTCAACGTGGCAATGCCGCCAGCATGCTGGGTACGCTGGCCAATCATTGGACGGCGTTAGCCCACTACCATAATGGTTTGGATTGTCTCTTGAATTTCTAGATTCTAGAATTTCAACGGTCTGGATACAATCTTTTTATAGTAGGCTAAGTAGTCTTTGTAGTTTATTGTAGTTAATAAAGGGTTAAGCCCACAAAAAATTAATATGACAAAGATAATATTATAATAATACAGGGTTAGTCCTTATCAGTTAGCATCCTTTTAAGGCCATATTCTGTCACCACAAACAACTTTTACTATCGGGCCAACATTAAAATCGCAAAATAATAACAGCTCCTCAACATTTTACCCAAGGTCGATGAACTTTTTGTATGGACCTGCTGATAATGTTTTCGCAATTTCAATGTTGGCCTGATAGTAAAAGTTGCTTGGTTTGATGTACAGATTATGGTCTTAAAAGGATGCTAACTGATAAGGTCAAACCCTGATATTTTCATATGTATTGAGTAGAGATATTGAAATACGTTCTAATATAACATTAAATATTGTAGCATCTTCATCGTGAGTGACAGCTTTAAGGCATATAGCCGCTGTTTCTTTTTGGACAAATAACCGGCCTTATCTCAGAGTCTAGGCGACATTCTTTCTCAAAATATTTTAATATAACATAAACATAAATTAAAATAAGAAATAAATGAGTGAATAATATTAATAATCGTTTATTTCAGACAACAGGAATAATTAAAAAAATAAGGGCCCATATTATAAATACCTTACAGACTAACTTACATATAAAAATAATCTTAACTAACACATTTCTGAGATTTTCCTGGCATTGTCGCTTTTTAAAACTAGCCATCAATTAAAAAAAAAATTCTGCCCTGCAAAAATTTATTTTTATTTTTTATTACAGCCTTTGTCACTCCTTAGCAAACCCTTACTAACACATAGGACTTTCACACTATCTTACCGTAAAGTTTCACCACCGATAGGCTATTTCTATTTCACATTAGAGTTTAGCTAAGCGATTGACCTAGTGCCTAGAATAGACCTAATAGATCGAGGGTAGCAACCGGCGTTATCGACAATTGTGTTAGAATACCGAAAGTTTATGTTTTACAAGACGCATAAACGTAAAACTTAAAAACACAATAAAATCTTAAACCTGTTTTATGAAATCCAAACATAAACATTATAAAAAAAAACAACATAACATAACAAAACATAATCACGGTAAATATCCCGTTAATAATAATATAACTTTAGTAAACAACCGTGATAGTTTAAAACAGTGTTTTATAAACATTATAGATAACAACCCTTAGCAACTTTCATAATTGATAGCTTAATTAAAGCGGTATATTATTAATTTTAATCTTTTTTTTTTTTTTTTTTAATCTTTTTATTTTATATTTTATTGGGACTTTGGCCAACACTAGCATGTCAGTCCCATTATAACTAAGTTTAATCTACATTACACTAATACATAATTATCTATTTTAATAACAGTTTATAAAGTAGCCTTGCCTTGTCCGATAGGGGACAGGCCAGAATACTGTTGCATTCACCCACCCTCCAAGGATTAATCCGTATAGCTCTGCGACAGGGCTCATTCCGTACACACTCCATCAAGATGTGGTAAGTATCCTCTACGACTCCGCAGTCTTCACAGTTAGGCGATGGGGCCTTGCCCATCAAAAACGCGAACCTCTTTGACGGGGTGTGCCCGGAGCGCAGCCTGAGAGCGGCAACCATCTCGCATCTACTCAACTCTTCATTATCTATCCAGGGCTTCCTTGGAGGGTGCGGAACAATCGTTTTATACCAAATTCCCTTCATCTTGGATCGGTGATCGAAGTACTCGTTCCACTCATCATAACATCGCTCTTTAACTAAATATAAACAGTCTAAATAGAATGGAGGGATATCGAACAATACGCCTTCAACACATGCTTGTTTAGCCAAGATCACTCGACTGACTAGACTGAGACTTTGTCGTTATCTCCAACGTTGCAATGGGAAGGTATCCACTGAAGTACCACAGACTTAGAGTCAGATTTTAACTCCAAGATAAGTTTAAGTACAGAGTAGGCTGTCGTTGTGCCTCGGATTGCCGAGGTACAGCGAGCCAAATGTTGAAGAGAGCTCCGTGAGTCAGTTAATATAACAAATTTGTCGTAATTGATTGATTTTATGTATGCTAAAGCTTCACAAATTGCTATAAGTTCTACGTTCATAATACAAATGTCGTCTTTAATTTTAAACCTCATAGCTATGTCTAATTCTGAGTCTAAGAATGCAGCTCCCATCAACGCTCCGACCTTAGAACCATCTGTATATATTTTATAATGTTGGCTATAATATTGTTCAATGTACCTCTCACTCAAATTTTTAATATCTGAAGTATTGTAACATCGCTTAGCAGATGTAATGGTATCTATATTAGAATTTATAACTAATGTCAGATCTATGCTACCTACCCATGTATTTATAGCAAATGTATCTAGTTTTTGGCTGGAATAGATTCGGAGTTCACGGAAGTATTCGTGCATATCAAGAAGAATAGGTATTCCTTTACTCCGCCAATATCTGCTGTTTTTGTACTGTGACAAATTTTCTACAATGTTTATAGTTATGTTATTTCTAATAGATTTACATTTCATCCAAAATTTCCCACCTAAGTACAGCCTCCGAACCCGTAGTGGAGGGAGACACAGCTCGTTCTCCATTACGTGTATCGGAGTAGTTTTAACAAAACCTCCAATTACTCGCAACCCCTGATTTTGAATTTTGTCTAACTGATATAAGTTTCTCTTACTACTATTATTATACAAAAAGCTTCCGTAATCTATCCTGCTTCTTATAATAGCCACATACAAACGTCTTAAATGTTTAGGGTGTACTCCCCATCCAGATCCGGCCAAGACTTTAAAGATATTTAGATACTTAGAAGTTCTAATCGTTAGCTCATCAATATGTCTATTCCACCTCAGTGAACAATCCAACCACATCCCCAAATATTTCACTGTATCAACAAATTCCAAGCGATTATTATTAATTTCGAGATTTACAGGTTGCCTATTAACACCCTTCCTGAAAAGACATACTTTACTTTTATTCGGCGATACTTCCAAACCCAGTCCTACTAATAGCCGTGAGAATCTTTCTAGAGCGAGCTGCATAGTGTTACATCCTTGTTCAATACTACGAAAGGTTGAATATAGTACGAAATCGTCTGCGTATTGGGATATATATACCGCTCTTATATATTTACAGATATTTATTGTAACAGCGTTAAAAAGTAAAGGAGCCAACGGGTCGCCTTGGGCGATTCCTCTGCTAGTAGTTCGACATATGTTCAAGTTGTCTAATTGAATGTTTAAAAATCTTTCTGTCAAGAATGACCAAAGATAGAGACAGATTCGAGACCCTATGCCAAGACGATCCAGAATACGTAGTAATGCGCTTATGTCCACATTATTATAGGCATTATCGACGTCAATAAAGCATCCAATAGTTATTTGATTTGTTACAAATCCTAGCTGAATTCTTGTGACTAAATTACTTAAATTTTCAAATGTAGATCTCGACTTCCTAAACCCGGTCGTTTCTTCGTGTAAAAAGTTATTATGTTCTAGGTACCATTCAAGTCTTCCATTTATTATGGAGTGAAATATTTTACAAAAACACGAAATCAAAGAAATCGGCCTTAATGCCGATGTCGATGATGGATCACGACCTGGTTTTGGAATAGGGACCACACGTATATTGCGCCATTGACTAGGTACATATCCAAGAAATAAAATTTGATTGTAAATTTTGGCGAGAATAACTTTACCATTACTAGGCAAATTTTTTATCATCGAGTATGATATGTTGTCGAATCCCGGGGCTGAATCTGATGTTTTGATTGCTTTTTCTAACTCAGCTACAGTAATAATTGATTCTAAGTGTTCATTATACGAACTAAATGCAGGTTGTTTAGGACAAACATAATCGGGAGTTAAACTGCGTAGTAGCTTACTGGCCATTATTTCATCCACATGACAGCTAGGCGTTTTATAGCCTTTTAACCACTTCATCTTACGCCACAAATCATTGGATGTTGAAGATTCATTAATTGAGGAGCACATGTTATACCATCCCTCACTTTTAGCTCTTCTTATTAATCGCTGGCTTTGACTGATTTTATTATTTAAAATATTTAGATTGGAGGGGGTAGGATTCTTTCTAAATTGTTTTAACGCCAAACGTCGTTCCGCTACCGCTTTTGAAAGTTCCGGTTTCCAGTATGGTTTAGGAGAAAAACTTTGAGTAGGGTCCTGACAAATTTTGATAAACGGTATATGCAAATCAGCAGCCTCATTAATAATATTTAAAAACCAGTCATATCCTAATTGCAAATCATGTGGAAGAATAAAGTCCACAAGTTTATTTTGAATATATTGTTTGTAAAGCGGCCAGTTAGCTTTTTTAATGTTTCTCTTTCTAATATGAGACGGACAGTTATTATAAAAAGACATACTAATTTTAATTATACAGTGATCGCTACCCAATGTCTCATTCATGACCGTCCAATTAAAATGGACCGCTATATCTGATGTGACCGTCGAAATATCTGGGGATGACTGTTGTAATACGTTATTTACTAATTTAATGTAGGTATGGCTGCCGTCATTCAATGTAGCATAATTATTTTCCATTAACGAGTCAAATATCTGTGTTCCTCTCGAGTCAGTCTTATTTGACCAGCTTAGATGATGGCCATTAAAATCCCCAAGAATTAATGTTTTAGCGTCAAACAAAGAAAAAATTTCGTCCCAATCAGTTTGTGATGTTCGAACACCACTTTGTGTGGAAGACGGACAGTAAATTGAGATAATATTATCAATGTGTTTACAGTTAAATATCCTTACGTGAATTAATTGAATACCAGTATTTGATACACTAAGTGGACGCAATTGAACTTTGATGGATTTGTGGGTCAAAATGGCAACTCCTCCATATGAGTCCTCTCTATCTACTCTAAATATATTGTACCCATTAATGTTTATTTGAAGGTCGGGGCTTAGCCAGGTCTCACTCAGCACAGCAATGTGAATCTTTTCCTTGCATAATAACTGCTCAAAAATAACACTTTTATGCCTAAAACTTCGCGAGTTCCACTGAACAATGTTAACTTTATGGTCCTGATCCATATTATGTACCTAACTAAAATTTATTTTAAAAGGCAGATCGCATATGTACTTCAACGCATTACTTGTTGCCCACTCCATAAATAAAGACACGCCGTGCTTAATCTTCGCCATAATATCCTCATACTCGTCAGAAAAAATAATCGTTTTTAATCGCTCCAATAATTGCGTAAATGACAGACCGTTAATCCTTCCCTTATCTCGCTTAGCCTTATCTTGACCTTGACCGCCCGGCCGGCATGCGTTGTTCGTAGGCATCGTATCAGAGCTATAATCGGACATATCCCAATCATCAACTACCTGTTGTTTCTTATTTTTTTTTTTTAAATTCGACTTTTGAATGGTGCGGTGAGGTAAAATCGGGCTTGACGGTACTCGGTCTTTCTGTTTAGATGTTCCCGCTTCCGCACTAATTCTCGTGTTAACAGTTACTGTTTTCTTTAAAATGTTAGCGTAGGACGACTCATTCTGAGCTTGGGACTCACTAGTCTCCAAGGGATTGGAGAGGAGAGGAGGTTGGCTCGATTCAAGTAGCGATTTTCCAGTCCCGTGAGTTGTAGGTACATACATCATCGTCGCTTTTCTGTAGGCGCAATTATTTTGAGCCATAATATCTCTTATGCTTTTTTCCTTCCGATATGCTGGGCAAACCCTATCCAGCGCGTGGTGGTCTCCGCGACAGTTTACACACGTAAAATGTTTTATCTCACAATTAGCATGATTTTTAGTACACTTAGGGCAGGTCTCTTTTTTAGCTGGGCATGCTCTCAGGGTATGACCAAAGTGCCAACATCTTGAGCACTGTGTAACCGGAAACACATAAGGTTCCACTCTAATTTGCATTCCATATATGCTCACATGAGATGGGAGGGTAGGCCCCTTAAATGCCAGCCTCACAGTCTCGCACTCTGTCCACCCAGTGCCACCCGTATTCCGTCGCTTAAGACGTTTTACTGTAATTAATTCGAGGGGGCTCGTAATAGCTTCCAACATATCTTTTTCATTTAAGTCTAATTCAACATCTCTAATGATACCATAAGATATCCCCACTTCCATTGGCTTTTGGCATCTCCATCCTAGTTCCTGCAGTTCTTGGCAAGCAGTCAGCTGTTCTGAGCTTTTTTCACAGTCAAGTTGCACTAAAACCTTATAAGGATTCACGTACTTAACTCTCGTTATTCCAGTTATCTTGTGCGTTTTGAATAGTTTCGCCAGTGCAAACTGTTTTGGCAATTTTTCAGCGCTAGTAACTATAATTTCTAAATTCTGTCTACTCCTTTTACCATTTCTTCCGATGAGAATCCACGGGTCTTCTTCATTCTCCTCTCTTATTCTTTTGTTAGGTCTCTCAATCTCAACTCTCGTCTTGACTTGCTCAGCTTCGCTACCTGTATTTGTAATCATACATTCCCCCGACGCAATCAATGTTGGTTCAACCGCATCAATATCTTCTCTAATGTCAGCATCTTCACACACGCAGGAGGAAACGTCTGAGAGCTCCTCCGACATATTAACTACGCGGCCTTAGCCGCCTTAGCACGTTGAGAATTAGATAAGTCGCACGGTAAAATGCGTCTCGCACCCGAGTGCAAACGCATGCGCTGGTACGTCGTAGCACGACCGCGTTCTCGGCTTGACTGAATTTTAATCTTATTATGGCTTGCGTTTGCCGCCCTCTAACCTCTAGCCCTATACGACGCGACGGTAGGTTTTTTTATTATATAAATCAAGTAACAAGACGAGCAAGAAGTACGCCTGGTGATAAGCGTCACACCTGCCACTAACAGTAGCAGTCCTAGAATTGTGAACTTGCGAACACAATCCCGCGCCGCACTGCACAGCGCTTGTCACTGAGATATTAGGTGTTAAATCTCCGGCTCGAAGGACCATTATGTAAGGGCTGATACCCTACATAAATTGATATGATTATTGTTAGTGAGTACCGCGTGCGGGAACAATGATAAAACCGTGCGTTCACGTTAACTGCTTTATTGGTACTAAGGAAATGTACGGTGAGCCCGTACACCTAGTAATTTCTCTGGTAACATTGCCCTTCAAACCGGAACACAGTAATGCTTGCACACTACTGCTTGGCGCTTGAATAACTGGCAAAGGTGTGGTACTTCCCCAGGTGGATTCTGCAGTAGAGTCCTACCACTGCAAAAGAACCACTCAGCAATTACAATCAGCTTGCCAAGAAACCGATTCCCTCGCGGCTTTAACACATCCGAATTGCATAGATCTATCAGGGAACACCCACTCGCGCGTCGCATTCCACTGTTTAACGGTACGCACTGTGAAAATGATGAGGTTTGTAAAATGAACCAATAATCATCATCATCATCATCTTTTTTTTCACAGTTAAGTTTGCACACTACTGCTTGGCGGTTGAATAACTGGAAAATTCTGGTAGGTGTGGATACTTGACTTTACATTTTTTTAATAGGCATAAGCCTTTATTAACTACAACAAACTACAAAGACTACTTAGCCTACTACACAACAAAAAACAAAAGGATTGTATCCAGACCGATGAAAGTCTAGAGACAATCCAAATGCTCAAACCCACTACCAGTCGGCAGCGTACCCAGCATGCTGGCGGCATTGCCACGCTGGATGGCAATGCTTATGCGTTGAGCCAAATAAACGCCAGCATTTTGATCACGCGTCGCGTCGACCAGGCGCTCGGATATATTTTTGAAAAGATGATGAGCTCCCGGTCCCCACGGACCCAATGTCTCAACACCAAACGGCTCAAATATGTAACCTCTGCCGAGGTTAGCATATTTGCGCCGCTTGTGCCGCTCCGCCGAATTTGCCGCCGCACCAGCCCTACTCTGTGTCTCAGGAAGATGTGACGGTGCCAAAGTATCAACACAAGTTGCGTCCCATACAAGGGGCCGTCCCATCTTCCAAGGCACAAGTGTCATACCGTCAGGTCTTTTGCCATCGTCACGCGCAAGGCCGCTCGGTTCGAGCACAGCTGCAACATTGGCGGTGGATAAAGCCCGGCGTATGACATCATTCAGGCTAGCGTGGCGGCCGATCCGACCAGCGCTTCTTGAGCAAGAGAGACCATGGTGACCGAGCTGATCGACAGCAGTACCACACTGGCAGCGATGGGCCTCACAGCACCTTGCACCCAAGCGCAAGCTGACAGCTAGACGAAATGCGGTTGGGTCCAAAAGGCTACCAGTGTTAAAGGAGGGAATAGCCTGCAACCAAAGACCTGATTCCCATACAGAGACAGCAAGGATACGAGCGCGATCTGCGACGCTAGTACACGTATCTAGAAGAGATTTCCGTGCTAGTTCACAGATCGGCCCATCCCATAGTCTCTGCGAAGACAAAGTCCTCGGAAAATCAGTATTTGGGCAAGCCTCCCTCCAAACATTCTTGGCCTCATTCAAATGAGCTACTACTACACCGGAATGGCCTAAAGAGGGAAGAAGGATTTTTTCAATTAATTTATGTGTACTATGAACTGAGGACAAGAAAGCTGGTAGAGCTACACTTGAAATTTTGCGGATCCCTAAGCCTCCTAACCTTACTGGTAGTGAGGCTTGTGACCATGTCCTGTCATTCATGTCAACATTCAAAACCGATATTAGTGTTTCCTTTACGACATTGTCTAAGCTCGAAAGGAGCTCACCGTGTTTCCACAGTGGACTACATCGTAAAGTGTATATAAATTTTGGCACAAACAGACAATATTTGATAATGGTAAACGCCATGTGGGCGTTAATATTGAGTAACCTCCTGGAGGCACTCATAAAATTTTGAATTTTTTCTTCTACGAAAGGTGAAAAAGACTCATCTAAAATCGGTGAACCCAGTAGGCGAAGAGAACATCTATCCACAGATTTGATGTTTGGAGCCAAATCATTAAATTTTGCAATAACCAAATCTTTGTTCGGACATGAATCGCAAACATAGAGTTCGCATTTTGAAAAATTTAGTTCTAAGCCAATAAGACGAAATTCGTCTATGAGAATTTGCAAATCATTTAGGACAGTGCTCACATCACCTCCTAAGGTTCCGTCATCCAAATACCAAACATTAAGTTTGGATTGGAGACGTTGAATAATTGGATGAATGGCCAGGCTGAAAATGGCGGGACCGAATGGATCACCCTGTTGGCAGCCTACTGAAGATAACAAAACATTGTTTTGGTATGTTAATTTTGTGGGATTGCCGTAGCATTGCCAAAGAAAGTTGAAAACGTCTGGAATTTTGTCTTTGATTTGTGTCAACAGGGCGCCTCTATCGACCGAATTAAAAGCATTTTTGACATCCACCTTTAGTAGCACCTCTCCACAATTTTGATCCAAAAAAGTCCGGAGAGAATGAACAGCAGCCTCACACCCACCTCGCGAACCAAAACCAAGCTGTATTGGTTGGAAAAGGCTACTCAAAAGAGCAACCTTTTGCCTACAGCCTGCCTTGGCCGCGAGGCGACGGTATGTGGTGCCGACCGCAATAGGCCTGATGCCACCATCTTTTTTGATAAGTGCGCATAAATTTGCGCCGTACAAAATTTCGATAACGTCACTATTGACTCGTCCCGACAACATAAGACTTACCAAAGCTGTAAGGTCTTTTAAGAGGGTCTCGCCCACCCCACCAGAGCTAAAAGATAGAAGATCTTTTAGATGTTGAGGTGTTAGGCCATCAAGGCCGCCAGCTGAGCCACTCTGAAAAGACGCCACAGCCGTTGCAATCTCCTGAGTCTGGACATCAATGGCAACGTCATCAGGTTGTGGTGGCTCAGGGAGGTGGAGGTTTGCCGCCGCAGGTGGATGTTTGTCACGAAGTGACTGAACCGTTTCTAATGTGTGGGGGGCAATGGTGTCGCTCGAGAACAAGACACGTGCGGCGCCTTTGATATCACCATCACTCATTTTGTTCTCTACTAATTTAAAAGTAACCGAATCGTCTGATTTTTTTGAATTTTGATTATTACGCCTTTTAGGCGGAATAATATTAGCAAGACCTAAAAGGTTCTCTTCCGATACTTTGTACTTTACACAGTTTTCCTTTACTCTAGTGGTAAGGGATTTTTTGTTAGACGGGTCCGAATGAACGTAAAGCACATTGTATGGAAAAGAGAGGAGATGTTCCCAGGCCTGCTTTGAATTTTGGGTAACGGCATTCCGAATAGCAAAAGATAAACTTTGGGCAACCGAAATTCGAGCACCACGCGGGATGCGTTTTAAAATCGGAATAGAATTTTTTAATGAGCTTAAAACCTCCCAAAATGGTTTGGCAGGAGTAGCAGTGTTCATTGAACTGCTACTGGCTACGTTTGAGCCTGAAATTGGAGCCGAAAGTGGAATTTCATGAATTTTGTGACATCTGGTCTTGTGAATTTTGAGGCCTTTTTGGCCTTTAAAAAACTTGGCCTGGGGGCACTCTGTACACTGTATCATGTCCTGTTGCGACACCACGTTGATTTTTGATACTGCATTTCGCCCAGAAGGGGTCGAAGATGCCATGTTACAATAAAAATCTTATCTCTTAAAACTTAAGATTCCCTAGTGACGCGACGGACGGTGACGTCTGCCAGACGTCAGGCGGTGACACGGCTTGAACTGCGCCGACTCGCCAGACGGCGCGCCGTTGACATGGAAACAGAAAACAAGAGTGTTTTAGAAAATATGAAATAAAGTAACTTAGGGGCTGTCCCCAGCCCTACAAACAATACCTCGGCGGAGTCAGAGGTAGAACAGGCGGCTGGTGAGCAGAAACAGCCTGAAAACTTGCGAAATGCTGAAAAAGAAACCGGAGAAAAAATTTGTCAACCGAAGTTGACAAGAACTTTTTTTTTTACTTTTTTTTGACTTTACATGCTTTCTGCACTATCGTTAATCGACTTTAGGCTATTTATTTTCTCGATAAACACAAAAGTACTCAAATACCGTTCAATCGAAAGTAATAAAGAGAAGAGACTTAACATCTGATATCTCAGGGTGACGAGCACAGTAGTGCGGCGCAGGATTGTGTTCGCAAGTTCAAAATTATAGCACTGCTACTGTTAGTGGCAAGCGTGACGCTTACCACCAGGCGAATGATCTGGTCGTCTCGTCACTTGAATGTTTAAAAAAATATTTAAAAGTAAAAACGCTAAAACAATACAGCCATAAAACCTGACGGCTGTCCCGCCCGCCAAGCCGCACGCGCACCTACTCTGTTTACAATGTTTACTAGTGTATGATTCACAACTTGCCATAGCGTGATTTCACGATTGTTTACTAAAGAAAAAGTAACCATGGTTTGTGGTTTTAGTTTATTTTTTACAATCTTTTAAACGCTTTAGCTTGTGTGCTTTTATGAAGCGACAATAGGCTAGATGGCTGGTTTTTTTTGTCCTATTAAAATGTGGCCCATAAATATAGCTGATTTAAGGAAAGAAAATGAAAATCTGATTAAAAATAAGCATTTTAATATCATGCTAGACAGAGAGGGCGAAACAGCAAATCGTGACGCCACTTCGCTGTACGCCATATAAATTATATTCTGACAAGTAAGGCGTGACGTCAATTTTTGTTTTGTGGGAAAGGGCCAGAGCTATCTCTAACAAAAACTTTAAACACTCATATATCAGAACATTATAAACCGATTTAAATTATTTTTTCAATAAACATATTATATTTACTTAAATTCTTCATCAATACTATTGATTTCAACGATATAAATATCAGTCTTTTACCCTATTGGAACTCGCATGTCTAGAATTTAAAGCGATTTTATTCCACGTTTCAAGCACGTTTGTTACTGTAGTGGATAATAGGGTCACATTTCGTCATCAGCCATAAAACGCCCGCTGCAGGACGAAGGCCTCCCCCGTACCGTAATAGCGGGGTGTTGCCATACTCCCCACGCTTGGCAGGCGGCTTGGGGATCGCAGAAAGGACGCTGCTGCCCGTCCTCCGGTTGTTCTGGTTGCAGTTTAAGGACATACCCAGGGGTCCCAGGTTTAAAGTCACATTTAGCAGAGCAGAAATATTACGGTTACGCAAACTCGTGCGTGAAAAACTTCAAGTTATGAGGTATATCTCACATTACTCGTAAATTACAAAACTAAATCCAATTAGTTTTACAGTATCACAAAAAAATAAAAATATTTCGCTATGGTATTTGCAGATTTTTACTATGGGTCCTGAGTATGTCGTAAAACTGCATCCAGAACCACCGGAGGATGGGCAGCAGCGTCCTATTAGTTAACGGTGGTAACACTCTGCGATCCCCAAGCCGCCTGCCAAGCGTGGGGATTATGGCAACCCCTCCCTATTAAGGGAGAGGCTTTCGTCCAGTAGTGGACGTTTTCTGGCTGATAATGACTGTGGAATCTCTTAGCAGTAAATTTATCTGCTTAGCGGGCGATGAAAAATACATTTTTTGTATCATATTTGATTAAATTCTCTATAGAGTCGATCATCCTAAATAACTTTTCCGATAAAATAAAATAAATAAATACCCTTGAATAGTATGTTCAAATTTTATGTTATTAATACATTTTTATTTAACAGTATTATTTTCGCCGTTAAACTGTAGAGTAAAGTAGGGTAAGGTAAAAATGGAATAACGGAAAGGAACAATTTAATCTCGATTTGAAGGCACCCAAACTGTATCTAAATACTGTAAATATATAAGTGATTTTGATACATATCTGATCACAATGATTATTAAGAAAGTAAGTTCGTCAAGACTGAATAGAGAGAGACTATAGAGTCCTATTGTCAGAGTTGATATGCCACCAGAAAGCCGCACATACCGAGAGGCAATTTAATGTGTGATTCGACCCTTGTCAAAACTTAGTTGTAAATGTCATTCGCGGTTTTCTATCCGAAGACTTTGAGGTATCTTAACATGATCAAATAGTTCGGTTTGTTAAATTCGGAAAATACATTATTAACCATTACGAGTTTTTTTTGCTAAATACCAAACCAACCAAACAATCCAAACCAACCAAATCAAGCAAATTCAACACAATCTAGAACACTAAAATGTAAAATATTTCAAAAGTATAAATATAATTTGTGACTTATACTTTTTTATTTATTTATATTACTTTGTTTTTTTTTATACGATCAAGTGATGAGACGAGCAAGACGTTCGCCTGGTGGTAAGCGTCACACTGCCACTAACAGTAGCAGTGCCAGAATTGTCAACTTGCGAACAGAATCCTGCGCCGCACTGCACTGCGCTCGTCACCGTGATATATTAGTTGTTAAATCTCTTCATACCCAGTAATTTCTCTGGTAGCATTGCCCTTCAAACCGGAACACAGTAATGCTTGCACACTACTGCTTGGCGGTTGAATAATTGTCAAAGGTGTGGTAATTCCCCAGTCGGACTCTGCAGTAGAGTCCTACCACTACATAAAACTTTACCCTATCCCTGATTCCTATAAGCTTTATTTTGTTGAAATACCAAATATAGAGAAAATTTTACCTTTGCAAGTGATTTATGATTTTTAATCAATAACTAGACTACTAGCTACGCCCCGCGGTTTGAACCGCAATTTATATTTTATTTATTTTGGTAATAAGGTAGTTTATGTTGTATTCCAAGGTATAAGCTACCTCCACACCGAATTTTATCCAAATCTGTTCAGCCGTTTCATCGTGAAGGAATAACAAACATACTCAAATCACACACCAACATTTTTCGCATTTATAATATTAGTAGGATAAATAAAAGATATAACAATATACTGAAGTTTTTATTTATTGTACTATACTATAAAAATAAATTATAACATACATTTAGGTAAAAAAATATTAAAATTAATTATATCTATTCAAATAAGCCCTACAACATAAAAAATACAAAACTTAAACTAAAAGCCATAATATGGTTGATGAAAAAGTGGCCAGTTTGCTGGCGGCATTGCCACATTGGATGGCAATGCTACGTTTTCGCCCAAAATACACGCCAGCAATCCAGTCACCTAACATCTCGACTAAACGTTTGGCCAGGTATTTAAGCCATCATACTTGAGTCTACCGAATTCAAATACTCGTATAGACGTACAAAATAGCGACAAACATAAATAGCGTTTCCTTGAACAACCAGACATAAACAAAGCATTATAACTAAACACTGTTCATTGTAATGTATTTAAAAATAAAACCTCTAATTCGCACAGTCGTGGTCACTCTACACGCGAACAATCTATCAGATATTCTGTGGCACTGGCTAAACTCCAAATGATTAAAATTAATAGGTATTAACTGCTCACGGGAATCGGGAAAGGATAAAGAGGCTAGTCAGTTTCGTTTCTGAAACATGCTAGGCTATTGGGCCATCACATCATATTCAGCCTAGCTATCATAGTCCATTGCTGGATTAGATATCAAGGATGCACCGCCCGACGGCTCGAACTCATCGGTGGGCGTGGCTAAAAAGCATGCTCTCTTCAACAAAGGGAGAAAGAAAGAGAAATGAGCGCGCAATTTTTTTCATGTCGACCTTTGGCTGCAGGATTGTGATGAATAAACTACTGAACTAATTTATTCCACCTAAAGTTATTTGAAATGTTGATGGACTAAACTATGTCGCTTGATACATTATTATAGAGTTTATCGCACTTCTTATGTTATTTATTTACGTCCAAAGTGGCGTTAAAATACAAGATGTTTCCTGGCTCATAACTTTCATGTTTTTTAACTTTCTTATCAATTTACAATCCTAGATAATGAAGAGATAAATCAATATAATTCTTAGTCCTGGACCTACAACATTACATAGTAGAGCAATATTCCTTCCCCGTTTCTATGGAAAAGTGTCCGGCTTATTAACTCTTAAAGACCTTTCTTATCTTATTTTTTTTGTTTTTTGCCTCCACGGCGTCCAGTTAACATTACATTTTTTTTAAAGTAGGAATCAATACGACGTATGTCTCACTGCACATTCCGTCATTTTTGAAGATAATTTGATTATCATAGAATATATGAAAAATCGCAATTCGCTAAACGTAATTTTTTCACATAAGCCATTGAATTTCTTTTCCGGATAAGATTTCAGTATTTTTTTTTTCATAATATGTTTTGTTGCATTTGTCCACACCCTACCTGATGGTAAGTAAGCAACGGAGCGGTCTAGGATGGAGCACTCTTGCCTAGAAGGAACCTATTTACCCATATTGTACGTTACGTAAAACACTCCGGCAGAGAATTCCACAAACTCGCGGTACGAAAAAGCGAGATTCCCTTGCGATGTTTTCCCTCACTGAAAAGTCGGTGGTACGAAAATCCGCACATAAACTGCAAAGAGCTCATTGGTGCGGGTTCGGGATTTGAACCCACCTCACGGGGTCAAGGGGTCTACCAACTATACAGGCAACCACGGCTTTTCAATTAAGCTTATTGTTGGCACCGTAGCGCCACGTATAAGCCTTTGAGCGGTATAATAACAGAAACAAAAAGTATCAACAGAATCACAAAATTTGTTAGCTATTTGTTTATAGCCGGAGAAATGGGCCACCAAGATACAATAGACAATAGACAATATTTTATTTGTAGAAAAAACACATTTTGTACACAAGACAAGACAATATAATCTCATAACAAATTTAAACAGTACAAAATAGTTACAGACATTGCCTAGTTTGGGGCCCGGTGGCAGACGAACTATGTTGACACAAGACTTAGAGAATCAGATTATTGTATATATTTTAGGTTTATTTTATTATCTAATTAATTATTTGTATTTAATTTTATTTATTGGTCATTTAAATTTATAAGTATAGATATTTTTAGTTATTAGTTAATTGAAATGTATTACTGTATTTGCTCTTAACAATAATTTATTTTGTGCGCCTACATCCCCATCTCTTTAACCACGAGGATGACTGGTAGAAAATGCTTTAGCATTAAGTCCTCCTTTTGTACATTAATGTATTTATGTGTGCAATAAAGAATTAAAAAAATCCGACCTCCATGTATTATAAATATAATATAAATAATATTATAATAATATAATATTAAAGCAGTGGTCCTTGACACGGCACGCATTGTCAGGACGTTCCTCTCTCTACAGCCCTAACCACCGGCAGCTTGAGCCCTGCCCCGCTGCCAGCGGCACCTTAATTTTTAAGTTTTTTATATTTCGTATTTTTATATTTCTATATTTTTTGTAAAAAACTAAGAGATTAAATAAAAATGTACTTAATATAAAAAAGTGTTTTACTTAAAATTATAATATTTTAATTTTTTTCTTTCACTCTTTAATGTGGTCAATTTAATGGATAATAATAACATTACAATTATATGCTGAAATCAATTTTAAGCTGCGAATATTGTATTGTTTACCATCATAGTTCCCAACTTTGTGATTCTGCAATAAAACATTTTACCTTAAACTTTACCATAAAGAGTACCTACGCAACGGCAATGTTTCTAGAGTTGCAGTAGCCCATAGGCATTGGTGACCTCACCATCAGGGTCTGTTAGCCTGTTTGTTCCTCAATATTTATAAAAATGTACTCTGCTGGCCGTTCAGTCAATTCGAAATTTATATTATCCGAAAAAATAACTATAAAATCTTCTATGTGTTTACTTCAGATTTACAGCTTGTAAATAACGAAGATAAATACATCCGTCGATTAAGGCCACTCCAGTCTCTCTACTCGTAAAAAAATCCTTGACACACTATAGGTATACTTCCAGTGTTAAGGTCGATTTTTACACTTTGATCTCGATTATTAATTAGGGATTATGTCAGACAAGGTTAAATATAACCGGCCCAGTGGGTATCTCTCTTAAATGCAAAGGGTTCTTGATATAAATACCGTTCAAGTGCTTTCAAACTTGCGCGTTGAAGGTTCATTAGCAACCGCTATGAGAGATCGTCATCATATCTCTCTCTCTCTCTTTCTCTCTCTCTCTAGCAGTCTAGACTCGGGCTTAGGCGTCTTGTGATGGTAAATGAAGTCCAGATAAGTCTATAAAGCGTGTTATGTTAGTGTGCTGAATATACTAAGGTACATAAAAACCTTCTATGCCTAGTCAAGATGGACGCTGAAAAGAGAATAGTATTCTAGTGTGCGTATATGCTTTCTAGCGTGTGTGTGTGTATGTGTCTTTGTAAGTGTAGTGTAATCGAAATCCATGCATTCCTGTGGGCTAAGTGTAGTGTAATCGCTTATCGGACGTGAGCCATACATTCCTGTGAATGAACTGCTAGTAGAAGTGATTTTAAAACAAAAAACACGAAAAACTTCTATGAACTTTGTGTTTTTTTTTGTTTTTCTTTTTTTTGTGTATTTTGTATTTTTGTACACGCCGTGGAAAATTGCTTAGCTACTAAACTTGTAGCTTGTTGAAATTGCTTGTACTTGTTGTTATTGTGTTGTTGCTTGTGTGCTTGTTCTAAAAATATATAAGTAGAATAATGAAACGGAAACTACTACAAGAGAAACCATAAGCTCGCCTAGCCGGACGACATCGTTAAGGCGTCAGGAAAGAATGAAGTTGGTACAGGGCCGGAAAATATAACGCGCTGAAAAAGAGACAGGAAAACGGTCGACGAAGGTTTTATTTCTTCAGAAGCATGGAACCCTAATACTGCCGGATGAGCTATAAATATCGAACATTAGATTAGAGCAGGAAATTGATTTTAAAAGTGATGATCAGATAAAACGGTGTTTGATGTGTTTTACGATTTTACTGGCGTTCCTGCGCTACGTTGAATCATACGTTTTGAAAGTTTTCCAAATGAGAGAAATGAGTCCAAAGCAATACAAGCAAGCTTTGAATAAAAAAATAATTATAGTAGGTACATAGCCTGTTTAACGAAACAACAGCCCTAAGGCTCTCTGCAGTGACTGCAAAATTAAAGTGACCGTAGAAATAGAGTAGCCATAAAATGTAGTGACAATAGAAATGGAATGGCCCCACAAATGGAAACGGAGTGACTAAAGAAATAACCAATAAAATGGAGTGACTATACGAATGGAATGATCATATATTTTTTTACGCTTTAAAGTTTGCGTTTGACCACCAACTCGCATGTTAGTAATCGACGATGTGGTTGAGGATGAAGCACGCAGACCAAGAAGACTATTCACTCTGACTTTGAAGAGGTCTAGATTATATCTCTCAGGAAAAACGGAAGCCGGCTTGTTCCATTCCTTGGCTGTACGAATTTGAATCGTGGAGTCAAAATGTTTGGTACGTATCTAATGAAATTTCATCATAGAAATAGAGTCACTGTAGAAATTGAATGACCACAGAAATGAAGCGATAATACAATTGAAGTGACCATAGAAATGGAATTATCATGAAATGGAGTGACCATAAAAATAAAGTGATCGTAGAAATAAGAGTTGATTTAAGGCATTTGGAAGTAACTAGCATCTGGCCCCATCGCTCTTTGAAGGTAGAGTTAAAGACTATCAGTGGACTATTATAAAGGCATTAAGGGGACATAAATGATCAGCAATATGCACGTTGATGCAACCTTAACATTTTCAAAATAATCATTTGTTTAGTAAGTTTTAATAAATATAATAAAGAGAATCCTTTTCCATGGCTAGAAAGCATTTCCTAAGCGAAATAATTATATTTTATCTTTTTCATTTTTTATCGCATTTGCAAATTTCAAAGTCAAGTCACGTCTGTCTCTTCAAGTAAAAACGTTACACGTACCCAAGACTCCCAGATACCGTATAATTTGTAGTTCTTAAACAGATGGTTGACGGTTCTTCATACATTCTGCAGATACCTACACTCACATTTGTATTTCAATCACTTATATTCTAAATAAGATGAATTAATTTTCATTTAATATATATTCGCTGCCAATAATAATTAAGATTTAAAATAAATATGTGTACAATAATTTTATTTACTATTGCATACCCCTTCTTGTGTTCTTAGAATCCTTTCCATCTAACGTTGCCTGAAAAAGATCGCTTTCTGCGATAAGGGCACCAATTGTTACACTAGTTCTAATTTAATTTTTCTGTGGAGTTCATCATGAATCATTTCATTTGGTGTGTACGTAAAGAGTTTATCTATCTATCTATCAATAATTTTCAGTTTTGAATAGTCAAAGTCTCGATCGTCGTCGAAAAGTAGCTAGCCTATCAGTTTTTTATCGGGTACATTTCGGAGAGTGTGCTTCGGATTTGCATGATCTTATTCCCCCGCTGCCCATTCTTCTATCGGACGGCCAGGACCTCGAAAAAGCGACACCGTTTCATGGTTGATATACCAAGAACTCGTACGAAACGGTTTGATTCCACTTTTTTTATTCGAACTGCTAAACAGTGGAATGCGCTGTACCACCAGTTGTGGGTGTTTGTCGATAATTATAATCTGGGTGTCTTCAAGTCGCGAGTGAATCGGTTTCTTTTAGGCAAGCGTGCTCCATCGTAGACTACATCTTAGTTTATCATCAGACGAGATGACAGTAAAACGAAAGCCTAAAAACATATTTAAAAAAAAAACAAAAAAGTTTTAAGGCTCATTTTAAAATTATAATAATGAGATTTTTTAATATGTAGTTATATTTTATTGGGCTTTTTTAATAAACATGGATTAGCTTCGGAATAGTTAATCTATCTTTTGTCTTTTCCTTTCTTAATAAGGCCCGATATTTCAATCCTCAATGTATCAGTTCGATAGGTACCAGAGGAATAAATGTATTAGTCTAGTTAGCCGCCGAAAAAACTTGCAATTTATCAACGCTCTGATAGCGATCTGAGAGCTATCTGTCTGTGGATTCTTTGTTCCTATCTTTACACTCATCTCGTTAGAACGAGAGAAGCTTATGTAAAGTTGCGGATGATAGAATGCGTGCGAAGACTTACTGGCTTATGAAAAATTCGAAATCAAGCAACCAGTGGAATAATCAGTCAGCTGTTTATCTGAGGGTTGAAAAATCAGGCCTAAATCAATTAATTCAATTATTTATCTGATAAGCACTACCAATAAATATCCCGTGGTGCGACTATGTATCAACCTATAGAGTCTATAGGTTATAGGTATAGACCCTTGAGACATTTGGTCGGGTAACGCTTCGGTATCATATGGTAGATCTTAAGCGACCAGCGCTATTCGCAAAGCTATTACTCTGTATCCGTCAAAGTTTTGGACCTGGGTATGTCCTTAAACTGCAACCAGACCCACCGGAGGACGGGCAGCAGCGTCCTTTTGATTAACAGTGGTGAGCATTCTGCGAGCATCCCCAAGCCGCCTGCCAAGCGTGGGGATTATGGCAACACCCTTCTATAGGGAGGCCTTCGTCCAGCTTTGGACGTCTTATGGCTGACGACGTCAAAGTTTCTGTAATTATTGTTAATAATATCGATAGCCAACATCATGAATTTTAATTCTATCTATAAAAATTAGACATAATGCGACATTCGTAAGTCCATCCAGTTCAAAAAAATACCGCGGTGCGCGGCTTTATGCGCACTTTTCAGACCGTGGGGCTTGGCCCGTGACGTGAAAAATCAAAGCAGGTGCGGCAATGAACTCCCTAACCTTGCAGTAACCACCATTATTCTACGACCCATACTGCTCGCTCCAGATGCCCTCAAAGGCCACCCAGCACAAACAACCTGAAACTCTAAATCTTGCAGCAGTTAAACTTCACACGAGTTCATCGCACTGTTTATTTTGAAAATACCGACCGAAGAGCGTGGATCAATACATAATTTATTATATTAAAATTGAAGTAGGTTCGTATAGCCTGAGTGACTGAGTCAGCTAGTCGTCGCAGAGAGTTTATAGCATTTCCAGAAATCATTAAGTTGTTGTCCGGAATATGTTTGCGTTTGGCCTTACTCTGGGTGTGGTATGATGGAATAGAGTCCTACCTACGAGTAGAAGGAACCTTTTTGTTCAAATCTAGAGTACTATATAGATATGATCTCCTGCATAGAGTGTCACAACCTCGCTGTACGAATTAGAGAGAGTCGTGAATAATAAATAACTTTTTTTTTTTATTCATGCAAGCGAGACATTCGGCTGGTGGTAAGCATCACGCCTGCCATAACAATAGCTGTGCCAGAATTGTTAACTTGCGAACACAATCCTGCGCTCGTCACCCTGTGATATTTGTGCCGGTAGATGTCAAATCTCTTCAGGCCCAGTAATTTATCTGGTGTGGTGCCCTTAAACCGAAACACAGTAATGTTTGCACACTACTGCTTGGCAGTGGAATAAATGGCAAAGATGTGGGACTTCCTCAGGCGGACTCTGCAGTAGAGTCCTACCACCAGTTCGTATCAAATAGAGTGCAGTCAACGATAAAACATTTTTCAACATTAAGTAGCTTACCAAAACCTACCTAAAAAACCTAAACCTACCTACCTACCTTGTACCTTAGTAAAAGCATTTTTCCGAAAATATATACTTCGTATTATAAACGTTAAAGGCTTGAGAATTGAATTTAAATTCGCCCGTCCACCTCACAATCTGGTGTAGGTAATAGTGTAACAAAAATCTATCCATCCATCAAGATTTCACGTTTTATTATGCTTTAAGATTTAAAGATCAAATCGCACAGGGCTAAACGTATTTTAATCATGCTGGTAAATTTATGCAGTAAGAAAATTTTACAGTTACCTAAAATTCGTAGTTAGGAGGTAATAAACTTTCATTGCTTATGTAACTCGACACTTAGCCTGTCAACCAATCAATCTAATTAACGTATACTAATTTCTATCCATAACACTAATACATTTTGTTATCTTTTCATTATTTTTTTCTTAAGTAACTATAAATACCATGAGATATGATTTCGCTAGCTATAACTATAAAGCTAGACCTTGATATAATTTCGGTAGCTATAACTATAAAGCTAGACCTTGATATAATTGCGCTAGCTATAACTATAAAGCTAGACCTTGATATAATTTCGCTAGCTATAACTATAAAGCTAGACCTTGATATAATTGCACTAGCTATAACTATAACGCTAGATCTTGATATAATTTCGCTAGCTATAACTATAAAGCTAGACCTTGATATAATTGCGCTAGCTATAACTATAAAGCTAGATCTTGATATAAGTTCACTAGCTATAACTATAACGCTAACCTTGAAATGATTTTGCTATATAGAAAGCATAAGTATTAGCATTTGTACTAGTCTCTACTGGTCCGCCTGGGGAAGTACCACACCTTTGCCAGTTTCTCAATCGCCAAGCAGTAGTGTGCAAGCATTACTGTGTTCCATTTGAACGGCAATGTTACCAGAGAAATTACTGGGTATGAAGAGATTTAATATCTCCGGGTTACGATCGCAGTGCAGTAGGGCGCAGGATTGTGTTCGCAAGTTCACAATTCTGGCAATGCTACTGTTAATCGCAGGCGTGATGCTTACGAACGTCTTGCTTGTCTCGTCAATAGATTGTATAACCCCCCTTCAAAGTCACAACGTCTTAGTAGCTTATTATTATTAGCTTATTTAAAGCTTATCAGCTCAGTTATCTGGTTTCCGTAGCTATGCTTAATTTGGAGTTAGATGGCGCTGTGTGAAAAGGTGGCGAGTGAGTTCTTACCTTAATATAAAGATCTCAGCGAAGGTTATTCTATAGTGAGGATGATTCTCATTGACAGGCGAAGGTCGGGTTGAGGCGGCGAACACTTTTATGAGCTTTTTTCAGTGCGTTCGTCGAGTCGTGCGATCGAAACGTGGTTAGAAAGGCGAATGTTTTTACAAGCTTTTACTCTCATTACATACTTTATTTGTATCTGGAACGATGTAATTCGACAGAGACCTAAAGTCACCGATGATGTGGCAATGGGCTAAGAGTCAATAATAAAGCCGTAAACTTTAAAAGAAACTATAAAGTTGAAAAATTTAAAAATTTGACTGTCCTGCCAAAAAACGATTATTTCTCATAAAAAAAATTGTGTTTGATATCGAGTTTTTTTAGGGTTTGGGTTTGGTTTCTGGGGATGATGTTAGAACGATTATACAACGATCATACATTCAAATCTGTTCATGCATTTAGAAGTTACGGTGGAACAAAGAAACTCACATACCGATAGCGATAGCATGCCATCCTGCTCGTACCAAACCACTCGCGCCATGCGCTTTCCTGCTCGCGCACGCTCGCAATCAGAATCACGAACGTCCATGATAAGGGTGCTGGACCTGCACCTGTCCGAAACTGCATCCAGAACTGCAGCAGCTGCAGTTAACGGTGGAAAGCATTCTGCGATCCCCAAGTCGCCTGCCAAGCGTGGGGATTATAGCACCCCCTCCCTATTAAGGGAGAGAAGACCAGCAGTGGCAGTTTTTCGTGTTGATGTGTTATATATTTCTGGTGTGCAATAAAGTTCTATTGTATTGTATACATAGATACATACATGCCTTGAAAACATTACACTGGTTTTTTGGGCACCCATCAGCCCGAAGACCACTGCTGGACAAAGGCCTCCCCCTTAATAGGGAGGGGTTGCCCCTCACTCATCAGCCCGAAGAAGTTTTTTTGGGCAGTCGTGTAAAAAGACAAACAGGGAAGATGAAAGGTAGATTAGTTGAGTCGTGTTCGCCTGTCATAGGTTCAGTAACCCTAAAAATTTGTGAGCATCAAGTAGTCTCAGAAAACCACTCATAAATTAATATAATTAAGTATCATTGTATCGGAAAAATCAGTGTTTATATAAAACAAAGTCAGTGACGATTCATTAAGAGGGAATCCGGTGAGCGGTTCTGCATATAAACGTATCCCATTTTCGTCCTGGATAAAGCGTGTAGAACATTTAATTTTTTTAAGTTCTGGGTCTACTGTAGACATATGTCTGTCATTTTCTTTTTTTCAGCAACTAATTGCTAAAGAAAATATAACCAAATAATAAAATAATAGCTACATAATTACTTACTTAAAAGTATATAAGTATTGTATCAGCTATGTTTCCATATTACAAGCTTTGTTTAGTTTGGGGCTAGGTGGCGCTGTGTGAAACATGTCTACAATATACATTTTTTTAATGTTCAGAGTAAGTAATAATTAATTACTATGAAGATATTTGAAGGGGTATATTTTTTTACCAATTAGTGACTGAAATAAAGGAAATTACAGAGACACGTCTAACAATAGACCTAGACATTATATTTTTTTTTATCCTCCATAGGCTTTATCCAGAAAAAAAATAGGGGAACACGTTTACGTAGGTATGCACAATCTCTAACCGGATTCCCTCTTAAAAGAAAAGTACTTGCCAATTCACAAATCAATCATTTTCAAGCCACTCAAAACTTAAGATAATACTGTGGTCAATTCTGTTTCTGTTTATTTAGTTTAGAACTGTCAACTAAAACCGTCAGAATTGACCACACTGTATCGGTAAAATTAATGTTTATATGAAACAAAGTCAGTGACGACTCATTAAAAGAAAAATACCTACGTGCCAACTCGCAAATCAATCATTTTAAACAGTCGTTAAACTTGTTTATTTCATCGTAAACAATCGAAAGTTTCCAAAAACCTTGTGTAAACATGTCGTAAGAGCTGTAATGACCTGCCGGGTAAGTGGGTCAGTGTCCGGCGACGTCAACGGACCAAGGTTCGATTCCTGTCACACACCTGCGTCGATATTCTTATTTTTGGTGATTTCGTAATCATAGCTGTTTACTTTTACCTCAGTTTTATCTGAAAGGAGTAAAGCTCAAGTGTTTTATATATGTTAAAGGTATTTGGATGACCATGATTCTGTCCTCGCTAAAAGCCTGGATACCGTTTGTTTGTCTTTGTATTATTATGTCTTATCTTTAAAGCCTTTGATCTTTTTAATCGTAATAGAATTAATTTTATTGGTAAAAAAAATCTCTAAATAGTTATTAGTACTACAGCAGATTATTTCACAAACTAAGTGTTGCCTGTGACATCATACGCGCTTTGAAATTTTTATTTGGGCTCTTGTGTATCAACTTTTTCTGACATTAACGGCCTTACCTAAAATAATCTCGGTTCTCTTAGTCACTGCTTAAACTTATCTGTCCTTTTCTAGCACGTGCAACTTCACGTCAGAGAGAAGATGGCAGAGCATCTTAAGCAGTGACTAACGGTTGAAAAGTTTTTTTAAGTAAGGCCGTTATTATCTAGGTGTTTTCAAGTCGCGAGTGAATCGGTTTCTTCTAGGCAAGCGTGCTCCATCGTAGACTACATCTTCACATCTTTAACATCAGACGAGATGGCAGTAGAACGCAGTCAAATGTATAATAATAATAAAAAAATACAACTTATGATGAAAATTATGATGTCGTTTATATTACATACCTATCACAGCTACAAAGTTACCCCATATATGTACAAAAAACTCATCTATCTATCTATATATATATATATATATATATATATATATATAAGGCTCTGTCCTGACATATTGATTGATTGATTGATTGACTGACTGGCAGACAACGCACAGCCCAAACTACTGGACGTACAGACTTGATAATGGATATTTGGGTTGTTAATTCAAGGGTTGGGGTAGTTGAGGGGGGGGGGGGGATAAAAAATAAGTGGTGAATTTTGGGATCGGGCTGAATTTCTTCCGTACGCGGATGAAGTCGTGGGGTCTTCTAGTATTATAAATACTTTCTATTTGGGCATAAAACATCGGAATAAAAAAATATTTTTACGGCTTAATTTAATTTGTTCTTGGATTTAGGCCTGTAAGAGCAAATCGGAATTAACTTTTAGATATGTTGGAGCAGTTAATTTAAAAAAGATAATTAATTTGCTGAAACAGAGCCCATTTACGTTTCAAATCACACAAAACATCACAAAAAAAAAAAAAACTGAAAAGCCTATTTAAAATGAGGGCATAAATCTAAACGAAAGCAAATAACTGAGGGTCAAATAAAGCGTGCGTGCAACCAGTTACTCAAACATGTGAACATGGAAGGTCGTTTTACAGAAATAACAGTTTTGGAACAGTCGGTAGCTTAGGTGTTTACAGCAGGATTTCGTAGCCATATATAACACCCAACGGATTTTTTTACTAAACCTACGACGTCTGTTTGTCTGCCCGACTTGTACTGTGCCTTGTTTTAAGAATCTATGAAAATAACTGTTGACTTTTGATAAATTATATGTCTAGATAGACTGATGGATCATAAACGCGTCGAAAAAAATAGCGGTTAACTGTTAGCCTCTTGTGCACGCACACTATAACAACGATAATAGTGCAACGCGAGTGTAAGACATGGCTGTCACGCACACTAGTATAATAATGTTGGCCTGTTATTTTTCGTTCATAAACAGTAGGAGATTCTATCCGGACATTTTATTTATCAAAGCAGTTGACTATGGCCGCATCGACGATGCGCCACGCCACCTAGTGGGCAAAAAACGCAGTGTGGATCCCCATTGGGAGACATGCATAACATAATCAAGCTTTTTAGTAGTCCACTGCCTGTTCTTGTTGGGCGATAGGGGCATATCAAAGATAATAAATACTATACCAGTAGCCATATTCAACGCTCTGACCCAATAGGGTAGATGACTGATGTTTATATCGTTGAAACCAAAAGCTTTGATGAAGAATTTTAGTATATATAGTATGTTTATTGAAAAAATAATTTAATTAATTTAATAATGTTCTGATCTATGAGCGTTTAAAGTTTTTGCTAGAAACAACTCTGTCCCTTTCCCACAAAACAAAAAATGACGTCACGCCTTACTTGGTAGAGTAGAATTTATATGGCGTACAGAGAAGTGACGTCTCGATTTGCTGTTTCTTCTCTCTGTCTAACATGATATCAAGATGCTTATAAGTTGCTTATTTTTGATCAGATTTTCGTTTTCTTTTCATTAATCAGCTATATTTATGGGCCACATTTTAATAGGACAATAAAAACCCATACATCCAGCCTATTGCAGGTTGGTGAATTCACATACGCCATAGAATTTCTTCTCCGGGTGTATGCAGATTACTTCACGGTGTTTCCATCACCGACAAGTCAGTGGTAAGGAAATCAGTACAACTCATATACATCTAAGTACATCTACAACTCATATATGCTCTGATAGATACGTGAAATTTGCCGCGCTGGAAATAGGCATGATGACTACAATTTTTTTAATACCACATAAGTTCGCTGATCATCGATAGAGTCTATCAACGAAAACAAAAATTAAAATAATTCATAAATAAATAAGTTCTAAGTATTTTAATTTCAAGCTAGACAGAGAGCGCTCTATACTGAGCTATGACGTCAAGCCTCAGGCGCGGCATACAAATGCTATACTAACACGTGCGTTGCGAGAAAGGGATAGAGCATCCCTCTCTATCCCCACCTAAAACTTTAAACGCTCATATCTCAGAGATTTATCAGCCAATACAATTTATATTTTCAGTATGTGTAATGTATTTAGTTATATTTATCACGTTATTTGTCATAAATTAAACATTAGGCCACACGCCTATTGTAAAATATCGAGCGAAAATTAAGTAATTAATTATTTTATTTAATTTTTTTTTTCTTTTTTTTTTAATTTTACTCGAAAATATTGTTATTGCATGCTGTCTTCACCTATAATTATTGTGACATTTGGCTTTATACTATTAGTTTTAAACCGTTTTAAAAATGTATTGATGTACACAGTGTTGGTGAACTTATATAAATAAATAAATAAATAAATAAATAACATTTTTCAGTAAAGCTTGGAGGATTTAGCTTCACGGCAAGCCACGATAATTATGTTTAGCTCGTAATAAAATGTGGAAGGTAATTAGCCACAGAAAAGCGAAGGCCCTACGTCTAATTAGCAGAGGTAATTAGAATTTGGAACTTTTGAATTTTTTCTCGTAGATGATCTTATTTTTAAGATAAATGTATAACCGGCCAGTGTTCTATCGATTATACATAAAAACTCTTCGCAAAAAAAAATACTGAGTGGCCTAGTAAACCTTGCCGATCGCACACCAGACACACTTTACGACATGGGGATCCACACCGCGCTTTTCCGCTAGTTGGCGCATCGTCGATGCGGCCATAGTTAACGGTTAATCTCATACATTTTGTTGATTTTTGTTTTGTTTTTAGAGATAACATTTTAAAGACAGATTACCAGAAAGAATCTGCATATGTATAGGTTTGTACCACAGAAAAGCGAAGGCCCTACTTTACTTCTCTCTTCAGTGGTTTGTACAGCAATCCTTTGCTTTGCTAATTAAAGCTCTGTCCAAAAAAAGATATAACCAACTTTCTAACTAACAAATCTATTTTCAGGCCGTCAACCTAGCTGCATAGATTATTAAAACAAGGCACAATACCCAGTATTTTTCCTTGGACTAGATTTTTGACAACTCCCTCATCAACAGCAGATAGATAGATATAGGCAAATGTTAACAAGAAAACTTGATTTTGCCACATCCGGACTGCCGAAGGCGTCATCTACGAAAAGTTTTGCCTGTGGAATCTTGTTGTAGCGCCACATTTGAAACGCGACACATATATCGCCCCCGTATATCAGCGTGCAAACACGCACAAATGTGTCCTTGATATACGTGCTGCGCACAATTAAATTCTGACGTACTCGCAGTGGCTGGCAGTGGTTTTTAAACTACTGATTTTCGTCGTTAAGGAAGTCGGATGATCAGTCAACAGGGTTTATAATCTTTGACTTTGTTCAACCCTGAGGCCATTTGTATTTTGAGACCCAATCTGTGAAGACTAGGTAGTCTAGAAGGAGGAGGGAAACCTTTGCCCAGCAATGTGACACTTAAGTCAAAAAAGTATTAAAGTAGTTACGACCTGGTAAAGTGGTTATGGACCTGGGTATGTCCTTAAACTGCAACCAGACCCACCGGAGGACGGGCAGCGGCGTCCTCTCGGTTAACGATGGTGAGCATTCTGCGATCCCCAAGCCGCCTGCCAAGCGTGGGGATTATGGCAACATCCCTCTATTGGAAAGCCTTCGTCCAGCAGTGGACGTCTTATGGCTGACGAGGAAAGTGGTTACGAAGAATTTTCGTGGAATAAAAGATAAGAATTTCTCATACAAGAAACGTTGTGGTAATGTTTTTTTGTTCACGTACGCCATTGGATTTTCTCTCTTAGCTTAATGTCAGGTTTTCTCACGTTTAAATTAAATTAAAAAAGTTTTATGACTTAAAATCCCGACGATAATTATGATTGGGTGAAGACGCGCTTCGCAATCATGAGGTACCTACTTAGTTTTGATCTCGAGCCCGTACAAATGATTTGTTTAGTATTCATATACTGTGTGTTGGAACTCTTACTGAGTTTACAATCCAAACTCAGTAAGAGTTTCAAATGGCTCTTCGAAAAAGGAAAAAATCGTGAGGAAACCAGCAATAGTTGTTTGTTATGCAAGGCTGCAAAATTGTTTTTTTGGCGCGAGCACTTGTATTGAAACCTGAGCAAGCGAAGGATTCTAGGATTGAACCACGAGCAGAGCAAAGCTTCAAATATAGAATCCTGAGCATAGCGAGGGTTTCAAAGGTACGAGACGCAGAATAACTTTGCTGCCGAGCGCAACACACAACTTTTCACGTCACTACAACGAGGAAAATGCTAGTGTTTTTTGTTTTCTTGTAGTCTTCTTGCTGGCCAGTGCAATTATTCTAAAAATCATGTTTGCTCACTGACATGATATAATTATTACTTATGCATATTCAGTGGATTGAGAGTAGAGAAAATTATTGGATAGAAAGCTTTGAATTCTTCCACGCTAGTGGACAAGGCACTTTTGTACTATCAGAATGATAAACAGAATATTTCCAAAGCTTGTGAGCTGAAAATTAATATAGCAAATGATGAAACATAATATGCTTTTATTTTTTTAAATACAACCGACTTCAACTTCGAATACCTGGATGACATCTTCATATTTTCTAGTAATTTTGATTTTAAAACCAAAGTACCTATTTGGGTAAAATCTATATGGGACCTCTGAAGTATTATCTATCAAACACAAAAAAATCAGTTCATAATTGGCGGAGTAATCGCGTAACATACTCGTACATACAAAAAAAACATGCATTCGAATAGAGAACCTCCTTTTTTGAAGTCGGTTGAAAACAACACTCATTATGATTTTAAAAAAAAATTATGAGCATTATGAGCTAAAAAGCTGCTCGGGATGATTTAAAGTGGTGAATTTTGGGAGCGGGCCGAATTTCTTCCGTACGCGGACGAAGTCGCGGGCGACCCGTAGTAATAAAAAAATAGGATGTCAAATGAAACGATGATAAAATTCTTAATTATGAATCCACTGGCCCAAGATTGTATCTCTCCACACGAAAGCGAGACGCGTCTTTCTAACTAGGTACCATAAATCGGTTCGTTCGGTAAACTAACTCGTAGGTATAGACTAAGTACTCTATCCGTATTAACTTTATACACAGTATATCTCTCGAAATCCCGTTAAAGTTTCATCTAAGCGAAGCGAGTCCGGTAAGTAACGGCTAAGCATATGCTCCGGGACTGTCCACTTAAGCTCCTGATTAAGTTATATGGTAGCCTTAGTCCACCGAGGCCGTTTTAAGCTTAATGATGAACGTAGTAAGTTATATTATTATTATTATTGTTATAGGGTATAATAAGTAGCGGCATAAATCTTAAATCTAATATTATAAGAATCTCTGTCCTGACTTAACGACTAGCTGACTGACTGACTAACAATGCACAGCCTAAACCGCTGCTCGTACAGACTTAAAATTTGGAGGGTGTATTTGTCTTGATGCGTAGGGGTGTGACAAGAAAGGATTTATCGAAATTCAACCCCTAAGGGGTTAAAAATTGGTAATAACGTTTATATGAAACTCCTTTGATTTGAACTTTTAGTCATGAAAATTTAGTTTTTGGATAATTAATTTGAAATAAAAAATGCAGTTTTTCCTATTTTTTGACAGGGGTGATTTTAAGGGGGTGAAATCGGGGATGAAATTTTGTAACAAATATTCTTTGTTTTAAAAAATATAGTAATTAATGAACTTTGGTATTTGATAGTTTTTAAAACTAGATAATAATATTCTATGCCAGGATTGATCTAGAGGGGTGAAAGTGGGGAGGAAAAAATAATTTTATAACCCAGCGGTACCTGTGGCAGATATTTCGGAGCGGGTCGAATTTCTCCCTCATACGGACGAAGTCGCGGGCGACCTCTAGTATTTTATGTATGTTGTAACGCGACTGGTCAAGCGTTCTTTCCGCCCGCTTGAAAATCAAGGAGTAGGACTATATTTAAATAAATTAATATATATATATTATTTATTAGGCATAAGCCTTTATTAACTACAACAAACTACAAAGACTACTTAGCCTACTACACAAAAAAAAACAAAAGGATTGTATCCAGACCGATGAAAGTCTAGAGACAATCCAAATGCTCAAACCCACTACCAGTCGGCAGCGTACCCAGCATGCTGGCGGCATTGCCACGCTGGATGGCAATGCTTATGCGTTGAGCCAAATAAACGCCAGCATTTTGATCACGCGTCGCGTCGACCAGGCGCCCGGATATGTTTTTGAAAAGATAATGAGCTCCCGGTCCCCACGGACCCATTAATATAATTATACTGCTGTATATAATAATCCTGCGCCGCACTGCACTGCGCTTGTTACCCTGAGAAATCAGATGTTAAATATCTTCATACCCAGTAATCTCTTTAACAACATTGCCCTTTAAACCGGAACACAGTAATGCTTGCTTGTATTTTCCAATAATTCAGATTTTGAATAAGGATCTTTTGCGCGGAATTAAAATAAAAGTGATTTTTATTATTTTTATCTTCTTTTCTACTAAGAGGATTATGTCGTCGCACTTTGTGATTTTCCAGAGTCAAGTATTTTAATATTTTAAGTTTTCGTTGATATCTAGTCAACTGAGACTTAATTAAGTTCTTATATAGTTAGTAATTAATGTATGTTCCATATATTATGAAAAAGACGCAAACGGAAGACAAGAGTCGCGGGTATTGCAGTGCACTGCTGAGATTAAGCTCCAACACAGATTATTAAGACGTGAAATAAGATAATTATTAATAATGAGTTGTGATACTTAATCGTTTTATGAAATTTAAACCGAAATTGAAACCTTTTTGACCTGATTCATTAACATATATTGCAAGGTGACCATTTGACGTGCAATCAAAACACAAATTAGCCGTATAGTTTTATCAAGTCCCATACAAGTTAAGCATAGTTCAGACGAGGAGAGTACTCGGTCAAGTTACTGGATGCCGGAAACTTTGTTGAATTACTGGAACTTAACTGGGTCAAACGTAAACTGGAGCGGTTATAGAAGTTTATAAACATTGCTTTACGGTTTACCAAATTTTTCTTGAATATTTTTTTTATTACAGTGGGTGTGTGTACATTTTTTCCATAATAAGTGTAAAGTTTAAAAATAAAACAAGTTTAAATTGTCGAATTAGTAACAGTCACGTTCAGAGATAAGCAAAGCAAGTCAGTCAATACCAAGTCATACGTTAGTTATTCTCTTTATATCAAACGTACCACATAATACCTTTCAAAGTTGGTAAGGTAGGGTAAGGTAGAGGAAGTAAGTCACGTCATCACCCGAACTTTGCTGTTTAATCTTGATTGATAGACGTTATCTAAAACCTGTGAAGAGGCAGTCATACGCAACTGTCTATACAGGATTTTATATGTTTGGTATCAGCATCATCAGCCCGGAGACGTCCACTGCTGAACGAAGGCCTCCCCCTTAGACCGCCACATTGTACGACAACCTACCATTTGCATCCACCACCGGTTGCCCGCGACTTTCACAATGTCGTCGGTCCACCTAGTGGGAGACCCCTACGCTGCGTCTTCCAGTTCACGGTCGCCACTCAAGAACCTTTCTTCCCCATCGATTATCAGTTCTTCGAGCGATGTGGCCTACCCTGCGCCACTTCAACTTGCAAACCCTGCGAGTCGGTCACTTTGGTTCTTTGTCGAATATCCTCGTTCCGGATTTTATCGCGCAAAGTAACTCCGAGCATAGCTCTCTCCATTGCCCGTATAGGTACTTGAAATAAGCGGAAAGAGATCATTGTATTACCTAATTACTAATCATAATAAACCATTTTTATCAACCGACTTAGGAGGTTCTCGATTCGAATGTTTTTTTTTTTGTATGTTTATTACGCGGTTACTCCGCCAATTATGAATTAATTTTGATAATTCTTTTTTTGTTTGGTAGTTCATATTTCAGAAGTGGATCCATTGATCCATTTTATCGAAATCGGTTCAGTAGCAAGGTTTGTAATTAAATTAACTGGAAAAAAGATGTCATCCATATAATCTGAATTCAAGTCGGTGTCGGTGATACAATTTTGAATTGAACAGAAGCTTGATTTTTTTGTTCGTTCGCATGGATTACGCATACGAATAATACCGATTTTAAACAATACTAGAGGTCACCTGCGACTTTGTCCGCGTACGGAAGAAATTCTACTCTCTCCCAAATACTCGTATCTTCCATACTGCTGGGTTAATTAAAAAAAAATTGCCACCCCATAAGCACCACTTTAGATCATCGTCATCATCAACAGCCAATAGACGCCCATTGCTGGACGAAAGCCTCCCCCTTAATAGGGAGGGGTAGCCATAATCCCCACGCTTGGCAGGCGGCTTGGGGATCGTTGGGGATCATTAGATCAACCCTAGCAAAAAAATATTATTGTTTTGTTTTAAAAAGACGATCCAAATACCAATACTTACCATTACTATACTTAACTTGTCAATTTAATTTACACTTGTAAAACATCATGATCATGAAAATACCTCAAAGATTATAATGATAGATAAGACACGAATTCAGTCACGAAGTTATGGTATATCCGAAAAAATTACCCACATTATGCAAATACCTTGGAAACCGCTTCAAATGCGATTGCTTGCCGATAACAGATTACTATACGTCTCTACCGTTTTACGAAATGGATATAACAGTATTAGTTCATACAATTTTACTGGGTACATTTATTTATTTATTTATTTATTTATTTAGTAAACATACAAAACAGAATGTATAACATTAGATTAAAATTGTATATACATATTGCAGATCGGTATCACATTCCAAAACTATGTATGTCTAGGTGCATTAAAATATCGGAATTAAATAGTCACTAGAGGAAATTACAATTTGTGATTAAAATTAAATTTAAATTTAAATTTAAATTAAAAGTGACGTACACAGTCAAATAGGGAAATAAAATTGAAATTGCATTGAAAATTGAACCGGTGAATTATAAACTTAGTGCTAATTAATATAATAATAGTAATATTTTGCTATACACAGCTATACATTTGTGTTGAGTTGGGTCAACCAATTTTAATATTATTCAAGTCAAACTGTAAAGGCCAGACTAAGGTTTTAAGTTGAAACCTAAAATATTTTTTAATTGCCTTTGAAAAGAATATAACTTTAGATGGAATATATCGATGTGTTTGTTGGAGACGAGAATCTCATTGTATTGGCGGCTCATTCTGACAATAGGGTTATAATAAGACGTATTATTGGAGAAAACTTGTAAACTAAAGATATTGTAGTTGCGATTACGAGACCTGAAACGAGTGTTGAAGTTTAAGAGAGAAAGAAGAGTTGGGGAGTCAATGTTAGAATTAATGATTTTATGAAGCAAGGTAAGATCTATGTATTTCCGCCTAACGTCAAGGGGCGTTACATGAAAATATTTTAAACGTTCGCTGTACGATGACAGTTTACGGCCCATGCCACTCCTATAGCTCATAACCCTTAGACACTTTTTTTTGAATACGTTCATTAGGTTACTTACATTTTAACCACACACACCAACCACATATCACTTGTGTGAATAAAAATTTAAATTAAACCCTACTATTGTCCTTTAGCTCAGAGCGCGGTTGCAAGAGAATTTGTTTTATGACATTGAAGCTTATTTTAAAACTAGCTTTTGCCCGCGGCTTTGCCCGCGTAGTAATGTTGAATACTGGAATTCGGTTAAATCGGGGCCCAACTCAATTGAATCACTAAAATACGTATATTAATGCATTTTTTCCAAACCGCTTGCAAGTCTTTAAGTTTGCTTGAGGATGACCAAATTTAATATTAAAAATTAATTTAGCAGCTTAGGCTGTACAGTATCTATAATAATTATGTCCGTCAAACAGTCGTCTGCGTGGACCTACAAAAAAATAGCCTATGTCCGTTTCCGAACCTTATGCTATAACTACCTATCCAAAAATGCAGCTCCATCTGTTCAGCCGACCAATAAATACGCCCATCCCCGTCCCCATTCCCAGCCTCATCCCTATAAGCGGCCCCTTCCCCATCCCGATACCAAATGTCATTTTAATATGAACACGCCCATCCCCGTCCCCATCCCCGTTCCCTCCCTCATCCCCATCCCGAACCCCATCCTCACCCCATCCCATCCCCACCCCATCCCGATTTCAACTTTCATCTTAATATGGACACGCCCATCCCCGTTCCCAGCCTCGTCCACATCCACATCCCATCCCCACCTGTCCCCACCAAATCCCCACCCATCCCCACCCAATCCCCATCCCCACCCCATCCCATCCCCATCCCGATACCAATTGTAATCTTAATATTAACATGCCTATCTCCGTCCCGTCTCCGTTCCCAGTATCATCGCCACCCCCACCCCCACCCCATCCCCACATCTATCCCCATCCCTATACCAAACTTCATTTTAATATGTACAGCCGTTACAAAGTTAAGGAGAAACAAACGTACTATCACTAAAACTTAGTTTTTTTTTATACTAACGGGAGTTGATTTTGAAAAAACTGTGACACCCGTATCTTCTTATTTTTATAGTAGAATATGTATACCAAGTTTTTTTATCAATCGAACCAGAGAATAAAAAGTTTCATACAAACTTTAACACCCCATTTAACCCCCTTCGGGGTTGATTTTCGAAAAATCCTTTCTTAGTGGGCGTTTACACCTCTCCGAAAACATACCCTCCAAATTTCAAGTCTCTACGTTTAGCGGTTTGGGCTGTACGTTGTCTATATGTCAGTCAGTCAGTCAGTCAGTCAGTCAGTCAGTCAGTCAGTCAGTCAGTCAGTCAGTCAGGACAAAGCCTTTTATAGTTATAGATTAAAAAATAATTTAGCAGCTTAGGCTGTACAGTATCTATAATAATTATGTCCGTCAAACAGTCGTCTGCGTGGACCTACAAAAAAATAGCCTATGTCCGTTTCCAAACCTAATGCTATAACTACCTATCCAAAAATGCAGCTCCATCTGTTCAGCCGACCAATAAATACGCCCATCCCCGTCCCCATTCCCAGCCTCATCCCTATAAGCGGCCCCTTCCCCATCCCCATCCCGATACCAAATGTCATTTTAATATGAACACGCCCATCCACGTCCCCATCCCCGTTCCCTCCCTCATCCCCATCCCGAACCCCATCCTCACCCCATTCCATCCCCACCCCATCCCGATTTCAACTTTCATCTTAATATGGACACGCCCATCCCCGTTCCCAGCCTCGTCCACATCCACATCCCATCCCCACCTGTCCCCACCAAATCCCCACCCATCCCCACCCAATCCCCATCCCCACCCCATCCCATCCCCATCCCGATACCAATTGTAATCTTAATATTAACATGCCTATCTCCGTCCCGTCTCCGTTCCCAGTATCATCGCCACCCCCACCCCCACCCCCATCCCCACATCTATCCCCATCCCTATACCAAATTTCATTTTAATATGTACAGCCGTTACAAAGTTAAGGAGAAACAAACGTACTATCACTAAAACTTAGTTGTTTTTTTTTTATACTAACGGGAGCTGATTTTGAAAAAACTGTGACACCCGTATCTTCTTATTTTTATAGTAGAATATGTATACCAAGTTTTGTATCAATCGAACCAGAGAATAAAAAGTTTCATACAAACTTTAACACCCCATTTAACCCCTTTCGGGGTTGATTTTCGAAAAATCCTTTCTTAGTGGGCGTTCACACCTCTCCAAAAACATACCCTCCAAATTTCAAGTCTCTACGTTTAGCGGTTTGGGCTGTACGTTGTCTATATGTCAGTCAGTCAGTCAGTCAGTCAGTCAGTCAGGACAAAGCCTTTTATAGATATAGATAGATAAGAGATTATTAACATATTTTTTATAATAGGCGTGTGGCCTAATGTTTAATTTATGACAAATAACAGACTTAGTGATGAATATAACTAAATATATTACATATAGTGAAAAAATAAATTGTATTGGCTGATAAATCTCTGAGATATGAGCGTTTAAAGTTTTAGGTGGGGATAGAGAGGGGATGCTCTATCCCTTTCTCGCAAAGCACGTGTTAGTATAGCATTTGTATGCCGCGCCTGAGGCTTGACGTCATAGCTCAGTATAGCGCGCTCTCTGTCTAGTTTGAAATTAAAATACTTACAACTTATTTATTTTTGAATTAATTTAAATTTTGTTTTCGTTGATATGCTCTATTGATGATCAGGTTTTCTATGAGGTAATAAAAATTTTTTAGTCATCATGCCTATTATTATTTCATTTTATTGTGACATACTAATGAAATTTAACGTGTAACTTTGGTGTTATCAATAAACTATTTGTATTTGTATTTACAATAGACGCATAAATATTGATGTAGTTTTTTATGTATTTTATCGTGCATTTTTTTTTTAATCGTGTGGATAATTGCTTTATTTTGTCATAAGAGGACAACACTGAAATATGTGTGAATCCGGGTGTATGCCGGTCCGATCCCATGAAGAGATACCCTATTGGATCAGTCGAAGCAAAGTTCAGTTCAAAGCTGAGTCTGGATAAAAAATAAGAGAGGGGATAATAATTATGTTTAATGTGAATAAAACTGCGGTTAAATAACCTGCGGTTCCATGGTGGAAGCCGATGGCCATGACGCATTGAGCTGTCGTTGATGCACAGGTAGGTTTCCGCGTCACCATGCCCTCAACGACATAGTCCGGAGGGCCTTGGTATCGGCTTATGTCCCGTGCTTGCTTGAGCCGCCCGGCCTCAGCAGGTCCGATGGCAAGAGGCCGGACGGTATGACTTTGGTGTCCTGGAAAAACGGCAGGTGCCTTTTGTGAGACGCCACGTCCTCTCTCGGCAGCTGCTGCCGAGGACGCGGCTGTTAAAAAGCGTTTGAAGTATGCAGCGTTGGAGGGGCAATACATTTTTGTGCCTCTTGCGGTGGAGACATTGGGCAGTTGGGGCGCTGATGCTAAAAATGTAGTGGGGGAAATTGGGCGTAGGTTGAAGGAAAAGTCTGGCGACCCCCGCTCCAGCTCGTACCTGGTGCAAAGATTGGCCATAGCCATTCGGCGTGGCAATGCGGCTAGTGTGATGGGCACCTTTGCGCCAGGTGCCGTTAGGGGCGGGCTATTTGATTGACGAGCGTATAAGTTAATTTTGACATATTATTTATTTTATGCTTTGTGACGATGTGAATAATATTTTTTTTGATTTTCACCTGTTAAAAAACCGATCTGGGTATGTCCTAAAAATGCGTTTAGCACCGTCGGAGGACAACAGCGGCCTCTCGGTTAAGGCTTATATTTTCCAAATTTACCCCTCGCAAAATCAAATTTATTTAGTCAAATTACTATATTTAAAGCCCAAAAATACAAAATGTTACAGAAGAACATCCGTCTTAGTAACTTTTGTGGTTGAAAACGCGATTGATTGTACTTTCCTCGATAGAAAAAAATACAGATACATTGTCTATTTTTAAACCATTTTCAGTTTTGTGTCCTAATTACAGCACATAGTCACATTAAAAAAATATGTATTATAAGTTAATAGGAAGTTAATAGTCGAAGTTTGACACACACGAATCTGCGTAACCGCCATATTTTTGCTCTGCTAAATGTGACCCTACCTGATGCAGCTTTAGACTAATGATTGATCTCATTAAAAAATGTGCTTGAAACGTGGAATACCCGGCCTTAAGACGCTTCCCAAAGACAAAATCCGTAAAACGTCCTGTTTTTCGTCGCAGAGTTAGGCAATATCCATTACTGATACACACTTGGAAAAAATACAGGAGTTTACAAATAAGTCTTACGTAATAATATTGTACAAAATCTATCAGGCATCTTGAAAAACAAATCGAAAATAAAACATCAGAAAAAAAAAATCCGTGTAAAAGATTACAATTTCTTGTTTTTCCTAATATCCTTTGTTTGTGTGCTATGTTTTTTGTCGCAAATAAACTACTGTCTATTGTCTATTGTCTATATCTATAAATTTTTCCCTACTGTATTTATTATTTTATTTCGCGAACAATTTTGACATTAAATGCAACTAACATCATCATCACTAGGTGGACCGACGACATTGTAAAAGTCGCGGGCAACCGGTGGATGCAAATGGCAGGTTGTCGTACAGTGTGGCGGTCTAAGGGGGACGCCTTCGTTCAGCAGTGGACGTCTCCGGACTGATGATGATGAAGAACATCAAACAAATCGCGATATTGAACTCTTTTTTGTTGCAATAAAAAATTGCAAAACGTTTGCTGTTGCAGCGCCTTAACGGTTGTAAGCATTCTGCGATCCCCAAGCCGCCTGCCAAACGTGGGGATAATGGCAACCACCATTGGGCTATATCAATCACGCGCAAGCTCAAATTGCGTTTTTTTTCTGTGTTTTGGTCCACGGGCTATTGGGACCGTGACCTTTATCAAATTTTACAATTTTTGTTAACTAATAGGTTTTTACTCAAATTGCGGGTTGGTGGATATTTGGTAAACATTGATAGTATGACTGAATTTTAGTCCACCCCACACTATGGGAAAAAGATTCCTTATTTTTTTTTATCGTTTGATATTACTTTAAACGTAGCGCTCGTGGCGTAGCTTGTCTAGGTGATTATTAACGATCACCGATGTTAAGCAACGGACGGTCCGGTCAGTCTTCGGATGGGTGACCGTGAGTGGCATTTACTTCTGAGCGCTACCGTGGGTCGGAAGACACGTTAAATTGTTGGTCCCGGTTGTTTGTTCTAATTTCTATGACAACAACCGTCAGCCATGTCAGAGGCCTTCGGGCGGCACATTAACTCTGACACTAGGGCTAGCCACTCAGCCTATACGAACTTACTTACTTACTTTAAACATGACCAAACAACGTCCTTGCTTATATTCGATTTCATATTATTTTTCTCCATTTCATAGCAATTTATTACTGTTATATAAGTTAGCTAATAGGGACAATTTATACGATCTCTTCACGTTTATTGGACGCGTCAATAAAAACTTCAATTAATGTCTCGTTTACCCATCTTACGTTTTTATTACTAAACTATATATAAGGCGTCGATCTAATTGAACGCCATTACGCGACTACCGGTAATTCGCGAGCTATTTTTTATGAAATGGCACTCTGTTAGAAGAAGAAAAGAGAAAAGAAGAGGAGGAGTTTGAGGAGAAGGTTGAGAGGTTCGCCTGAGCCCTGTTTTATAAAGCTGCAAGTCTTGTACTTGTGGTGAAAAACTGGCAACACCGCAAAAAATATTGAGTACGGCGCTTTCTAAAGCTAAAAGACAACCAGTGTACAAACTACAAATACAAGCACTTGTATACAAGTTAAAGACAAAGCGAGACATCTAAGCGAGTTTGAGCTTGAGAACTGGTCATTTTTTATTGCAATGAAGCTTGGACGATCTAGCAATCTCTCTCTATATAATCATAGCAATGAAGTGAACGCCGAACACCCTGTTTTATAAAGCTACAAGTACAAGCTTCTTGTACCAGTAACCACAAGTTACCAGTTACAGGTTGTAGTTACTGGTACAAGAAGCTAGTGCAATTGTAAGCTTGTACTTGTAGCTTTATAAAACAGGGCCCTGGTGGTAGGCATCACGTATTTTTTTGTCAACGGGGGTTTTTTTTTTCAAATCATCCAATCAACTAGGCAAGACGTTTGCCTAGTAGTAAGCGTCACGCCTGCCACTAACAGTAGCAGTGCCAGAATTTAAACTTGCGGACAAAATCCTGAGCCGCACTGCACTGCACTCGTCACCCTGAGATATCAGATGGGCTTGGTGACATTGCCCTTCAAACTAAACAGTAATGCTTGCATACTACCACTAGGCGGTTGAATAACTGGCAAAGGTGTGGTACTTCCCCAAGGGGACTCTGCAATAGAGTCCTGTTCTGTAAGTTTTGCTCATTGACATTCATCGCGTTATTAAAATGTCAATTTCAATAATTGTTTGCTCGTCGATTAGTACGACAAAAGTTCGCGCGAACTAGAGGTGGTCGCTTAATCGCATCCAATGAGGTTCCACAGGCAAAAAAAATCGCAGATGACGCCAGCGGCCGTCCGGGTGTGGCAAAATCAAGTTTTCTTGTTAATCTTTGCTTACCTGTACCTATCTGCTCTTGATGAGGGCGTCGTCGATAATCTAGTCCAAGGAAAAATAATACAGGGTACTGTGCCAGGGGCCTGGGTATGTCCTTAAACTGCAACCAGACCCACCGGAGGACGGGCAGCAGCGTCCTCTTAGTAAACGGTGGTGAGCATTCTGCGATCCACAAGCCGCCTGCCAAGCGTGGGGATTATGGCAACACCCCTCTATTAAGAGGCATATTGGAAGGCCTTTGTCCAGCAGTGGACGTTTTATGGCTGACGACGACTGTGCCTTGTTTTAAGAATCTATGCAGCTGCTGACTGCCAGAAAATAGATTTGTAGGTTAAAATGGTTGTTTATATTTTATTTTAGACAGAGCTTTAATTAGCAAGGCAAAGGATTGCTGTAAAAACCAGTACATGCAAATTGTCCCTGGTAATCCGAGTCTAATAAGAGCAAAACCATTAAATTGTAGAAAAATAAAATGTATGAGATTGATTTTTATTGCCTGTCAGAAAATCTCCCATTGCGTATGTTGTCGGCAGTTTAGCGAGGTTTGACGCAGGTTCACAATTTCTCGCAGGAGTGGCTAGACAGTTCAAAAAATTACACTTTCGGCAAAATGTATAGAATGGCAGTTTTTTTCGCGGTTGCAGGGTTGGCTCTTTCGTTATATCGTTATAAGTTATTTACGATACGAACAACTGTATTTTTTAATTCTTGTCCCCATTGCATATCCTTTTGGCTTATTACCTACTACCGTTTTGCGGAACCCTGTACGGCGTAGTGTGCAAAGGTCCTTTCATAATCTCCCTACTCATTGCTTCTAATAATTTAGTTAATTAAAACACAGAGAAATATTCACTTAGGAGTTATTTGATCAATTAATAATTCTAATGCTTATAAATATCCATTTAACTCAAATCTTACTAATAGCTTTCTTGACAAATGATGCCATTTGAAATGACATCCCGTGTCTACGATCAAAGAATAAGTTTTAATGTAGAATAAAATAATATTAAATACTTAGGTACTTTTATTAAAGAATCGGACGTCTGCAGCGCGAGTACTGTTTTATGTCGCTAAATTTGACTTGTTAATAGCAGATTTGTACAGACGAATTTGAGAGTATACCGATTTTATCAAATTTTAAGGACCTATTTAAATGTCAAATATACGAATTAAATGTCAAATGTAACGATAGTCAAGAACGGTACTCGCGCTTCTGTTTCGATTCACAATTCGAACAAAATGGAGCGTAATAAATCTGCCTGTCACTGTGACAATAGAAATAATCTTGCCGAGCGGTCTAGTAAAATAAATAATAAAACCTTAATAATGTAGTTAAAGCAGATTCTGTGCAAATGTCGTGTAGGTATAGCTTATTAATCTTTGTCAAAAGAAAACTTAGCAGTTACCTGGAAGAACACTGACAAAGAGAACAAAAATAATAAAGAGTCTAGGTTGGATATGTTGGAATGAAAATACAACATAATTATTATTATTATTATTCATACGCCCGTAACGGCAAGTTTTGGCAATATAGGTGCACAATTTTGTATCTACCATCCTGTACACCTTTAGGAATAAATGAATGAATTGATTTGATAATATGAGATAGAAGTTAGGTACGTCTTTATAGAATTTCCTGGTATCGTCACTAATTTTGTCAAGCTAAAGTTATAAATTAAATAACTCGAGATCTATGCTGGTCACATAAAAATAAGATTCTCTGAAATATAAGTACTTACTTATAAATATGTAACACCATTTAACATATCGGCTATATTATTAACCGACGGTGCCAGCCAAGGACAGTTTAATCCTGCCATTACAACAAACTATCGCGCAGCGGTTTGGCACCGACTCCAAAAAAACTGATTATAAATTGGTAAAAGTATATAAGTATCAATAATTTCGTCGATTTTCCTTGATTTCCTTTCCTTTAATGCTCTTTGCTTTGAAGTAATTAAAATATTATTTTCTACTGTTTTAGTTTCAAGTTTGTACAGAATATAGGTGTAGTCCATAACTCGGTATTTTAATGTTTTTTTCAAAAAAAAAATTATTGTTCATATACTTACCTACGCTTTAAATTGTATGGTGAAATAAAGATCATAATAACGAGAGTAGGTTCGAGCCAAAATGACTTTTTAGTCAAAAATGCCAGGGGGAGCGAACTGTAACGTAATTTTAGGTAAGTAATGCGTATTCACTTTGAATAATGTTCAAAATATCGGTTTGATACGACATCACAGTAAAAAGTTATGAAGTGCTGACCCTGAAGACCACGCTACCAAGACTTTCCCTTGATAGAGACAACAAGAAACGTGTTACTGGACACATTCTTGGTATACCTATGTTTACTTAGTAATTAGATGCAAATGTTTGATGCAAATTACTTATTAGCCGAGTTAAGCTTAATTGTTGGCTCTGGTAAAGAGAACTTTAAGAAAAGGAATACACGGTTTAGACGCAGTCTAAAATGTATTGGATACGGCAGTAAAATGTTGCCGCATTCAATTTAAATCTCATTCCACTACCTAGACCAGAATTCTCGCAAACCCTACAATAAACAGTAAACACGATCGCAGTGTATAAATGTAAAACTATTTACAAGCGAGACGCAATACGGCATCGAGACCAGACGCGAGAAAATGTCAATACCTACCTAGACGCAAAATCGTATGAAAACGACGCATAAACCAGATGTTTTCACGCACGCGGCGAGGAGCATTCGTCATGTTAAACGGTTTACGGCTCGTTTGGAGTGTAACCTCTTCGCAAATGAAATTAACAACCAGTGGTGACTAAGCCATTTATGGGGGGAATCTGCCATGACAGTTATTTTCCCGCGTCAATTTTTTATGCTGCCGACAGGTGTCAGCACGGCCGCGATTCTCATTTCTCCGATTATTTTACAAACAACGCAGATTTGTAGCGTCTTTTTAATGATTATTGCTAAATAAGTATGCAAAGACTTACCCAAGCGTCGTCATAGTCACGATGGTGTACCAAAAAGCAGCAGGAATGGAAGTGAAGTTTGTGTCCTGTTCGTTCTTCTCAGCGTAGAACATAACAGTAGCGAAGATGATGATGGCCATGGCCAACGAGAAGACCAGGAAGCCCAGCTCGCTGGCGCAGGACTTCAAAGTATAACCCAGGATTCTTAGCCCTTGGGAGTGCCGTGAAAACTTGAATATGCGGAACACTCTAAACACTCTTAGCGTGACGAAGGCTCCTGACACGTCGTCGTTGTCAGTGATCCCCAGGCCGATATAGTACGGCAATATGGCAACCACGTCGATGATTGACATGACTGATCGCACGAATTTGCATCGGTCTGGAGCCGCGAACAGCCGGAGCAAATACTCAGCCGTGAAGATCATCACGCAGGCCGTGTCCAGACAAAAGAACACTATTTTATATCTCTCTCCGCAGGGCAGCGTCCCTGCCTTGCCGGGCCTGTGCCCACACGGAACCGTTTCCACCACGTTCGCCATCACAGAAACAGCAATGAAAAATCCAGTAACATAATAAAACACTAACGCGGCCGTTGACGTGTGAGGGTTTTCGAACGCCCTCCACATCTTTTGCCGCAAGTCAGTCAGCTGCGGGAGGCTCTGGTCTCCCGCTTCGCTCAACTTATCGTCCATCAAACGCTCAGCGTTTTCTCGCTTCCTATCTCTATAATCCTCATAACAACAGTCCCCGATCACATCGGGTAAAATGCCAAAGAACGCCAACTCCTCATCGTACCCCGTCAAACACTCATGTTTTGGATAATGCAGCTTTCCAGTCCTGTAATAGTTCAATATGTGTCTGAATATATCCGGATCTCTGTCGAAGAAGTACTCCCGACTGTCTTCGTCGTAGAAGAACTCTCGTTCGGTGGATCCGAGTAGGGAGTCGGGGTATTTCTCGAGGGTGTTCCTCCATGTTTCGAAGCGTCGTCCGGAGACGTTGATGAGGAGTTTCTCGTCTTCAGCGCGGCGGCGGTCTTTGGGGACGGGAGGTGGGGGCAGCGGGTGGGTCGCGATGGGCACCCAGCCGATAGCCGCGGCCCTGGCGAAGGGAAGCCACGCGGCGACCGACGCCATATTGGCGACTGACAACGCCGCCGGCGTCGCGCACACTGACTCCCCCCGCGGTTATTTTCGGCAACCCGCCCAGATGACGGCCGGCTTGCCAGCGCACGACTACGGTTACCCGAAGTATTATCGCGATTAGTATTTACTATTTACAGTTTTGGACATTTCCGAACGAACGTATTGCTAGAACTGCAGTATTTATGCAACTGAAGGGTATTCTTATCACTTGCAGGGAATAGCAGTGGACTTCAAAACGTCTCTACGAAATGAAATAGTATCTAAGTTACTCGTATTTGGAATTCTTCAATAGCAAGTAATTTTTTTTTTGAATACTAAAAACTAGGATGTGTTAGCAAGTAGACCTTTAGGAATTTATTAATATTATCTGCTATTGATTTAACAAACAATTAAATTAACTAACATATACCTAGTTAAAAAGGTAGGTGTTCTAATGTGTACGAAGGACTGAAATAAAGTTTCAGCCTCTTCAATCTTCATACTATACTGTAGAAATAATTATATAATAAAGGAAGCTGTTCCATGGTATATTTTATATAATGCGTTGTAGCATTTGTAGCTTTCGCTACCCTGTATCTCGGTTGCTTCAGCTTTCGCTATCCTGTCTCTCGCTCGCTGATCCATTCACACTTAGTTATGTTTTTTTTTCCCAGAGAAATACCTTAATGGATACCACCGGCTCCGGGGGAGCAGGTGGTTATATGGGAATCTCCGCCAGAGTGGCAATCTACCCACTAAAAACCCTGAGGTGTTTTTTTTTACAGTCAAGTGACGAGACGAGCAAGACTGTCACCTGATGGTAAGCGTCACGCCTGCCACTAACAGTAGTGAACTTGCGAACACAATCCTGCACTGCACTGCGCTCGTCACCCTGAGATATTAGATGTTAAATCTCTTCATACCCAGTAATTTCTCTGGTAACATTGCCCTTCAAACCGGAACACCGTAATGCTTGCACACTTATGCTTGGCGTTTGAATAACTGGCAAAGGTGTGGTACTTCCCCAGGTGGACTCTGCAGTAGAGTCCTACCACTACAAAATCTTCTGGTGGTTTCTGCCGGGGCTACCGGCACTTGGGCGCCAGGCAGAGTGGGTACAGTACAGTAGTACAGTAGGTAGAGCAGGGTACACTTTCGCATTCGTCCGCGGCCTCGACGGCGCTGGTCCTCTGGGACCCTTCCCTGTGGTAGGAGGACGCTGGTATCCATCCCTCTTTCCTTAAAGGGCGCACGGAAACACCGCGCGCCTCCTCCAGTTACGTTCACCTAGCTTAACCTACCTCGAGCTTCAAAGAAAAACATAGCAAACGGTGAAGCAGAGCTCTGCTATATGACGTCATAACCTAATCATTAAAGAAAGAAATGTGTGTCTAAAATGTAATTATTAAACACTCTCCTTAATATTACCCCACAATACAATGTTGTGGTTTACGAGTGGCCACGTTTGATGTTACTCTAATGCTAATTGAACGGTCGAATGTTATTGTCAAAGGTAACCTGCAAATGTTGTGTAAAGCTTTTACGATAAAAAACAGAAACCAGTGCCAATAGTAAATTCCACCGAATCTATTTTCTGGCTGAGTTCTTAAAACACGTAGATAGACTATTTAATAACGCTAACATCATAAGAGACATTTTTAATTTCAGTTTTTCGTCTGAAATTTTACTTCTAAAATAAAGTTAAATGAACATTCCCTTAAATATGAAAAAAAAAAACCTGATTAATTATTTAACATTTTATATTTTTTTTACTCAACGTGTTAGTTTTAAAGTTGATTGTGTTTTTAAAATGCTATAATAGTAGGTACATTATGATACAAGTGAGTTATGTTGGTCATTACACTCGAGGCGGTATTTTGCGCGCGAGCCACAGGTGACCGCGATAAGGGAGCCGAGAGAGTGATTACCAACAGCAAACGCGTTCCATACGACGATTTTCATCACACTTGCGAGGAAAAAAACAAACTCTTTTTGATAATAATTAATCAACCACGCAGCGAAAACATCAACAAGTATTTGCGGAAAATGGCACACAAACCAGCGATACGCGTGCAGGTGATATTTTCTTTAGCCGCATAAAATCTCTTTGTTGGTATTATAAAAAAACAGTGTTACCCGGCTACATTAAGAATGCTTCTTATACGTCGAATTGCAGTCACGTACAAACTTGACTTTACCGGGTTATACCAAGTGGCGTAATGTAAAGTAAAAAGCACGGGTGCGTAATAGCTTGGATTATGAGCCTAAAACCGATGCAATAAGATCCACTTTACGAGCAAGTGTGATGAAATGGCAGTAACTACATAATATTGACCGTGTAGTATTTGTATTTTGTATAGTGTTGTATTTATTATTATGTTATTGTGTTGTTTGACTTGTCCGCTTTGCTGTCTACGACTAAAACGGACCATGACCTTGGTGATTGAGGTATTAATATAATTATTTTATTATGATCGTATTTGTGACATAATGAGCTTTGACTTAATTGACATTGGTGTTATGATTAAATAATTTGAATTTGCATGTTGATCTAAAAAGAGCCTGTTTGTTTAAGATTGAAATACATCCGTGTTGTACTTTTCAGAAACTCTTAAAACTTCCTTATTTCAAAGTATATTTCCAAACGCCTGGCAACCCTATCCCGGGAGAGTTTTCACTGCGCTTGCGTACACCGTGACGTCACTGACTAATAAATTGATTTTCATACACCCACCTCCCTCGCTCCTAAACTTTCTTACGTCTGCCCGTCTCTCTTTTACAGCCTAAAGCTCCACTGACCTTTTGTATATTTTTCACGGCTTTAAAAGTGTCTTTCAAAGGCTTTTGTCTTGGGGTAGTGAAAAGAGCCGAATGTCGCTCGCGGCGTCCTTTATTTTTTGTAGGCCTGAAGTTTTGGGGAAAGTGTTGGTAAATCTGCCTTCAGCGGAGTCACGGTAATTGGTCCTCTGTGAGGGGTGACTGATATAGGCATCGTTGCAGGTCTAAAAATAACCTGACCTATCTCTACGTAATTTTATTTGCTTTGATAAGATTTGCTCGTGGGAAATTGAGTCTATAAAATTGAAATTTTGATATCATTTTTAATGCAGTTTAATTTTAGAGTATGGTGAATACTCCAGTAAGTGTGGTAGTAAATATGTGTGTAGGTAAAAAAAATAATTGAGATTAGATTTAGATTTTAGAGATTTATTTATAAGGTTAAAACTCATTAATGAGACCCATTGAGCTAATATCTAAAGAGTCACAATCTCTAAGTGAAAACAGTCAAAAAACGTTCGAGTGCCCTTGTACATGCTATACGTGCACTATATAGTTCACAATTGTTCGATATTTAGACGTTATGTCGCTTGTATAGTGTCCAATATATGATTGAGGGCTTGTGTCTTATCGTAGTTCAAGTCGTTGAAAAAGTCGGCGCACTGTATAGCGTGCGTTGAACTTTGGCGCGGACATTTTTTTTGCACGTTTGTGACTCTATAAATATTAGCTCAATGATGAGACCCCATGTATGATAAATTGATACCATACAATGAGCTGGATGTATGATGATACCCTACAATCAGTGGCGGATTATCCGTAAGGCAAACTAGGCACGTGCCTAGGGGCACGTTTGTTTTTCTATTGCTAAGGGGGGGGTGACCGTAAGAATATACGCCCATGGTACCCAATAAACAAACATAAAGTCACATCTGTTTTCCTTGTAACAATATACAGCCTTATAGCTCAGTTGGTAGCATGTCTGCCTTCAGAGCTGTGGGCGTGGGTTCGATCCCCACCCAGGACAAAAATGTTGTGACGTACATCGATGTTTGTTCTGTGTCTGGGTGTAGTATGTTTTATAAATATGTAAATACGAAAAAAAAAAATATAAGTATTTTATCAGCTATCTGGTTTCCATAATATAAGCTTTGCTTAGTATGGGACTAGATGGCGCTGTGTGTAATAAATGTCCCCCCAATATTAATATGGCAGGACACTGTATGACGACCAGGCACTGGGGCGCGCCATCCGAGTAGCTGCTCGTTCGTGCCAGCCTGGAGCGCTGTCGACACTTCCGCCTCTGCCTACATTGAGATGGAGTCACAAGATCGGCTTAAGATTGGAAATGAGTATGTTTAGGGGATCTTTGGTATGGCTTTTATACGTGTGGCGCGTGCTGCGCGGCCTCACGCACCACCCTGAGGTGCTGGAGGCGCTGCTGCTGTGCGCGCCGGACGAGGCGGTCACCAGGAGACGAGGGTTTCCCTACTTTTAGCGTGCCCACATGTAGGACGAATGTTAGCCTTGTTAAATTTAATTTCTAAGGATTTGGATATTTTTTCATGTACTCTGGCAGAATTCACAAAGACGGCTCACAAGCTTTGTAAATATTAACATAATTAAATTTGTATTATTTATAAGTTTTATAAAATTAAAGTTAGTTATCTGTAACAAAAGTATCGGATTAGTCTAGGACTGTTATGATACTATTTATTGCTGTTGTAATAAATAAATAAATAGTATTCAACCACCAAGCAGTAGTGTGCAAGCATTACTGTGTTTCGGTTTGAAGGGCAATGTTACCAGAGAAATTACTGAGCATATAGACATTTCACATCTAATATCTCAGGGTGACGAGCGCAGTGCAGTGCGGCGCAGGATTGTATTTGTTAATTCACAATTCAGTTACTGGTACTGTGATGGGCAAGCGTGACGGTTACCACCAGGCGAGCGTGTAACTCGCATCGTCACTCCATTGAATAAAAAAAGGCCTCAGAATTTGTGGCAAACGGTAAAATTCTTACCCGGCCACCTGCATAAATGGGAAATTTTCTTTTAATTCATGATTATCATTTCCGTGCGGACCGGGAGTTCATCATCTTTTCAAAAACATATCCGAGCGCCTGGTCGACGCGACGCGTGATTAAAATGCTGGCGTTTATTTGGCCCAACGCTTAAGCTTGCCATCCAGGCAATGCCGCCAGCATGCTGGGTACGCTGCCGACTGGTAGTGGGTTTGAGCATTTGGATTGTCTCTAGACTTTCATCGGTCTGGATACAATCTTTTTGGTTTTTTTTGAGTAGTAGGCTAAGTAGTCTTTGTAGTTAAAAAAATTGCAACTTGTTTAGCTTTTATTGGGTAACGTCAAGGTCGTTAGGACACCATCTTCCTTCCAGCCGTTATTCCACTAAAAGGGGTTCACTATACAGGGTTAGTCCTAATCAGTTAGCATCCTTTTAAGGGCATATTCTGTACATAAAACAAACAACTTTTACTATGGGGCCAACATTGAAATCGTGAAAAAATTATCAGCGGTTCCATACAAAAAGTTCATCGACCTTGGACAAAATGTATGGAACAGCTGTTTTTTTGCGATTTTTATGTTGGCCCGATAGCCCTTAAAAGGATGCTAACTGATTAGTGCTAACCCTGTATAGGCATGTTTCCTTTTTCCAATCTATTGTCTTTCTCCCCTTACACGCATATTATCTTTATTTACTCACTTCTTCTATTCCTTATTTAACCATCCCCCGGGGAATGGTTAAATTGCACGGGTATACTAACAGAGCTAACCCCTCCAAAGTAGATTGGCTATAGCATGGCTACCCCCACAGTTTGTGCTCTAACCTATCAACTTGTTATCATGTTATCTATTTCACATAACAGTAATGAAAAACTTCACTAGATAGCGCTGCTTACTTGTAGCAACTAACAACGCCATCTAGTGATATTTTAATAGAATTACTTTGACTTTAAGATTATACGTTAATAAAGAGAAAATCTGTCCGGTGCTGGTCTTTACGAAACCGTAGTAGTCTAGGTTATCAAAAACATTGACTTTATAATTATTTATACCAATAAAAAGCCGTCAAGTACGAGTCGGACTTGCAACTCGGACGAGGGTTCCGTACCACCACAAGTACTAGGTAATCCGCGTTAGTAAGAGGTACCTACTAGCGTCTTCATACGAGGCTATGTTTACATAATGGTCACTGAATAGGAAGCAAATTGTAGCCATAGAATGAAAAAAACATTGATACGTAAAACATCAGTCATATCTGTCTTTTTCTAGGAAAACACGTGCTAGTATAGAGTTTGTTTGGAATCGTGTACTTTAACGTCATAAGTCACTATAGTGCCCTCCCTGTCTAACATGCATATTCTTTGTTAGTTTTAGGATGTGGCGTTTATGCCTAACAGGATAATGACAACTAAAATTCACAAGTCTTTGTAAAATGTACATTTAATCTTACTTCTAATCACGAACTATTTACATTTGAAAGCGTACTAATTAATACTATACATGCACAAAAATACTTTTTTAATTGTGTACAGCGGACTTTCAAATCAAAATCCAACTTTTTGCATAAAATACTTAATGGCGATATGGATATCATGTCATTTTCATACAAAACCTTCAAGGTTTTTTCGAATAGTTGTCCGATTTTAATGAAACTTGGCGTTTACCTCACGAGCTAACCCCTGTACTTACTTCAGTTACATATTATTATGGAGAATGTACATTTCGGTACGGTTTTGTTGTATGTACCATGATTTTTTTACAACCTTATACATTTATTATTATTTAATAAATAATAAATCGTTTTATAAAATTGTATTGCCAATATAAAGATACACGTCAAGTTTCATTAAAATCGGATTGTATTTCCGATAAAAAATACTACTTAATTGGTTTTTACGTTAATATTCTGATATCCATAAAATGAGTTTTGATGATTACATTCAGTCAAGTTATTAATAATTACAAAATTGTGCGCAATTTTCGCATTAGAACAAAAAATTGCATTCCTACTACTAATTATTGCCTACCTATGATAATAATAATTATCAACCATAAATAATAAAATACTATATAAACATAGACATAAACAATATATGGGAATTTGAACGTTATAACTTTGGTGTCGTTCGCACGAACATTCAATGTTAGTCGTGCGAATGTAATTTACAAACATAAAATGCTCATTGCGCCGCTTTTAACATGCCATTGAGGGCCTTACTTAAAAACTCTGCTAAAGTTAACTACCGTCATAATTTAAAAAAGTTGCTCAATTTACCAAACGCTACTTAACTTCTCCGCAATACAAAAATTAAGTGCTTATTTATAACTAATACTGTGCACTTAATGTTTGTATTGCGGAGTTTGCGGATAAGTTAAGTGACGTTTGGTTACTTTTTAAGTAAGGCCCTTAATCTTAATGTATTTGTAAAACATTTTGAACATATTATTTAAATGTTATGGTTTTAATAATACAAATAAACTGATATTAAATTATATTTTTCAACTAATAAGTAGTGTATAAATATTTGGTAAAGTAATACAGGTAAATAATAAATTGCACAAATACTTTGGTGAATATAATAGAAAATCTTTGTAGAGACTAGCAAATTTATGAGTAAATTAAATAAATAAACTATTACTTACCTATACGTAAACGTATGTGATAAGTATTTACTCACATAAATAAAACTTTAACTAAGATGGCTTTGAAACTAAGTAGTGGCAATGCTTCTAGCGTTCGGGCCACTTTTCCCTCGACCATGGGACTTTTATATGAAGTAAGTTTTATATAAATTATATGTTTACTAGGTAATTATTTTTTCTGGTAACTATATTATAATTAGAGTAACCAATTTCAAAAGCTTGGAAAATGATTATTTTATGTAAAACAAATTAAAATAATTGTTTCTTATCTTTTCGGTTATAAAACCTTCTCTAGTTTTTGCTCATATTAATATGTGTATAATTTAGGTTGCCGAAAAAATAACTAGCAGTAATGGTTGTATAAAAAGAACCAAGCTTAGGATACCCGTTAACTTGAAAAAAAAATGGTCTCTAAAAACTAATGACTCGAATCACTCGAACAAAAAGTTACATTGTTTGCTCAGACATTATGAAGTGTGAATTTTTGGACGAAATATTGCACAATTTTATGTGATAGAATTAAGAAATAGAAACAAATACGATACATATTGTCAATTGTATAATTAGTGTTTTTTATTATTTGCGAAAACCATGATAGAGAAAACATAATATTGAACTGTTTTTAAACTAAGTAGCGGTATTATCTAATTATATTTATAACTTGTTTTAGTTAAATAATCGTGTAATCTGTCAAGACGGCTTAATAGGTATACATTGAATAGGCTTTTGCAGACGACCTAAAACGGCCGCATTTAAACTTAGGTTTTTAAGGAATTAATGTAATATTACAATACAATATTAACTTATTCAACGAAACGAAAACAGAAAAACATTTTTTTAAACAATGGCTCTACGAAAATTATATATTTTTGTGTTAGTAAGAAATGTAACGTTATTATTTCAATCGTTTTGTCTTTTTAAAAATGTTTGTTTGAACTGATAGTCTAAAAATAATTTTTTTCAGCAAGCAAAATTTAGCAATGCACTTTTAATTAAAAACTAATACAACTGTGGTATTAGAAGCTCTATTTTCTATCAGCAGACTCATCGGAGCTCCAGGCTTTTCTGTTTTTTCCACAGATAAAATACATAGTCACATTATATTATTTATTATATAATGTGAACATAAAAATGTTAGAAACCTAGATTTAATGAGTTATAACAAATAATCATTTTGTAATGACGTAATTAATTATTTTATATATTTTTAGCCTTGGAATGTAATCGAGATCTTTTGACTAGAAAAAAGATGGTTAGGTACACTGTCTTTTACAATTATTAAAATAACTTAGAATATAATCGTATAATGTAAAATTCTAAAATTTAATAATACATGACAAATTGATAAAGTAAGGACTTTACAGATAATAATTACAACATTCCTCCTTAATACATTTTGAAAAATTAATATTAAGGGCCCTTTAAAGACGTTGCTTAAGTTAACAAGCATCACTTAATTTCTGCGCAATATAAAATGTATTAACAGACGTCATTCACCAAGAGGCGTTTTTAAGTAAGACCGTAAATGTCCAAATTATAATTGTTATTGTGACATTAAAAAATAATACAATTTCAGAATTTTTGCTACTTATGTCGGAATATCCGAAAACATCATCCGATTTGATCGGACATTTCAGCTAAAAGCTTATTGATTTCTTTTACATATTATATAATTAGCTAATAAACCACTTGAGATATCAGAATTATTTGTTTTAGATGACCGTACGCATAGCGTAAATATAATTCATAGGTATGATTTATATTATTTATATTCCTCATTTATATTAAGAAATTATAGAATTCGTTTATTCAGAGTTTTACTAAGGATGCATTTTTTTAAAAATTAAAATCATAAAAGAAATAGATTTAATAAGATAATGGTTATCTAGGCGTTTGGCCAAACCTCATTTGAGGTGTTATGACGGGAAATCACATCCAGCATAAAAACGCCTAAAATGGAAATTGGCTCTAGAGTGGGGCTAAAAAGAGTGCAAACCGAATACAATATGAATTCCCTAGCTATACAGATTTTCATAATAAAATCATTCATACTACAATCATCAACAATAATGAAGTCTCGAGTTTTTTATGGTTTAGATATTATTATTTCTATTCCCAAAAGTCAGAACAAAATACTCTAAGAAGCTGAATCTCAAGTGATTTCAAACACTAAAATTAAAAATCTGTCTACTATTAAACTAAATGACTACAATTATTCCACGTTTGACTAGCAACATTTGATATAGAGATCAATCCAGTTACTTTATGGTCCGTTTTACATCATCATACACAGCTTAGAGTAAGTAGAAACTCTTTTTTGTGCTCACCGAATATTCAATTTTACTGTATAAATACATTTTGGGTAAATTTAGCTTTCTTAAAATCAACTAAATAATAAAACGGACGTTTGAAATACGATACTGTACACAAGCAATAATACAGAAGTTATATGACAACTAAATTGTAATATAACGTTATTCAAGTAATGTATTTGCATCTATCAAAGAATTGATTTTGTATTTGTTATTTACTAAAACCAGAAGATTCAAATTTATCCAAAATCAACATTCATCATCATCATCATAAGCCCGGAGACGTCCACTGCTGAACGAAGGCCTCCCCCTTAGACCGCCACACTGTACAAAAAAACAAAAAATAAAAATACAAAAAAACAACAAAAACTGTGTAAAATCAACATTAAAGCAGTCAAATGATTATTGTTTTTGTGCAATTTTCTGGTGAAGCAACTAAGCTTGCATGACAATATAAAAGGACTTAAATTACTTCCATACAATAATAAAAATTACTTAATCCGCGCACAATTGTTCATAATTCATTACCATTATCATCCCACTGTACACACAAAAGTTGCGGGTGCCAAAAATATAGAATGTATTACTGACATTTTAAAATAATACCAGTAAGTATTAGTCCAACTCAGTGATATAAATAAGGACATGAAAGTTTTCAATCAATCCAAACAAGATAATGACGACACAGAAGCAGCGACAATGATAAGATGAATGGACGGGAAATAAGCGCACGGATTTTGAAGACTATATGTCGAGCGCCGGCTCTCCACTCGCTTCAGTCATACTCTGCCTTTGCGACATGCGAGCCGTTCGATACGACAATACTAACTTCTAATACATGTGCATATGTTCTGATTTTGTCATGCAGTAATTAGATTCGCTATCTCTATTTTCCGGCAAATGTAATATGCATAATTTTAGCTAGGTATGCTTGATTGTGTTTTCTTGTTAATTTTGATCGAATTGCTTGCGCTTGGCCCGTCCATTCCATTATCACCGTCGCTGCACAGAAGTATAAAATACTGTCATCGATAGTGAAGAATGAATACACAAATTAATCAGACTAATAGAAGTATTATTAGATTAATATGTTTATTCTCATTATTAGAACGAATGCTGTTTTTACTGTTAATATAATAAAATGCGTATTATAAATTATAATTGCCCTGACACATTGTACGTGAATTTCGTTTAGAGTTTATCAAAAATTACTGTGAATTATCATAATTAAAGATGATTAAAAATTATATGCAGAAAGACCTTATCCCTAACAAGAAATACCATCAATGAGTTATGTATTTTTTGTATTGCTTCTCACACATAGATACTTCTTTTTAGAAAACAACAATAATTATATGTGAATGGGCGGTTTTCTGACAGCCAATTAAATAATAAAAAAATAGTTCATCAAAATCCGATAGATGGCGTTGACGAGACATGTTTCTGAATAGTATAACTATCTAGTCGGTGGTTCTGAAGATTTTGAATGAATGAATCAAGGTCAAAAGTGAAAAAAAAGCTTACTTCATTCTGTCATGCTTTTTTTATGGGTTACGTTTGTCTAACAAAGTAAATGCCCGTGGTATTTCCTATGCTTATGTTCTTCCACATGTATTTTTTTATTATTATTATTAATCCGCACTTGGTTTAGTAATTAGTTGTGTGTTAAAGTTCTATTATTATTAACGGGATATTTACCGTGATTATGTTGTGAAATGAGCTCCCGATATTGTCGATATTGACGATGTCTACTCGTGAACATGGTGCATGCAACTGCGCCGAAATATCGGGAGCTCATTTCACAACATAATCACGGTAAATATCCCGTTAATAATAATAGAACTTTAGTAAACAACCGTGATAGTTTAAAATAGTTGTGTGTTTGCTTTTTCATTAAACAGATGCAAAAAAAAAGAAGAGAATCATGTATCGTCAGCGCCATCTATCCTTTGGCTGTAGAACTACGTTCCGACAGCTGTTAGAAAACTTCCCATTGTAATATTATGTTAAGGGCTTTTGGACTGATCTGTCAACAAGCGTCAAAATCAGAATCTTGAGAACACTCATAATCTTCAGCAACCACAACCTTGTCTCAGAGCACCAAAAGCTGCTGCTGATGGAGACGGCGTCACAAGAGATGATCGTCTTGTTCATCGTGCTCTTCCTCGGACTCAGCGGAGTCTAGACTAGGAACATGGTCCATGTCTTGACTCTCGCACTGCTCTAAATCGTTTGGTGCATCATCGTCTTTCCACTTGTCCATTGACCGTCTCCGGGCGTTCATGAAGAAATTGCCGACCGTGGTAGGCTCTAATCCTAGTTGCCTGGCTATAGTAACTTGCATTTCTTTAGACGGTCGTTTTGTTTCCTGAAATTTAGAAAACGGTTTAAATGAGTTTGATTCAAGAAAAAATTATGTGTTACCATTGATTCCCTTATAATTTGTTGAATTCCTTTGAGTCCTTTATTCATCTAGCCTGTAACTGGGCGGTGGACATGGCCTAATCGGCCTTTGAAGTAAGGCTGATTATGATTATGTATGTGTACCTTTTGACAAAGGTTTCGCTATGCCTAACGTCTTTATCTATTCTCAAATGAATGGCTGGTGAACCAGCCATATCAGAAAAAGGTCAAAAATTCCCACTTACTTCGTTGTACTTTTGTATGAATCTAACTTTTCACCAGGACATATGCATAAAAACATAATATATATTGATTGATTGGTTGATTAATTCTTTATTGTTCAGACCACGAATTAGGTCCACTGAAATAACTTAATAAACTTAAATATTGGAACAAGTGGCGAGGATATAGCTGTATATTGAATGTCTGAAAGGACTTTTAATATCTAGGTTTCAAACATTTTATTGCTCTTGATATCCAGACGTACCCTTTTCTACGTATCTATAGCCAAGACAAATTACAAAAAAAGTACCTTCCTTCACAGGACCTCTTCATTTGTTAACAAATACTTATTAAATAATAATATAGACGCAAAGATTACGAAGGATGCGCCATCGCGTAATAAAACAACGTTTGAAAATGACCCCCGCGCCGTCATGTTTACGACTTGCACTGGAGTGTGAAAGATGATAGCACTTTTATGAGAGCAAAAGGGATAGCGCGCGTCTCGCTTAGTGAGCGCAGACAGGCGAGACAGTCCTTAGGGCCGTCTTCACAGGGCCATTTTAAGGCGCGATATGACATATCTCCCTCCTTATATATATAATATCATTGTATAACGTATTAACGACAGCGTAAATGTTATAGGCTCACATTTAGCTTCCGATTTTTTCATCCACAAATAAAGCATTTTTTTTGAGTCATTATATTGTACTCTTCCAGTTCCGTTGTTTATGTATACTTACTACATACTGTTGCTACGCAGTTTATGATGTATTTAATCTTTAATTTACTATTCTATTGGCGGAAACTTATAATTAGCCCAGTCATAGAACCAAGTGTTAACATTCATTTATTCAGGCTGTTAGTTTCCCTAAAAATGTAAAATAAAATAAATAAATATGGCGAGGACTGACCATGAGGAATTGATAAAATTGCTATTTCCTCGAATACGAAGGTAAACAATAAAAAAATATTTAAAAAAAAAATACAAAAAGAAAATCTTTATTTCTGACAAATTATCCATAAGTACAGTGTTAGTAGCTCACCTTAAAAATAGCCTGTAGAGTACGTCGCTGGAGGTCTGTGAAAACCAAACGCGGCTTCTTCGGGGAAGGATGGGTATCCGTAACCATGTCCTCCTTGCGCTTGCAAGCTGGAAGGAAACCAGTAGCAAAGCTCAAACCGACGGGCTTATATCCAGGTACATTTGTTATAAAAACATGGGCCTCATTTGATGTAAGCTTCTACTTCTACTTTTTAAGTCTGCCTCAAATTTCTAGTATTAGAAATGTAATTTTATAGATCATACAGTACATTATGCGAAAGCGTATTCCTAACAAATATGGAAAGTACAAAAGTCTGAGTAAGCATCAAATAGGGCCCTGTAGAATAGGCTTGAATTTTTTGCCACTAGAATTTTTACTAGTCTTTATTTTAACGAGTTTTATAGTTTAGTTCTTAGACGGAATATATTCAAGCTAGCTTGAATATAAAATAATAACAATTTATAAAAGTCTGCTAAAAAGCAAGCGTAAGTCAGCAAAATATTAAATAGTTGAAGAGATAGTTACATAACTATATGAATATAGCAAAGACTCTAGACAGGAAACCAAAATAAAACAATACTACAAACAGAATTTTCATCACACTTGCTCGTAAAGTGGATCTTATGACATCGGTTTTAGGCTCATAATCCAAGCTATTACGCACGCGTGCTTTTTACTTTACATTACGGCACTTGTGCTATAATAGGTATAACTCGGTAAAGTCAAGTTTGTACGTGACTGCAATTAGACGTATGTATACGAAGCACTCTTAATATAGCCGGGTAATACTTACAGTTTTTTTGTAATACCAACAGAGTTCTTATACCACTGAAGTAAATGTCACCCTGCGCGCGCATTGCTGGTTTGGGCGCCATTTTCCGCAAATGTTTGTTGACGTTTTCGCTGTGTGGTTGATTATTATCAAAAAAAGTTTGATTTTTCCTCGCAAGTGTGATGAAAACAGTCGTATGAAACTCTTGTGCTATGTTTCAATACACTCTCGGCTTCCTTATCGCGCTCGCCTGCGGCTCGCGCGCATAATACCGCCTCTAGTGTAATGACCAACATAGCACACTTGTATCATAATGTACTATATTGGTATACCTATATAATAAATATCGACTTAAATAACATAAGTATATATTTTACAAATAAATGCGTAAGTTCTTTTCAGAAATGTATAAGTAGCCTTTCTTACTAAAATAACTTAATTAAATTTCGTTATAGATACTTACTGCCTCTCTGAGGAATCTGGGCCGCTGAAACAAAAGCAAATATTTAATAGGTTAGATTAGACGTTTGTATTCTATGATGTTATAAAAATAATTATTTAAATTTAATCGACATCACCAAATTTTATCTAAGAACAACAAACATGCTTCTAAACATGTAATACTACAGAATTGATCTTATACACAGAAAAAAAACAAAATATTATGATATAAAAACAATATTTTTCTTTTGAATGTTCAATTCACTGTGTATAATACCAGATTGTTTAATTAATGGTAACAAGGAGTATCTAAAACACATCTTAATTATGCTAACATAGTTTTTAAATTCTACAAAATAGCATTAATCATGTTCCAGTTAATTGTACCGGCATTTATGAATTAGTTCTTTTCTATTTATTACTAAGTCAGACATATTGAGACAGACTTCTCTTCCATACAAATCACTTTTATGTTACAAGCATAGAAACTTTTTATGTATTATTAAACTACTATATAACGAGTTACATAAAGGATTAGTAATAGTGATGGGTATTTATGTACTCATCATTAAGAAAAACTTCTGCTATGGTGCCAAACATGAAATGATGAATACCGCTGTTCCATACATTTTGTCCATAGTCAACGAACTTTTTGTATGGACCAGCTGTTTTTTTTTTCGCGATTTCATGGTTGGTCTCATAGTAAAAGTTATATATATATTATATACCTTATAATATTACTACGCCTTTTTGTAACACGTTTTATATATAAATGACGAAAAGTTTGTTTCAAAATGTCTGAGACATCTAAACATAAAAAGTATTATTTAAAAACGCATACCTGGCGACAATGTAAACAACATTAACAAAGGGGTTCTGATATCTCGCAGGCACCTAAAAATCATAGTTGAAAATAAATCTAGTGCAGCCCGGGCAGAGGAAAACAAAATGGGAGGGAAGGGAGCAGCGGTAGCAGTCTAACATTCATCTTGGCTTCTCGAAGCTAACAAAGACACATACCTACAGCTATTAAAACAATCTTCGAAAACATTTTCTAATACAATGACCCACTGTATAGACAGTATCTTTGCCACATATCGAAAATATTGTAAACTTTACAAAAGCAATTAATATAGAAAAAAAAACAAAGAAGTAAAGCTCTGGAAAGGATACTGCCTATTTAAATGAAACGACATCTAGAAGAGCAAATCTCTATACATTTTACACATTAACTTTTAATGAGATAGACATAAATAAACAAATAAATAAAATAAATACATTCAGACATTCTCCTCTCGATCTAAATAAAGAGGCTTGTCACAAAGCAGCCTGTTTGGAAATAAAATAAAATTATAATATAAATTTTCTTATAGAGTACTTGCTATACATGTATAAATATTTTTATATATTATATGAATTGTTGTTTTACCTTTGGGACAAGTCTATTTACATATTTCGCAATACCTATAAGAAACCAAGTAAATCCACTGCTACACAGCCACGGATAAGGTACAGGAAGGATAGGACACTAGGATTTGTTTTTAAAAAGAAAGCAAGTTTTAATAAACCATGTTATTCTTTATTTGAAACTAAAGAAGAACATCTCGTAATCTAATAATTGACGTACAAAAATTGAGACTTACGTACTTACAAAATGCAAACAGTTGTAGTAATTGGATATAATAAGATTTAATATTTTAGTTTTAATGACATTATATTAAATACATTTTTGCGTCGTAAGTTCGACTGGACTAAGTTCCTCCCAAAAGTAATATTACTGAAATAACAGCAAAAATCTAAACAAAGAAAATATTCTAGCTGAAGATAATTTCCGAAATAAAAATCCTAACAAAGAGGATACAGGAAAGGAACAGGATACATCGGAAGAGGATAGAAATCAAGAGGGGAGGACTCACAAGCAAGAAACGTCCCCGGCCGGTTCGTAGGCAGTGTCCCAGGGGGGCGGAGGCCCGGGTGGGTACACGGAGCCCTGCGCTGGCACCGGAGCACCCTGGTACTCCCGCGGCTGGCAGTAAGCCTGCTGCGGCATGTTGTTTACATTGTCGCCTTTATTCGTTTGGTGCTGACTTGGTGTATCTGGAAATTCAGGTATTAGTGAATATTCAATAATGAAAATCTGTTTTAGGGTTCCGTGCTATACCAAGTTTAGTAGTTTATATAGTGTACCAACGATTGTATTACCACACAGGTCTTATTAGGGAAAAACTAATATTTGTTCCGAAAAGTCACAATAGGTGGCGTATTAGTTATGTAGTAAAATTATTCCTACGCTACCCTAAGTCTATAAATACGTCCTACGTTTGAAAAAGATAATAATAAATAATAATAAGTATCTTTTGTACTGTACTGTGTTGAAAATCTCGTTGAGATTTTCACAGAATATGTGATAAGTAGTAGTGTGTCTTGGGTTTTAACTACAATATTTTAGCAAAAACATAGTAAAAAGATGGTGAGTACGTGTGAGCATCATATTTAAAAAAGTTCGTTTTATTTTGTTATATTATTTTTTATGGTACAGAAAATGGTAAGCAAAACGTTATAAACGAAATAAATGGACAGAAGTCAATATAGTTTTTATTTTGTTTTTACTATGTCGTAAAAATGGTAATACGTACAAACGAACAATACAAAACCAACGGCGTACACTATGTGCAAATCCTAGATAAGTGCAACAAATAAAAAACAAGGCATTTAGGTACTTTTTTTGACGAAAAATAACACAAATTTTAAAAAAAAATATTGTGTGGTGGCAGGAACCCTCGGTGCACGAGGCCAACTCGTACTTGGCCGGCTTATAAAGACTAGAGGATAACAAGCATGCAGGCCACCGGATGGTAAGTGGTCAACGCACCATGCCACACCAGAAGAGTTGCGTTGCGATGTTTTTATTGTGGCGTAGTTAGAACTTATAACAATTTTTCAAATTCCTTTTTAGTCTTGTTTAAAATTATCACTAATTTATAATAAAACGAAATAGTCTACTAAAACTAAAAAGTGGTCTACACACAGAAAAAGATAGCTATATTGTATGTGTAGTGAATTCAGGAATAACAGGTATTTTCTTTACTCAGTTTATTTGATTTAATTTCTACTGTTTTCTTCTTGTTTCTTTTCCCCAAATCATAGCATCGATATTCTTACAGGCATACCGTTTGAAATTCCAAAATCTCCAGTAAAAACCTCCGTGATAGGAAAGGTAAAAAGCCCAAGAAAACCCTCGGCACAACTAGAGCAATCCAGGGTGAGGGCGGGGGCGAGAGGGGTGGAAGTGGATCGATAGCAGGGCGGGTGGAGGGGGTGTGACGTCACGACTGGGGTGCCATGTGCCGCGCGGTCGCCCCTTTCAGTTCACGAGGCTCTGAGTTCACATTCGAATTACTATTAGGATTAACACATGATTTAAGTAGGTAAAGACTTGATGATGTCTAAACTGGCAAATTTCATAGAGGAAAATATTTTAAAGGAGGTAATATTTGTTATATTTGATATATGACCAAGAGAAGTGAAGGAACAAGGGACAAAGGTCTAAGGGATATGTCTTTGTATGTAATTATGTTTGTTTACGATAACTTGCAAACCAGTATACGACCTTTATTTATGAAATTATGTAAGCAATTGCAATTACAGCAGTAATAAAGCAGTTTGTGTTGCCAGTGATGACATATGGAACTGAAATGTGGTCTTTAACTGATAGCCTATTGAGAAAGTCAGAGTCACGCAAAAGGCAATGGAGAGAGCTATGCTTGGAGTTACTTTGCGCGATAAAATCCGGAACGAGGACATTCGCCAAAGAACCAAATTCACCGACATAGCTCGCAGGGTTTGCAAGTTGAAGTGGCAATGGGCAGGCCACAAAGCTCGAAGAACTGATAACCGATGGGGAAGAAAGGTTCTTGAGTGGCGACGGCGAACCGGAAGACGCAGCGTAGGAAAACCTAAGTTGCAAAAGTCGCGAGCAACCGGTGGATGCAAATGGCAGGTTGTCGTGCAGTGTGACGGTCTAAGCAGTGGACATCTCCGGGCTGATAATGATGATGAATTGCAAATACATTTACAAGTTCGAATATGAGCCAAATTGGTCAAAAGGCTTGGAAGACATGGGGGTCGCGAGGTCTCAGTTCACCGCGTACTACTAGTTATTTATAGTCTACCTTCTCGAAGCAATCAAGAAATCAAGTTCTTGCTTCGTTGTAAGATTAGCTTCAGTATTATTTAGATTATTAACTCTACTCTCTTAATACGTTAGGTACTTATTGAGATAATTAAGTATTTAGTAGATCTTTGAATTTATATTTTTGTCTATGTTTGTTTATTTTTGTTGTCGTGGAACTGAATTTTCTTGGAAGGAAAATTTAATTCTTTCATTCCCAAGGCAGTTTGTTTGTATTTCTGACTGTAAGTAAGTAAGGTTATATAGGCTAAGGGGGCAGCCTCTAGTGTCAGAGCGACGTGCCAACCGAAGGCCTCTAACATGACTCTACAGTAGTTTTTTGTTAAATAAATATCCATATTTTTTACACTATAAAATGACGAGACGAGCACGACTTTCGCCTGGTGGTAAGCGTCACGTCTGCCCATAACAGTAGCAGTGGTAGAATCGTGAACTTGCGAACACAATCCTGCGCCGCATTGTACTGCGCTCTCCACCCTGAGATTACCTATAATTATGTTAAATCTCATCATACCCAGTAATTTCGCTGGTTATATTGTCCTTCAAACCGGAACACAGTAATGCTTGCACACTACTGCTTGGCGGTAGAATAACTGGCAAAGGTGTGCTTCTTCCCCAGACAGACTCTGCAGTAGAGTCCTACCGCTACGATTCCATGGAACAAACAACCGGGAGCAACAATTTTTGACTGAAGTATCGGAAATTTGAAACGTGAACGATTCGTTTGTGTTTTTTATGTTGTTCTGAGTAACGAGCTCCAATATTAAGACTTCCTGACTCAGTTGTATTGTACCCCCTAACTTACATCCAAGCTTTCGAAAATACTATCAGGAGTATTTTGTTTCTGTGTAGAGCTGACTTTAGAGACTCCAATATAGTGCTGTTTTTAAAAAAAACTGTTCGGTACAATATAGACACTGGTACGTTTTGTATGTTTGACAGACTAAGTCTGAACTTTTCATAAATAAATGTTTGAACGAATGGTGACGAAACCACAACCGGTGGAGGTGGTGGGTGGTGGTGGTGGCATTGCTGTATGAGTGTAGAACTTATCACGGGAATAGTACCGTCTTAAGCATAAAACACTAAAACCCCTTTAAACCTGTTTAAGTTCAATTCCTTTCGAGTTACGAATTGAGATAGAAAAAACAAAGACAAAACTTTTTAACTATAATACGCTTTTCAAAAAAAATACAACCGACTTCAACTTCAAATACCTGGATGACAACTTCATAATTTCTAGTAATTTTGATTTAAAAACCAAACTACTGAACCGATTTCGAAAAAATGTATATGGGACCACCACTGAAGTATTAACCTACCAAACAAAAAAAAACATCAAAATCAGTTCATAAGTGGCGGAGTAAACGCGTAATAAACATCAAAAAAATAAAAAGTTGAAAATTGGTTTCAAATACGTTTTAGCAGTTTTCGGATGGATAGTCTATATAAGGTGGATTGCAGCTGCGGTAGTTCTTACATCGGTCAAACTAAGCGCACCATAGCGGAGAGAATCAAAGAACATATCGCGGCAGTCAAAAATCGCCAGACACAGAAGTCTGCCATCGCTGAGCACCTGCTCGAGGCGGGATCCGGTCACTGGATTGAACTCCACGATCCGAAAGTCCTCTCCACTGAACGACATTATTATCCAAGGATATGGTTCGTGAAGCGGTGGAAATTAAAAACATCTTAATTTCAATCGGCAAGATGGATTTAGATTGTCGTCGTCGTGGAATCCCGTTATAGGCAAGTTTTCATATCGCGGTAGGGTTTCTGAGAAATGTGCTGATACCGTCAGTGTAGTGTGCCGTGGAAACAAACCTACGTTTTAATAAGACCAAATGAGGGTAGGACACCACAACACCCTCATTTTTCACCAAGATGACCCGCATTCTTCAGTCAGCTCGTGACCACGGCCATTGGAACATAGTCGAAACATCGAGGTAAATAAAAATACATTTATTTGTGCGCGATTAAGTCCCGGTGATAAACATAATTATGGATATTCTATAGACAGCTGGCCTAACATGTTCATGCGCCTCGCTATAAAGTTTTGCGATCTCTTTATGTCATTATGAACTGCTTATAGCGGGACCGAATACGCTCAGCTGCCGACGCTGCGCGACTGTGAATTTTATCGCCTCGCAATAAGGTTCGCGGTCGCGCAGTGTCGGCAGCTGAACCTATTCGGTCCCACTATAAGCAGTTCACGGTACGACCCCAGGTTCTTAGACTGGACACATCTGCAATATTCGTAAAGACCTGAGGACAAAAACTACAAAATGTGGACTCTACGAGGCCCTTCGGCAGGCCCAAAAAGAGATGGTGAGACAAGCTTGATTCCCACTGTTAGCCACTGATCAACAGGAGTCCAGGACTGTGAGAAGTGGAAAGAGAAAAAGGGGGCCTTTGCCCTACAGTGGGACAACCACGACAAGTAATAATAAAATAATAAAAATTGTTTAGTTTAATTGGTTGTTGCCCAAGTACCCTTCGAGGGTAGGCCTAAGTCCAGCAGTGGACTTTATAATAGTCGACAACTGGACTGATGCTGGATTATTATGCTTAATATGTTAGGTACATAATAAATTTCTGTAATAAAAAACTAACCTATAATAAAGTAAATTCTAGTGCGGAGACCAGCGAAAAACTGGTCTCCGCAATGCAAGGAATCATAGTGCGGAGACCAGCGAAAAAAAAAATTACGATGAATCTTTGGGCATATTCCAGAGTAGAAATCAGGAATCGACAAAATGTGTTTAAGCTTAAGTATTTTTTTTTTTTTCTTTAATATGTTGTGTTTCAATTGTCTGAATTTCGTTTGTCTTTGCATATGTTATGTTTTGTCACACAAAATAAATAAATTAATTTTAAAAAAAAGAAAGTTGGTTTTTATGTTTTGTAAACGGGACACACCTCTCAAGCTAGTGACGTACCTCATCGATCCCGCTGTTGCCGTCAGCGGGACATCGATTGTCGACAATAGATGCTGACTGCTGACGCAGATAAGGCGTTGAGTTCAATGCACTGTTTCTTACACTATTTACAGTTGACCATCTTTCATATTATGGAGAGTAGAGGTAAAGAGTACTAGGTATCTTATATGGGAGAAAAGTTGAAAAAGTTTCTAGCTTTATTCAGTAAATAACAGTTCCAAAACCCCCCAGAAATGCGCCAGCGTAGATATAGAGAACGGCAAAGACTACAGTGGGGTATGATATAAATATTTGAAGTGTGCCGAAAGTGCTTTTTGTCAAACTTTATATTATAACGCGTTTAATTTTTTTTTTTTTAAACTTTTTAAAATATAATTGAACAATAATGGGTAAAATTTGTGTTGTGAAAAGTAAAAAGTTGTATAAATAAAACCGCCATAACGAAGTGAAAGATGTTCTGTAATTGTTTATTTCTCTACCCTACACTAATAACTTTTGGCGCTTTCTTGAAAATGTACCCTGCCGCTACACTAGCTCCACCTAGTTTAGTCGTGAAACGATTAAGTCGTGAAATTCAGGAATACTACTGAAGGCTGTGATTTTGTAGAGGTATTGGGCGTGGATTCCATTTCCACCCAGGACAATAAAAAATATATTAATATCGGAGGACATTTTCACAGAGCGCCATCTAGCCCCAAACTAAGCAAAGCTTGTATTATGGAAACTAGATAGCTGATAGAATACTTATATATTTTTTTTGTTAATACATACTACACCCAGACACAGAACAAAGATTTATGTTTGTTTTTTTATTTGTTTTTTTTTTAATGTAGTGTTGAACATAGATGTTTGTTCTGTGTCTGGGTGTTTTATGTATTTTAAGTATGCATTTATCAAGTTCTTTCAGCTAAGCGGTTCACAAGCACAAACTTTTCATAGCACAAGCTTTGCTTAGTTTGAGGCTAGATGGCGCTGTGTTATATTTGAAGTGTAACTTTGGAGTTAGCAATAAATTATTGTATTGTACGCGGCAGTGTTTGTAGCAGGTTTGTTTAACGCGCTAATGATTCACCTGATTCTAAGTATCACGAATACTACCTATAGACAGTTCAATAACCAAACCACCTAAAGTATGGAACAGGAACAGTTCAGGACCTTGAGAGGCCACGTACTGAGCTTGTCACCTTAAGGTATCAGATTTCAAATCATGTGCCCCTTTGTTTGGAAAGGAAACATTGGGTGGTTAAATAATGATCAGCTATAAGCCTGCAGGTGATTTTAGAATAAAATAGATAAGAAATAATAACAGATACGAGGTTACATGGCCAAAAAGAGGACAGAAGACCGTCTTCATTATGAACAACTTTTATTATGGGACAAACACTGACATGTTCCGGGTTGGTGGATACACATACGCCATTGAATTTCTTCTACGGACGTAAGCAGGTTTCTTCACTACATTTTCCTTCACCATAAAGCTAATGCTATGAAAATCCGTTCATAAACTCCAAAAAGCTCATTGGCGCGGGTTCAGGATATATACCCGCGACCACACGATTTCAAGTTAAGCGGTCTCCCATATAGGCAATTTTCTGGCAAGTAATTAAAAAAAATTGTTCTTTTCAACTCGATAGATAGCGCAGACTATACGTGCCAGTCAAACACATCATAATAATTTTGAGCTGTGGCACACAAAAAAAAAATGTTTTTTGGCGGGAACACGGAAAATTCATGTCGCTGCATTCTATTATTTCCTTAAACTAGTGTTGTTAAAAATGGTGGTGTTTTATTCATTGAGTGTTGAATTATATGCACGACTGTGGGCAAGTGATATAATGTGGTGAAACATGTCTTTTCGTGTTGTTTTCAAAACTCCGTAGAAGCTCATAGTAAAGTCGCCACAACTTTACTAGGGCATGACTTGGACTCGACTATGACTAATTTAGTGTGACTGATCGTGACTTGTGACGTATTTAACTTGATTTGAATAAAAAAACTTGAAAATTAATAAACTTGACACTGGCAGAATGCATAAAGGGCGATGCCAAGAACTAAGTTTTTTTTTAATTATTTTTTAAACTTTGCAATGACAGCCACGTCTTGTCTGCGCAAGTCAGAGCCACCTACAATGAGTTTTTTTTTCTCCCAGTAGGTACAAGGGCTTAACATAAATATGTTAAGTATAAGTATAAATAATTATGATTTCTAAATCAGGGTAGAAATCATACAAACCGTAATATTTAAGCTATTGTTTTCAATCTTTGATTATCTAAGAGAAGAGCTCTGACTCCTCCAAGTTATCGATAATAAAAATCTAATTTTATATTGAGGTCCTTTGTATTATATTTTCGACAATAACGGAATACGTAAAAGTAGAGCTTATCCTATCTTATCGGAATGGCGTAACGCATCGATTTCTAATTCAATGCGAAATATCGATCGGTGACAATCGATGTTGGTTCATAGTTCGATAAATTACATTGCTACTCAACAGAGGAAATAAAACCGTTTACTTAATACATTCAACTACCAAAATCCCTTGAACTACTTTATTTATAAAACACTGGCTCTAACTTGAAGGTTATGTTGTTTTTTTTTTTATTGAATACAAGTAAAGAAAATGTTGGACCTGGGCATGTCCATAAACTGCATTCAGTACCACCGGAGGACAGGCGTCCTTCTCGGTTAACGTGCCGAAAGTAATCCCCACGCTTGGCAGGCGGCTTGGGGATCGCAGAATGCCAAATCATAACTTGTAGCAAAATTGTACTTGCAGCAAAGTTCCAAAATCTCTAGGACCTACTATGAAAGGTAAAGAAGCTAAAATATTTTTATATCTCACTCTTATAAGACCGCGTTTGACCGACTATCTATTGGTAAGCAACGATGCGGTTAAAAGACTTAGAAGATACATATTTTGACAACGACCTTGAAAGATCTAGAATATCTAATAGATTATATATCTTAGTAAATAGAAAGCCGGTAGCTTATTCTTGATGATTAAACGAACTATTACTTACCAGTAAGTGAAGTTCTATCATAATTATGTGAAGTGTTGAGTTTGAAGAGATAGTTATATACACTAGTAGTAGCACCTACAATGTCGCCTTGTCTATGCACTCAGTTTAGACTAAAAAAATAATAATCAAAAAATCATGTAGGTAGACCTATATTCCTTCGACATTTCGTGCGGTAGACTGGTTCGTCATTTAGTTCAGAGCCAACTCAAATCGGTATTTCACAATTCGAGGGCGCTAAGAAATAATGTTTAGGGAGGGCGGGATGCTATCTCTTCAAACTCAACACTTCACATAATTATGATAGAACTTCACTTACTGGTAAGTAATAGTTCGTTTAATCATCAATTATGTTTCAGTATTGAGTTTGAAGAGATAGTTATATACACTAGTAGATGTTGAGAGAAGGTTGTGAAATATCCGACTTAGTGTGATAACATACGTAATTACGTAGGTACAGAGCATAATGAAATCAACGTCGTTAAGTTTAGACTATAATACTATAATATTTAGTCCAAAAACCTGCGTTATTGATAAAACTGAGCTACTAAGAGCTCTTTCTTTATACAGGAAAATACTATTCAGTGTACTAACTGTAACACCGATACAAAATTGATTATAAACTCTAATTTGTTCAAATTATACTTCTAGCGAAGCCGTGGTTATGAAAATCATTTGATTATAATATAGGCCTATTGTAAAACCTGGCAAATATTGTTGAATTTCGCGGATCAACCGGCAGTCTTTCGAATTAAATCTATATAGATCGATGCCAAGCTTATGAGCTTTTGATGTACTTGCATAATTATCTGGTACTATGCACTGAGTATTGACTGATACCTATACCAAACCCCAAAGCTACACTATCCATCTGCTAAGTGTTTGAGCAGAAACACTAATATGTGGCTTTTTATAGAAATAAAAATATAGTTATCATTATTACCAAATTGGTAATTTCTAAATAATCTTACAATAATTTTGCCGGACCTATTTCAGGTCGTTCTCGGAAAAATGAAAGCACCAGCACTAGCTGATTCGAATTAACCCGTAGGTTTTAATCATGACCGATATCTTAATAGAAATTTCATTCAGGGAAATACTAATATTTTCAAAGTTACTCAAAGAAAGTGTTTGCGCTCCGTGTGCCGTAACAAGTGCAGGTAGGGTACCTCACTAACTTTATCGTGATTTTTCCCATAGAGAGATTCATTAGAAATCCAAGGGGCTAGAGTTTCAATTACTGCTGAGGTATCCCGAGTGATATCATACTTAGGCAAGGGTGGACGAAGCCTAAACAATCCCTTAAAAAAGCTCTTCTTACAGTCATCCTCCTAATATCAATGAAAGTGCAGACATATTTAGCTGTAACTGCTTAGCGTGCCGTATTCAGCACCGGATTCAAACAAATCAGTTAAAAATTAAATAATAACTGGAAAGGAAGCCAGATACAAATCAAATATAATTGTGTAAACAATGTAGGTACCATATTTTCAAGCGTCGTATTATTTTATAGAGTTGTCTGGTAGCGACGCTATCATTATATTTATGTATAGATGCGGGAGGGCCTTTTCTTCTCAGTAACGACTACTACACAAGCGTGAGGATTATGGCAACCCCTTCCTACAAGGGGGAGGCCCTCGTCCAGCAGTGGACGTCTTCTGGCTGATGATGATGATGATGAACGACTCCGCATAATATTCCTGCAAATTGGGTAATACGGCGCTGAATTCGGCGGGGGCTGGAATGAGAGATAATCAAGTTCCCAGAACCGTGAATATAAAGGCCTTACAGTTTAAGGCTTAGACTTTAACAGCTGTATGAACAGGAGATACCGCGGTTGTAGGTACTATAGATACGCTGGAACCATCAGTATCTATTTAACTCTATCACTAATAATCTTCCTTAATATCTTTAAAATAATTGAGAAGGGGGGATATCCATAAAAATATGTTGAAATGCTAAATTAGACGTTTTTCATTCAATATCAGGGTGAACACGCCTTGATGTGGTATCCGCAATAGTGTTCTCGATTGACATATTATTGTATAGTGCCGAAATAAACAGCTTTCGGACTTCATACCACTGCCATTATGTCTTTAGTCAGTGTCGTGAAATGCGGGAGGAAATTGTATTCCTCCCATACGGTTTATTTATGAAATAGCAGTAGTATTCTCTATTCGTAAAATTATTTGACAATCGGTTAAATCTTTAGCAAAAATCTTTAACCTGATGAAATCCGCCAGTATAGTTCATAATAGTTTATGTGTAGATTTATCTCCTCTTGACTTCAAATACCGCTCGCTGTCCTTCCTGCACAGGCTTCTCCCCATCCCCCATAGTAGAAGCATAAAATATATCTAAACTATATTGATTAAATTATGTTTTATTTACTAATATCTGTATTTCACCAATCAAAATCTGATTGTTATGTCGAAGATAATTCTATCATCTTATCATAATATTCATCTACTTTTAATTTTAAATATTTTTATCTTTTAAATTCTTTTATATAATCCCAACTTCCCTCAAAATCCGAACAAACAGAAGTTAATAGACCTACCAATCGCGTAAGTTGTCTGATTGTACATATTGTATAATTATATACATATTTTCATTTTTTAATTATTTCATTCTGTTTTAACACTTCGGCGCTTTTCTATAGGTGTAAGCTATTTTCATTGTTTCTAAATTTACAAATCCCAAAATATTGCATGAAGTGCTCGGTACCACGCAACTTTTTGATTCATTTATAATGAAACCTCACGAGCAAAGAACTTTCATAGTTATCAACACAATCGCTATAAATATATGATATTTCATCTGAATAAATTGTTAATATTTATCAACTATTTAGCACAACGTAACATCTTAACAACTGGTTTCATTATTTTAATAAACACATAAGGTGCAGTATTGAGGCCAAATGGCCTCAAAGTTTTCTAGTTTAAAATGGTTAAACTTGTAAAAAAAAATCTAATTTAGAATGAAGCGTGTCTTGCTGTTTGGTTTTGAGATCAAGAATATATCGGATAGGATATAAGTTGGTCATTATTGGTCATTGCGAAATAGCGCCTATGGATACTAGGTTATTTATGTTTAGGTTAAATTGACTTCTTTCTGAGTAAGAGTACCTTCGGGGTTGCGCTCTAATATATTGATAAGGAGTTTTCCTAGACGGAATTTCATAGCCACGTATCCATGACAAATTAACTTTATCATTGGTTATTTGTGGTAGAAAAATATATATATAATATAATAATAATATATTATTATATAATATAATTATTATTATTTTACTAACAATAATATATTCATTATTAGTAATATTCAGATAGTCTGCCGGCGTAACTAACCGCATTGTTTAGCAGCGGCCGCGACTGAAGCTCTGTTGCGATGTTTTCGGTAATGGCGCGAGCTGCTGCCTCGGAGGTGCAGACTCCTTCATCTTCGAGGGCCCTGGCGGTGGCTGACTGCAGTCCTGAGCCGGAGCTTTCTAATTTAAATTCTTGTTAGCGGACGGGCGCGGGCGGGCGTTTAGTTTTGGCGCAGAGTTCTTGTTGGGTATGGCGGCCTTGAGATCGGCGCCTGACTTGATCCGAAAAGAAGACCATCGATCTTCGTGAGTAGCCTCTGCTGACCTTTTAGATCTTTCTGTAGTACAGCCAGTATACAATTTCGGTAATTTATTCAGTGTGCTGAGAATCGCAAATGATGCGGCCAGTGACGACAACTACAATCTTAAATTGTTGGATTTTTTATATTCTTATCTAAAAAGATAAATTAATGGCTTCGCTGAGACAGGCATATTTGTTTGTTTTATTTGTTTTTGTTTAACTTATATTGCTTTATCACATTTGAACACCTGTTCGGTGACGGCCGCTTTTGTCTCGGGGTTTAGAGCTGGAGCAGCTATCATTCTGCAGTTTTCTGGTGTCAGATGAGCATCTAGAAGTTATTTACAGAGCTCCTTAGTCAAGCCGGTAGTAACAATGAAGTTAAAGCGAATGGATTAAATCTTTTTGGATCTGTCTTCCGAAGGTAGCCTATAGCAGAAATATCCTTTCCTAATAATTCCAACATGAAGTCATCCAGATCTGGCTGTGGAACTTCATTGTTACCAGAAACCGCTTCAGTCATCGGTGCTGGAGGCGGTACCTCCGGCGCTGTCACGTCGGCGTTGGTTACCTCTGGTAAATGGTCGGAAATCGCACGCGAACCGCTAGCCGACGGGCCTGGTTGATCTTCGGTTTAATTTTTGAACGTTCACAGGTTCAATATTGTCAGAATTAGGATCAGTACTACACTGATGTACTAGATCCAAATATTTAATTAAAAGTATGCATTAGTAACTAAATAGTCACCAACAAAACTTATTGGTAACGTATTACCTAATTAGTTATTACGTGCGGTTGTATACTTTATCAAAATCCTACGTAGGTATGTATGTATGTGGGCCAGAATAAATCACACACACTGTAGCTATACGTATGACTGACTGCGGATACTGCGAGTAAGATGAACTCATGGCGTTGCATCGTGAACTCGAGTGATAGTAAGGATAAGTAACAACTCGAGCGTTGGAAGGTTAATCCTCGTAAGTAGATAGTTGTCGGTAAGTAGCAACTCAAATCGTTGAAACGTGAACCGAACACAATACTTACATATCAGTAAAGTAGTAAATTTATTACCTTTCGGGTCATTTGACAATTGCACGGAATCTCTGGATGAAGAAAATTTCTTGCTTCACTTGAACAGCTTGCGCTCCAGTTTTTTTCATCTTCTTAATGTGAATAAGGTACTCCCGATCGTCGTCCTGTTTCCTTTTCAGCATAATTAGTGCTTGACACGAAAAAATATATATATCGAACCGATTTTTGAGTGCGACGCGGCGGAGCACTGCAGCGTGAATGACGAACCAGTCTACCGCACGAAATGTCGAAGGAATATAGGTCTACCTACATGATTTTTTGATTATTATTTTTTTAGTCTCTAAACTGAGTGCATAGACAAGGCGACATTGTAGGTGCTACTACTAGTGTATATAACTATCTCTTCAAACTCAATACTGAAACATAATATTCGTTGGCCGTTCATATTAGAAAAGACAACGTTTGATAAATGATAAATGAATTTAAAAATAATCTAGACCCTTAAACTGTAAACAATAACCAAAATATACAAAACTCACGCACCAAAGTTCATTTCATGTTCTCATTTTAAGTTAGCGAGACCCCATACTAAACTCCCCTACCTACTTTGTCCCCTTCGTTTGATATCGCGACCCCTTTTACTTTAGTGATGTGACTTATCGACCGAATGCAGCGCGATATGTCGATATTTAGGCAATCGATGCACTCAGCTGATCCGAGTGTTTGTGTATAAACAAGTATGATGATACAGGTACCGAAAATAATATAATTAAAGAAAATAAAAAAAAAAACAAAAAAAATATTAAAAAAAACGGCTCGTGTTAGAGTTTCTAAATTTTACTAGAATAAAATAAATAAATAAATATTGGGGGACATTTTACACACAACGCCATCTAGCCCCATACTAATCAAAGTTTGTATTATGGAAACCAGAGAGAATATCAGAGAATCATAAAATCAGAGTCGATAAATCAACTAGAAAAGAAAACTTGAAGTCAAAATCTCAGAAGGTTTCTCTACGCTTGATTCATTTATTGTCTTAGTAAGACTGCAGAGTGAAGGACCTCCTGACAGTAAGTGCCGTGTCAAGAACCACTGTCTTTTGGATTTGACTCTTGTCGCAACCGCCTAAGGTTCGTAATTAGCCGAAATTCTAACAAACACAAAAAAATATTGAAATTAGGTAGTTTCGCCTAAATGAAGCACATACTGCATACTGCACATTGACCGTAGTTATTTTATTGTACTGTTCCAATATTATCTGTAGCCGTCTCCTCAACGCTAGTGTTGTGACTACCATCGACCGCGGCGCGTCGCGTCGCATCGATTCTCGACAATCGATGCGCACAGCTGACGTTCGTGAATGTGTATCATACAACTTCTAACCGACTTCAATAAGAGGAGGTTATTCATTTAACTGTGTTCTAGTGTCGACAATATCTTATCTCCCAACTTTTGACCATATTCTATAAATACAATTAGATGAAATACAGTGAATGATAAATAACGACAACATATTTTACCATGACGAAATAACTAAAATACCTACTAGCACATGGCATGCTACAACAGAGCTAACAATATTTTTTTTTACTGTAGTAATGTTAAATATCTACCTGTTATGTTGTATGTTATGTTTGAATGTTTGTTACTCAATAACGAAAAAACTGTTAAACTTATTTAAATTCAATTTGGTATAGATGTAGCTTACACTTCGGAATAGCATATATGTTACTTTTTAACCCAGGATTCGCGGGTTAAATCGCAGATCACTGCTTCTGTACTAATTTTAGTTTGATTCCCTTTTAATTCAGAGCTGTTTCTTACAGGCAGTCTTACCTACTTGAATTTTTTTTTTAGGTTTTAGACTTGAGTGAGAAGCACTAAGCTATATTTTGAGTAAAAAAAATGTTATAATATCCCAACGCACTACTATTTGCAGTGGCAATGTGGCCTATCTTCTTTACGCTAGTGTTGTGACTACCATCGACCGCAGCGCGTCGCGTCGTATCGATTGTCGACAATCGATGCGCGCAGCTGACGTTACGTGTTGGTGAACTATAGATTTTTTCTAACCTCTATGCCAGTAGGTAGAAGTGAAATTTTATGGCGCCATTATTTTGGCTTGAATGGACTTTGCTTAGTTAAATTAGGTTATCAACAGATGGCTATAAAGAACGCCAAGTATTGTTTTACGTGCCTCTACTATACTCGTAATAGTGTAATAATTTACTAGCAGTAGCCTGTGGTTTCGTCCGTACACAGGAACTATTAATTTGCCCGGGATAAAAACTAATAACTTTTATTTGACTTTCTGATTTTTACTCTGTGATCATACCAAAGATCCCGCTGATTCTGCGTAAAACATGGCCAAACAAAACAAACAAACATTATAATTAATATTTATTTATGTTATATCTTACAATTATTATGATATGCTTTTTTCGCCTTAAACACAGGATTAACTAGTTCAGGTACGCCTATTATAATATTTACCTAAGTATAGAATATGTATTGGTTTTTGTACTTTTTATCAGACTTTAAAAAAAATGTATTATTATTGTTATCACTCATCTAAGTATTTGTTTTAGTTTTTTTTTTAACTATCTACAAATTATAAATATTGTAAAAAATTAAGATGCCACCGGCAGCAGCGCAAAATCCAAGCTGCCAGTAGTTAGGGCTGCAGTGACGAACATCTTGAAGATACGAACCGTGTCAAGGACCTGCCTTTTTGATCTGACCCAACCGCCTCGTGAGAGCCTATTAAGGTTCTGGTCGCGGCTTTTCGATATGAGGCCGTTCACCGTAACGTATATCGGGATAACAGACGTTTCGGTGAATGACTGCTATCTCGCAAGGTACTTGCTGAGTTTGTTCTTCTCGGTATTATTACCGATGTGGGATAAAACAGACTCAAATCTGGCGGTCTAAAATGGCCGCATTAAGCAATTCCCCTAAACAGTTCATCTTATGAATTCTTAGCAGAATTAATTGTAAAAAGTTGCTCTCGAGTAACTTCTAACGAATCTGCAAGTTGACTTTATGACTTTTACGACTTTCTATAGAAAACTGACAAACTAATGAATTCCGTAATAGAATCATTTGCAATATCATAGTATGAATTAGCGCTTAAGTGACCGTTTTACGATTTGCGAAATGAATCAACATAGGATCATATGCAGAATAGATAAACGCGACCATTTTAGCCCCCCAGGACTTACATTTTAAGTAGGTATACATTCACAATAAAGTAGCGAACTTATTATATTCTGGACATGTAACTACGTATGAGAGCGACCGAGGTAGCTTATTTTATTTCTATGGGGAATACTTAATGTAATTTGCCCTCTACCTCTACCTAGAGTCTGTCTACCTATAATTCAGAATTAACCTCCAATTGGAGAGTTTTGGCGGGAACGCGGAAAAATCACGTCACTGCATTATATTATTTTCTTAAACTTATGTTTTTTCACGAATTAATGATTAAAATGGTGGTGTTTTATTTATTGAGTTGAATTACATGCACCAGTGTGGGCAAGTGATATAATGTGGTGAAACATGTATTTTCATTGCTTTCAAAACTCCGTAAAAGCCCATAGTAAAGTCGCCACAGCTTTACTAGAGCGTGACTTGGACTCGACTGTGCAGTCACAGTCGAGCCCAAGTCACTCGTGTGTTCGTGTGACTGACTGTGATTTTATGATATATATATTTGACTTGATACTTTATAAACTTGAAAATGCATGATACTTGACACTGGCTGAATGCACAAAGTCCGAAGCCAAAAACTAAGAGAAAAAAAAGCAACCTCCAATAATGGCAGTTATACGTAGCCTCCTCTCTACGATCTACGCCGTAGCTCTAAGTCTACGAGCGTAGAAGTATTTATCACCATTGTAGATTTAATAATACTTATAATAAAGCAACTTATGATTCCTATTCCACAATGTCCAATAATTTAACTTTTACGACTGAATGGCAAGATACAGAAGCATTATCAATCTGAATTAAAATGATAGGCATAACTGTCCTATAGTATAATAGTAGCCGCCAAACAAGTTGTCAAATTGTCAGCATGGAAGGGGTGAGCCTGCGCAGGTACGTCGTGTACACCACTGAAGAGAGAAGAGGTAAGGCCTTCGCTTTTCTGTGGTGTACACTTCCGTGCAGTATATTTGGCAAGTTTAATGACAAGTATTTTTTATTTATTTATGCGCATCCCCACTTTTTGTCAACTTGCGTGGCGATTACTGTAAACGTATAATTTTCCTGAAAAAAATAATTACCTACTCTCTCCGTATTAAGAGCTGTGTATAACAACGCGTTGATAAGGTAGTCCACAAGTGTGCGATAAAGGGGTAAAATTCTGTAGCGGTAGAATTCTACTGCAGAGTCCACCTGGGAACTACCACACCTTTTCCAGTAATTCAACCGCCAAGCAGTAGTGTGCAAGCATTTTGTGTTTCGGTTTGAAGGGCAATGTTACCAGAGAAATTACTGGGTAGGTATGATGAGATTTAATTTGATGGGTTTTTTTGGTTTGATTTTTTGTCTAATACCTATCTTAGATGAGTACAATGCAGTACAATGCGGCGCAGCATTGTATTCGTAAGTTCACAATTCTGGCACTACTGTTAGGGCATGCGTGACGCTTACCACCAGGCAAACGTCTCGCTCGTCTAGTCACTCGAAAACAATAAAAAAGTGACCTTATGTTTTTTTAAGATATTGGGTTCGCATATGACTTTCATCACACTTGCTCGTAAAGTGGATCTTATTGCATCGGTTTTAGGCTCATAATCCAACCTATTACGCACGCGTGCTTTTTACTTTACATTACGGCACATGGTGCTATAATAGGTATAACCCGGTAAAGTCAAGTTTGTACGTGACTGCAATTAGACGTACGTACACGAAGCACTCTTAATATAACCGGGTAACACTTAGTTTTTTTGTAATACCAACAAAGAGTTCTTATGCCGCTGAAGTAAATGTCAACCTGCGCGCGCATTACTGATTTGGGCGCCATTTTCCGCAAATGTTTGATCGCTGTGTGGTTGATAGTTATCAAAAAAAAAGTTTTTTCCTCGCAAGTGTGATGAAAACAGTCGTATGAAACTCTTGTGCTATGTTTCAATACACTCTCGGCTTCCTTATCGCGCTCGCCTGCGGCTCGCGCGCATAATGTCGCCTCTAGTGTAATGACCAACATAGCACACTTGTATCATAATGTACTATTATGCGATGATTTATGGGTTTTATGGGTGTGCGTGGTAGAGCACGCTAGCTCAGAGGATACCTCTATACTCTTCTTTAAAGATTTCCAGATGATTTGGATGTCAGAGATATTATTATCTAGCACTACTGCTATACCTACAATTAAAAAACACCTCGGTGGAAAGCTATAATACTGTTCCTGGACCATAAACAGGCTTCATTTTGTCATTAGACAATAGACAATACTTTATTCTATCATTACGAAGTCGAAGCACGAGATAGAGCTAACTTTAAACAGGCTAGTAGTTTGCCATGTTTGACCACACTGGCACTAAATATCTACGATTGTGATCAAAACGAACCTGTCAAATACAAAAAAAACTAAACAAACATGTTTTAGCTTTCATTTTATAGGGTTATTTGAAAAGGCTACTGTTTTTGTTTTGTCCCGCCTTGTCGGGGCATGGTTGCTTGGAAGTAATTGTTGTTATAGCTAATAAGGCCACCTCTACACGAAAATTTTGAAAATGCCGCTGACCGTTTCTACTGTCTAACTCTATGGGGTTTAAAATAAAATGTATCTTTATCTAAATCCAAACAAAATTTACACGAATCATTTTTGTTCAAAAACATGAAATTTATCTTTTTCTTTTCTTTATCACACTACTATCACCTATATAATATCATAGTTGCGATAATTTAAGAGTGAGTTATAAATAAAATGTATATAAAAACATACCATTCCCCAAGTGAAGCAATACCAGTCGTGAATAAATTATGTAAGAGTCTGTTGACTCCGCAGCCCGTATTTTCGTACTTTCAATTGTAGATTAATTCAAACCCGTATGAAATTCGCGTACCAATACCTACTGGCAGGTTTTCCTCGACCATATGACTACACACCTGTTACAAAAACAAAACTACTTACATCAAAAAGCGTCTCTAACTTAGAGGCTAGACTTATAGGGCCAAACAGTCGAGATAGCGTCAAGGCAAGGGCGTGCAAGTCCCGCGGAAAAGCCTACACTCAACCTACACTGCTCAGTTAGCCTTAAGTTCCGAATCATCCGCGTGGTCCGAAGTTTTCACAATTTTGAATCTACGGTTAATCAGAAAGAGTAGACTTTTCTGAGCCACGTACGCTTAGACTTCGACGCCGTTTCGAATCTCCAACCCTGTAAACGTTGCCTCGAATCTAGAACTCTATAATCGTCATGCAATTACCTGCTAGCCTGAGCGCCGACATCCTCTGAAACTCCGGCTCCTGGAGCCACTTCCACATCCGCCTAAACGTTTCCCGACCGGACTTGAGCTTCGACCAAGGCTTGGGGTTCCTCAACAAGTCGCTGAGAGTCCCTTGCGACCGACAGAGCACCCTTTGAGCAAATATCGCCTGGGGAATAGAATATCGTTTCAACTCTCCGCTTATCCTTTGCGCCAGCTCCTTCGTGTTGATCTCTTCTGTGTCGCTCTGCGCTTGCTGCTGAGCTTGTTGCTGCTGTTGCTGTTGTTCCTCCCGGGCCATCAGCGCAGCGTTGAGGTCGAGCCCGGGGCTGGGGAGGGGCGGCGTGGGCGACCGCCTCTCGAACGAGCCGGGCGACGCACTCCGCCGACTGTACGCCGACTGAGGCGACAGCGGCTCGTTGTACGCCGCCGGCGACAGCGACGCATACGATTGCTGCTGCTGTATAACCGTGAACGTGCCTCCGGCATGGTACGCGAACTTATCCGAGACGGTGCTGATCGGCGGGAGAGGGAGCAGCGGAGTGAGGGTCGCGTAGGAGGCCGGCTCGAGGCCAGGCGGCGTGAGGCGTCCATTGACGGCGGACAGCGGGTGGAAGGCGGCGTCGCCGTCGGGGAGCAGGTCGCCGGGCGACAGCCGCGGCGGGGACGCCGTGCTGGGCGCGACGATGACTGTGAGCGGCACGCGGTCGCGGCAGCGGGGCTCCTCCATGGCGCGCGGCCGGCGGCAGCGGGGTCGCGCGCGCGACTGGACCACGCCTGCGCCTGCTCGCCGCCTCCCCGCACCCTGCAACGCAGCCCTCACTCTATACTCACCCTCGGTTAGGGCTCCTATCATTTTAGAATTATACGGACACGTCCGGACTAAATAGAAGTAAGTCCTACTATGTTTTTTTTAAAACTGCATCCTCGTTTATCGTCAGACGAGATGGCAGTCAAACGCAAGTCTATAAATCAATAAAAAAAATACTCTTTTGGTTTTTTGTTTCAATTGTTACAGTTTCATTCTCGTTTACGCTATATTTACCGTGATTTTGTTATAGAACGAGCTCCCGAGCAGTCAATCAAAATAATTTTTCAATACGAACGGCCATTTTCTCTTTTTGTTAATGAATAATGCGTCGTATTTAAATGTCAGTCTTTTGTCAGGACGTCTCTACTCCAACATGGTCATCCTACCCGCTTCAATTCTCATCCCTTATTCTATAAACCTACCTATTCCCACACCATAAAGTTCAAATTCCTTTACAGATTTCGAGCTACCACCAGCTATTTGACACTACAGCTATACAATGCACCCTAACCTACCCTCGGACTACTAGTAACCATAGCTGCAACATTCGAAATATTTTCAATCTAATGCTTCTTTAAGTTATATTTGAATGTATCTTACAGTTCATAATCCGCAATGGGGAAGGAATAAGAGCATCTTTCGGGTAGTTCGTAAGATTGGTAAGATTAGAGTGCTCCGGTTCGCAATGTCCTGTCAAGTTCTCTGGCTCAGGACAGTGGTAAGATAGCAAATTCTGGTTTCTAATCAAAGTAATTTGCAAGAAATCTACATCGTCATTGTACCTAGTGCATTGTGCTGCAAGGGCGGATCCGGATCAAGGGGAGTAATGGGGGTTATGACCCCCCCCCCCCTGGGATGGATGTAGGTCGACTACTGATAGCTTTTCTAGTTGTAATGGAATTGGAGCCTGACTGCTTACTAGACCTCGACTCGACTATATGACCCCCCCCTGACTTAATAGCTGGATCCGCCCTTATACTGCTGAGCATGTCTCGAATAGTAAGTATACTTTTTTATGCATTGGAATGACGAAACGAGCGGGTCGTTCGCCTGGTGGTTAGCATGACGCCTCCCTTAACAGTAGCAGTGCTAGAATAGTGGACTTGTGAAAAAATCCTGCGCTACACGCGCTTGTCACATTAGAAGTCAAATCTCTTCATGCCCAGTCATTTCTCTGATACCATTGCCCTTCAAACTAAAAAGTAATGCTTGCATACTATTGCTTGGCGATTGATTAAATGGCAAAGGTGTGGCACTTCCCCAGGTCTCCTGCGGAAGTCTGCAATGTAGTCCTACTACTACAAAACGTATGATTGCTTTATCAAAGGGGAATTAGTGGCATTGAATTTTGTACAACACTTATCCCGGTTTTGTACGAATCTTATCTTGCCTAAAGTTTGACCTGCAATATTAACAACTAGAGGTCGCCCGCGACTTCGACCGCGTACGGAAGAAATTCGGCCCGCTTCCAAAATTCACCACTTTTTTACCCAAAAATTTTGAAAACAGCATTTTTTATTTTAAATGAACTATCCAAATCCAAATGTTGGTGACTAAAAGTCGAAAAACAAAGGACTTTCATTTCCCCATTCCCCCCCCCCCCTTTCCACCCCAATTAGGGGTTGAATTACTTATTTTATTTATATATTACCGACCCGACGAGCTTGTGTACGGGTGTGTGGTTACAGCTGAGACTCTTGTCTAAAATAATTTCAGCAGCTACTAATTAAGTTGTTACAGGTAAAGGTCACGGTTCGTTTAGCATAATGCGCAACGTCTTCATAATTATTTGCCGCTGTATTATAGTATAATCTCGTATAAGTGGTTAGTTAAACTCGGGTGGCGTTGGGCAGGACGCTTGGCTAGCTGTGGTGATGGCAGGTGGAGTAAATGTATGCCAAATGTTGGCCACATTGCTCAGTGGAAGTAGATTGGTGCTAAACAGGGAAGATTGGTCAGAAGGGATCATGCCCAGTGGGCTGGATAAGCTGTGAATGATGATGATGACTGAAAATGCTCAGCTTAAATCGGTGGGTCTACAAAAATGACAAATGCATCAGGATCCCTGGATGGCTAAGTTTAAAGTGCACCCACAGAAAAGCGAAGGACCTACTCTTATGCTAGGGCTTCACCTGCGTGTAATGCCATTATTTAGCGCGGTATATGATACAGTACGCAGATATGGCCGCGTGTTAGCACGCTAATAGGCTAGTGGCATTATTAATGTCGTCAGACGTTAGGCGATATCCTTGTCAAATGATAGTGTGGCCGCCCATGTAGCGCATTGTTTAATTCATCATTTAATGCACGTTAATTATTTCGATAACTGGACGCAAAGCGTCACGCAGGTGAAGCCCTAGCATTAGGTGCACTACCGCATTAAGAAACAAATCTTTTCTTGATGTTATTATTTTATTTTTCAATAGGTACCGCCTTGTGACAGCTATCTCGCCTTGCGAGCTTCGGTGATAACGCTTGCCTAAAAGAAACCTAGATATGGTTATATGGAGAATAAGTGTAAATAGTATGTAAATATTTTTTGTGTATAAGTATTCTATTAAGTGATTATTTTTTGTGACAATCATAATTCAGCCTGATAGCTCAGTTGGTAGCATGTCTGCCTTCAGAGCTGTAGGGCGTGAGTTCGATCCCCACCCAGTACAAAAATGTTTGTGAGGTACATCGATGTTTGTTCTGTGTCTGGGTTGTAGTATGTATTATAAGTATGTATTTACGAAAAAAAAAGTATTTAAGTATTCTATCAGCTATCTGGTTTCCATAATACAAGCTTTGCTTAGTATGGGGCTAGATGGCGCTGTGTGTAATAAATGTCCCCCCAATATTTATTTATTTAATGAAATTTGACGTGTAACTTTCGTGTTATCAAAAATCTATTGTATTGTAAAGCAAGACTGGAAGTCGAACCTAATATAAGGCCGAGTCCCGCTCCAACCTCTACTCCAGCGAGGCCGAAAGCCACATGACTAAACTAGTGTTGTAACGCAAGCTTACTGGACACCTGCAGCGAATACCTAACTATCTCATTAGGTACCTTAAGCACTAAGGTACCTTCGGTAGGCACTTTTATGACAGATGAATTGTCATAAAAAATTACGGAAGACCAATTTTTTTATTTACTTACTTTTTTTGGATTTATCTAATTATAGTGTTGGATAACAAAAAATAATAAAGAGTAACGAAAGATAAGAGTGACATTGAATTTTTACAATAATCTAAACTAAATATTACTTAAAATTTGAAAGCAAAATATGAATGATATCTTGTGACAAAATAAAAATAAAAACGATGCGAAAAACAACCAACTAATAACTAAAGGCTAACTAATAAAGGCTTATGCCTATAAAAAAAAAAAAAAAAAAAAACTAATATCTTGAAAAGCGTAAACACGCCAAAATTTCCAAAGAAATAATAATAAAATATACGCACATTTATAAATTTTAATAGAAATATTTTCATAACTAGTTTTTAGATAAACTTAGATTTTAATAACTAGGCAAGTTATTGAAACAACAATACATTGTTACAATGTTAGCCCCAAAAATGAACTGGTGTGGGTAGACAGTAGCAAACACGCACACATAGAGACGTAATGACCCCTCGACACCTGGCTCGCGACAAAGGGCTGCTAGGGATGTATTTACTCGCAATAGCTAAATATCGATATTGACTCAAAAATGCGGGTTTTTATCGAATAAATTTCTAGGTATGTACTTGTGTCCGGGAACGGTAGACAAAAATACTGACCACAAAGAAAAACAAAGATTATTCACAAGGAAATAGTCACGTTTGCTTTCACGTTTTATATGTGTAATAAATTCGTCAGGTTTCATAGTAAATTATCAGTCACAATACAGCTGAAGAGACTAGAATAAAATTCCAAACTATGCTACCTATGATGTTATCAAAACACATTAAATATACTTAAATATACATTTATTTGCGTTATACATGTACAGAAACATTCGTTTCATAATAATTAATTATACTTGAACTTTATATTGCCTGATGACTGAAGAGGCATACCAAAATCAGAGATTATATTGCTTTGTTAAATTCAATAAATAGTAAATAGTAGCATTTTAATACTGATGAGATATGCATGTTTCATACGGGCCTCCTCCGCATGGACTTATGTAAGGGGGGGTTTAGGGGGTCCCTTGGCATCCGAAGAAAATAATAATATAATAGCCCGTGATTATCCTTAATATCATCACATGACAGGCGTCCATCGACAAAATTATTTATGCCTGTACATCACTAGCTACAAGTGTGGCTGCCGCCCCTATACCCCGTCTAGAGCGGTGTTAACTTACAGTTACGTCACCGTTTCCCTTTTAAACTCAAGCTAAAGTATATCTTCTGTCTAGATAAATAGTTCACTATTTAGCGGATTATAAAACTATATAATTTTCTTAAAATCATCTAACTTAGATTACATTGATGACGTTAACTATGGCATTGCAATTCCTTAAACTCTTTTGTGATTCTCTTCTAAGTATTATATCTTGGGATAGTGCCACTAATATTTTAGACGGAAGGTTTTTAACCACATACGTAGAGATTTATTATTCTAGCTATAATCCACCCTAACATTTCTTACCCTCAAATACAAGCGGCATGTCGTAAAAATGAATTATCTGTACGCCGAAAAAATTTAGGTACAGTATTCTAATCACCCTTTCGAAATCACCCTAATATAATTGATTTGCATAACATGTTTTTTTCAGCTGCATGAATTTTGGGGTCTCTTGGATGAAAACTCACTTTTTTTGGGTTTACTTGTCTGCTTTTCAGGTTCATGCAGATAAAAAATGAATCATTTTAGCTTTGTCTAATATTGATATAATATCGTTTTTGTTTAGAAAGACATTGAGGCAAAAAAATAATTTAAAAATACTTTAAATAATGATGCAAAGTTGAATATAAATTTTATTGTACTCGTACCCACTATGTTCTTTCTTTGACTTCAAAGCTTGAACTGAAATTTTTAAGCATCTGTTAACTTTGACAAACGATCATTATCTAAATAAAGGTTCTTCTTAATGTCGAGGAACTGACCAACATGCTGAAAGTTTCTAATAAAAAAAATTGCCTAATTACAACTATTTGGTTAAGATTTTAAGAATAAAAGAATTCACAAGGATTAAAAAGTGGGAACATTATTTTAGTTTCACATATAATATTTTTTCAAAATCTTAAAGTTGCAATATAGGTACAGAACCCATTTTCACCAATGATTCTGTACACACTTGTCATATTATGTATCACCCCAATACAAACTCTACTATCGGGTGACAGCTGCGCTGGCGACCATGTGACGCGTGACGTCATATCGACATCGATCTTTCGCGCTAAAATCGATGTTATCGACCGCACACCTGTGCGGCGCGTGCTGCACTAATTTCCGGGTGCATTGACCTTTTTACTTTTTCTTGCACTTGAAATATGTTATCTTTGAATGGGAACCTTAGCTTACCGTGGTTATACTGTATTCCACTAATATTATACTTGTAAATGCGAAAGTTTGTCGATATGTGTATCTATTAATGTTTGTTTTGTACCCTCTTCACGGCAAAACAGCTGTCCGAATTTGAATGAAACAGAAATAGCTTATTTCCTCCTTTTTTTTTATACATTCTAGTGACGAGACGAGCTAGACGTTCGCCTGGTGGTAAGCGTCACGCCTGCCACTAACAGTAGCAGTGCCAGAATTGTGAACTTGCGAACACAATCCTGCGCCGCACTGTACTGCGCTCGTCACCCTGAGATATTAAATATTAAATCTCATCATACCCAGTAATTTCTCTGGTAACATTGCCCTTCAAACCGGAACACAGTAATGCTTGCACACTACTGCTTGGCGGTTGAATAACTGGCAAAGGTGTGGTATTTCCCCAGGCGGACTCTGCAGTAGAGTCCTACAACTAACACTAACACTCATCTTCATCATATTTTAACGGGGATCGCCATTTTGGGTGATCCCAACAAACTGCGATCCCAACGGTGATCACCAAGAAACTTTCGCCATTTATAAATTTATTAACGTATAAAAAAGTTTTCCTAAAGTACAAGTCTTGAACTTGTAAGAAACCTACCTTCCTTTCCTGGTATATCATAAAAGCTACCATTTGTAAGGTTTCATATGTCATGGCGAGGAAGTGGCCACTCTTGAAAAGCCGCACCCCTCGTAACCACATCCTTATTCCGTGCCAGTTGTTGTCGACCCAAGTAAACGCACCGTCCGTGTCTCCGTGTAGAATTAAACCCTTCGTACACTATGACACACAGTCGACGAGTATTCTGCGAGTCTTGGAGACTAGTCAGTACAATTTTATCAGAGGAATTACTGGACATGAAGAGATTTGACATCTAATATGGTAGGGTGAGGAGCGCAGCGCAGTGCAGTGCAGTGCAGAATTTTGTTCGCTAGTTCACAATTCTGGTACTGTTATGGGCATAGGCACGATGCTTACCACCAGGCGAACGTCTCGCTCGTCTCGTCACTCTATAGCTTAAAAAATATGAGGTAGGTAGTTTTACTAAACTAACATTTTGGCATTCGTGTCTCCCAAACGACTAATCGTATTTTTTGACGCTTGATAACCAGCCTCGTTTACTTGCAAATGTTTTTTATTGGCGACAATGCCTGATCGTAACATCAGCGTAAATGTGGGTCTAACACCTAGCCAACTAAAACCCAGATATCATCAACAGCCAGAAGCCTTCCCCTTAATAGAGAGAGGTTGCCATAATCCCGATGCTTGGCAGGCGACTTGAGTATCGCAGAATGCTCACCACCTCTAACCGAGATAATGCTGCTACCCGTCCTTCGGTGCTTGTTGGTTCTGGGTGCAGTTTTAGGATACACCCAGGTCAAAACCCAGTTAGCTATAAAGAATTTGTCTATCTAGCTTATGGGTATAACTAGGGTTTGCAAGTTGAAGTAGCCATGGGCAGGCCACGTCTCTCGAAGAACTGATAACCGATGGGGAAGAAAGGTTCTTGAGTGGCTACCACGAACCGGAAGACGTAGCGTAGGCCTCCCACTAGGTGGACCGAAAACATTGGGAAAGTCGCGGGCAACCATTGGATGCAGAAGGCAGGTTGTCGTACAGTGTGGCGGTATAAGGGGAGGTCTTTGTTCAGCATAAATGTATGATCTTATATAAACTTTTCTACTTATTGCAGCGCCCTTACTATATAATCTATATACCGTGCTCTAGTTACTAAAACTTGATATTAAAATGTGTGCTGCATTGACAAATAAATAACAAAAAAATACTTTATTTACATCTGCAACTGCATACGCCTATTAAATCACATTGCCATAGGCTTGCCCTATAATTAAGGGCGGTTAGGCCATATCCAACACGCTGCTGGCCCAGTTACGGGCTAGTGGATTCACATAGGACATTGAATTTCTTCTCCGAACATTATGCAGGTTTCCTGTTTTTCTACAGCGAAAGCGATAAATGGTAGTAAATTTATTTATAGGCAACAATTTTGATAATAATTTAACCTTCCATCATTCGCTCAGCTCAACTCTCTCAGGTAAGCGAGTCTCTAGGGTCTCTGGGGTCTCGTCTGTCTGCTCTCTAGCAAAGATATAATGTAATAAACTACTTACGTTTTTATTCGACTGCTGTCATAGCAAATATAATACCTAATATAATTTCCTTCTTTATCCTAGTTTTTGTCTATATTTACTATGCTGTCGTGATGTGGTTGGACAGAACAAATTATATCTGAAGCCACTGTTTTAGTCATGTCGAGTGCTCGCTGTTTTGGATCATGGGATCGTTCCGTCTTATCAACATGTACAATTTTTGTGATCTGTAAGTGCCTATTAAATAAATAAATATAATACCTACAATCGAATTAATATTGCTCTAAATCTCATCTCTACGTAATAGGCACAAGTATAATATTGATAATTAATCGATTGTCATTATTTTTGCGCGATAAAATCCGGAACGAGGATATTCGCCAAAGAACCAAAATCAACGACATAGCTCGCAGGGTTTGCAAGTTGAAGTGGCAATGGGCAGGCCACATCGCTCGAAGAACTGACAACCGATGGGGAAGAAAAGTTCTTGAGTGTCGACCGCGAGACGAAAGACCGGAAGACGTTGCGTAGGAAAGCCTCATTATTAAAGTCGCGGGCAACCGGTGGATGCAAATGGCAGGTTGTCATACAGTGTGGCGGTCTAAGGGGGAGGCCTTCGTTCATTGTGATTAAGATAAGTGTTTTAAAGTACTTATTTGAAATCGTTATTATAATTATTGACCTGATAAAAGCAAGCTGCTGAAATTTACAATGTCAAAATCTTAGATTATAGACAATAGACAGGACAGGTCTAAAGTCAAAAGGCTACTTACTCACCAAAATCCACGCAATGCTAAGTACCTACTAAGTTTGATTCTATGAAACTATTTGATTCCATGAAAGATTCTTTCGATCGTAACTAAATTTGAGCATCTATTTTTATCTAATCAAATAAATATAAATAGGTAGGTACTACTTTTTGTAAAACTAAACTCAATCTAGACCCATACTTAACCTACAAATTTTGCATCCTAAATCGAAGCACCGAAATTCTTACCGAATCGATATCTTGATCGTTCCCATCTAAATTTAACGAGAAGCTCCCGTAATCCGTGTTAATTTCCACGTTTTTTCCTTTTACGTGGACTTTTATTACGAATTCTGACATTGCTAAAAATATCCGATATTGGTAAAAGATCGTATTGGAAAATATCACCCTCGCAAGTGCGTCGCCATAGCAACGCTACGACCGGGTGACCCAACCAAACGCGGTACAAACACAGCCACTTGTCTCTTTCACTCTCACTCGCTACTTTAATATGTGGGAAAGGGACAGGTATTAACATTTCATTGCGTTTGAACAAAAGTGTCGCTCGGTAAAATCGATATCGCACAAGGCTAGGCGTCGATTATCCGTTTGTTTGCGTTCGAAACAAAAACGACTCATGTTGTTTTATTACTCATTTCAATTTCACACTATTGTATGAAGATGTAAGGTTGTTTTTTCTTTGGATTGTGAGTTTTAAAGGTTTGAAAGTCTGATTGTCCCTTGCGTGGTACACGGCATCGACTATTGATTTTCGCGATCCCAGCGCGAGTGAAATGCGATGTTTTCGATTTATTGGATTACACTCTTGCTTGACTCGTTGACTCAATTTTGCTTCGGACGGAGATGACTTTGAATGCTGCTCAGAGTATGTTCTAGATGTTGATCTTTATAGTTATAAAGATGGGTTTTTAAGTTCCGTTATTTTACTGAAATTAATGTAGGTAAAAATTAGTTAGGCTTTATAGTTTATTATGTTGTTAAGTACCTAAGTAGCGAGTGATAATTAGTTTCTTCTAGGCAAGTTTGCTCCATCGTAGACTTCAAACGCAAACCTTTAAAAAAAGTACAAAAGAATAAATAAAAATTGGTAAGTCTCTATCTCATAGTGGTACCTTATAGGATAAGACAAGTGGTGCCTACTTAGGTACCCAAGGTCCTAAAAATTATGAAATACTTACATACGTATAGATACCTACCTACGTACCCAACTATACCAAGTACCAACCTATAGTATACTTATTAAACAATGTTTAGGTAGGCACCTACTCGCCAGATAGACTGAGAAGAATATTAATACTTATATAATAATAATTTATGTTTTCTTTTTCTTTTAAAATTATTTTATTGTAATGTTAAGTTTTTTGTTTTTAGGTGTATGTAATATTTAGGTTCTTAGAATTAGCTATTTGGCAATTGTATATACTTAAGCTTAAGTGTTTATTTTTTATGAATGGATAGATATAATACCTTAGATTAGTCTGTAAAGTTATATCTGTCATGCTAATAAAGAATTTGAATTTGAATTAAAATGAATAAAAGGTCTATCACTTCTGTAGTAGATACCTACTTATATATCCTACGCATACGATGATGCTGATACGATGTGACTATTACAAATTAAGTACCTATCTAGCTTGAACCTACTTAGGTATAAGAATTTAAATAAATTTATCAATATTTATTTTTAATTACTTACTTCTTTTACAAATTACCTTACAAAATTGAAACTTAGAGCTTTTTTAGGAATCAATTTCAAAAGAATAGTTCTAGTAAGTCCAGTTGATTCGATAGATGGCAGCATTAGCGCAAAGTACCTAACTAACCTTTTTTTTAAGTTTTGTTGAAGTTGGTCCGAAAAACCGAGGCGACCCATACAAACCTCATATTTTGACAATGTTACTTTCATAAAAACTTGGGTGGATCACTGTCGTTGACTACATTTTACATTATTGTGTGATATAAATAATAACAATAAATTGTTTATCGCTTGAATACTGAGTGATGAAAAACCGCCATCTAGTGGAGCTTATCGAAATATGTCTCCACAAAAAGTTTTCATTATGTTGTTGTTATTTTATACGGTTCCTCTGAGGAATCTAAGACCATTCATGTGGCATTGATGTAGTGTAAGTTAGTTACTTGTCCAACAAAGCTTTGCCAAGAGATGGCGTGCTGCTAGAATAGTATTTTACATAAATAAAAATGAATTGTTAAATGTGTTGGTAACCGCAAAACTTGAGAACGACTGGACCAATATTTAGCTATTTAGCTACAGCGCTCTATTTCCCAGACGTCTGTTCCTTATCGGTGTAAATGTTCAATCTGTGAAAGGGCAATAAATAAAACTCAACTGGTGTGTTTGTTTGTTTGTATTGCATCAACTGTAACTCTTTCAGTTTTCTTCGTTATTGAGCAAATTTACCTACATTATTATAATTGCTTGCAACTAACACATTGAATTGTTTATTTTCTCAAATTAAATTAAACGGTACTTAAGCTAATAATTTAAGATACGTTAACGTTATTTTCGGTAGTCACAACAAAACGTCCCGTTCGGGCGCAGTAACTTTGTGAAAGCGGCCCAAAAATTATATTGTTTTTACACGACCGTGCTAACAAAGTAGTGTAATGTTTTCAGGGTTCGTGTGTGTGTATGTGAGTTTCTTTATTCCACATTTTTTTAATGAACTGATTTGGATTTATGTCGTGTTGTTAGAATCCTTTCCCAAGTAACATCAGTCAACAGTTTTTTGGCAGGACAGTCTTATCATATTTTTTTACTAGACGTCTTGTTTCAGTTTTAATCACATATGCACAGTTTAAAACATTGCTCAAATCATTCACTTTAATGGCAATTAAATTGTATTCCATTATCAGTTTCTATCACTATACTATACTACGATTAATTTAAATCTGCTAAATACGTCATTATCAGGCAATTAGGCATAAACAAGGATGTGGAGTTTTGGCGGGAACACGGAAAAATAATGTCGTTGCATTCTATTATTTTCTTTTACTTGTGTTTTTTCGCGAATTAATAATTAAAAATGGTGGTGTTTTATTCATTGAGTGTTGAATTACGTGCACGAGTGTGGGCAAGTGATATAATGTGGTGAAACATGTGTTTTCGTGTTGTTTTCAAAACTCCATAATAGCACAACTCCTCTCCTCCTCCGTAAAGTCTCCACAACTTTACTAGGGCATGACTTGGACTCGACTATAACTAAATTCGTGTGACCAACTGTAATTTCATGACAAATTTGACTTGATTATACTATAAAAAAATGCAACAAATAAGAAAAAAAATGTGACTATTGACAGTTCAAATAGGGACCTCATTGGGACTAACTGAGCTAACTTATACAAAACGTTACTCGTTTCTCGTTTCTTTTGTTTCGAAGTTTTCGAAGTCATTAACTTATGAGTTATGTGTTTAATCAAACTTTCTTTGTAATAAACAATTCCATGTGTGTATGCAAACATAACAACGCATGCTGTGTCAATGCTCTGACCCTCCTTGACAACACACCGGCACTCGCCGTCACATAATTGTTTTAAGCTTTAAGCACCAATTTTTTTTATAACAAGTCGTTCGAAATAATTAAACGACTAAAATTCTATAAATATCTTACTATAATATAGGTTAAAAATACATGTTATAACATTTTTACAAGTCTATCTTTAGTTTATCAAACAACGTATTCTAAAATTGGTGTTATATTTCTTTGAACATTAGAATATGTTATTTGATAGATGTATCTACTATTATAAAATAAAAAAATCTATTAAAAAATAAAGAAAGCGTTGTAAGGACATGAAATGTGACAAACAACACAACAAAATTACATTAACAACTACATAAATTCGTGTACTATTGTTAAATAATACCAATACAAAATTATAAACACACTCTTCGGAACATATTTACAAAAAAAAAATATAATGGTCATTGACACAATTATAATAAACGAAAATAATAAATTCGCTAAAGAAAACAATGTTAATAATAATTGCACATCAGAAGAACTAACAAAGACATAACTAGGAGTATTCTTCTACCGGTTAATTTTATTTTTCTTATAATTACTTTCTATTTACGTATGTATGTTATTTCAATTCTTGAAATCCACGAAACTTAGTAATAAGACGGATTTATGTTCCAAGATTGAAAAGAAAAATAAGGGTTAAATAATAATGAGTTATAGGATAGGAGATTATAGTTTCTCAAGAAGCCATGCGAGAATCAAACTTGTTTCCAAGTAAGTAATTTTTATGAACATATTTATAGCGTGCCTAATTCAAACTTCGCGAATTCTAAGTCATTATTATGCCAGTGAAATATATAGGTACTTAAATGGGTACAATGTAATCACTAAAATTATAGAATATAGTAGAATTATTCAATATTTCAGCGCAACTACGCTTAGAAGCGTTACTTAATGGTAGAATAATTTAATATTAGAGGATTATAATTTGAAACTCTGGATTCGAAAGAAATTTCCAGACTGCTAGGTGCCAGTGCCCAGTTTTATTACAATTTAGAAGGATATTTCAAAATAATGCATCGAATAGACAAAATAGCTTGTGCTTTCACATTCACAAAATAAAAACTAGCACAAAAAATTACAGGATTAAGTACTAATTTACAAATAAATTCACGTGAAAACGTTTCGTAAACTTTGAGGTGATACACAATGTCAGGGAAGATTCATAGCGCCAAGCTTTTGCAGAAACGAAGTGTAACAATGAAGACAACCATTGAAATCCAGGCATTCAACATAATGTTAATCATTTACTTCTAGTTAGCACGTTGTATAGAACGCATCATAAATATCATACAATATTGTTGTATCTAAGGCACATAATGTTTAGGCTTTCAATTATTACTCCATATCGTATCAATGGTGCTAATCAATAAAGCAAAATAACCATTAATCGTTGTGACGAATACACAATTTTCTAACTAATGAGTATCAAATTTGGTAACAGCAATTTGAAGATACGATCGTATATGGCCGTAATATGGCATACAAAATGTTGTATTAGTCACATTTAAATCATTGCAAAGCTATAAAAACCTAATAATCCTACGTATGCTGAATAAAAAATACTTCCAGCTTCACTGATTACATACCTTTAATACAATATTAACAAATGCATCCATGTTTCTTTCCATCAACACTTTTATATTACAGTTTGAATCTTTATCCGTTTTATAAGCACTCTCGTGCATTATTTGCCAATAATACAAAACAACTATTTCAATATAAGACACGTTCTGAATGAACAATTGAATCACAGTCTAGAATTTTCGGCACCAATGAGCTATTAAATTCGTCACCATTTTTAAGTCGCCTTACTATCTCAAAAGGTCGTCTGCTCCAGATTTTACATGACGAAATCGAGTATTTGAATTATAATCAACAAGCCTTAGTGTCAATTCTATTTTATTCATCTAACTGTTTTTATAATCATCTAATCTCGTCTATAGCTAGCAATTGACTAATTCCCGCCTCTGCCTAGTTGAACTATTACAGCTGTTAAATATTCTAATATATTTTTTTATTCTGTGAAATTGCTATTTTATAATTGTACCAAAATGCTTCCCTAACTTTAGATCAAATTTATTATACTTAGAATCCAGTCTGTCATGCCACACTTTCTATAGAAAAAATATTCTGCGAATCAACTTTTACGATTATAGGATCATTCTAATTTCAGTACCAATTTCTAGCTTTACTAAAGCCGTTTTGTAATTATATTTAATTATTGCTTGTCATTTATTGCTACTATACCTATAAACTATTTCCTATATTTTATAGAACATACCAAGGCATTCTTTTCTATCTGATGATGACTGATGTACTAAAATAAACTTTTATTTGTGAATTTACTATTTTAGGCCTCAATGAGTATGAAACGAATTTAAAGGTTGCTACCAAATAATTATGGAAGTTTTAGGAAACTAGAAAATCAATTTGTATGATCTTCAAGTCACATTTTGTTATCACCAAGTTTTAGCTAAGAACTGTTGAACTTAACCGTACCGTACTTACATAAATCTATATCTATAAAATCGTGTATATATATTTGGATTTCATTACGTGTAATTTGGCCACAATTTTAGTTTCGTCCCTTTACTAATAAGTGTAAGGGGCGTAATTAATTGTAAATATTTTACTTTTAAGTAAGTAACATTAATTTTACGTTGTAACTCTAATGACTAGCTTTTCTCGTATGGCCATGATGTTTGCGAAAAATCAACAAATTAAACTCAAGCAAAAACGAAATAAGAGGTCGATTTGATTGAAATTCCAGTAATTAAGAAATATATTCTTAAACTATCATTTCAGCGGTATTTTTTTTGTGATTTCGTAATAAATATTGTTTCGTTTTCATCGTAACTATAATTTATGAGCGCATTGTATAATCAAAAGAATACTACAATTTACAAATTCCTACATTGTAAGTTATTATAAGTTTTCTTAAGAAAGGCACCTATAAAATGTCCTTCGACAACTGTGATCTACTCAGATTTATTATTGTTTTCTATTCAATTCTCATAATTTGCAATTAGTTTCAAAGTTTAAGAAATAATAATGTTTCTGAGATCACAATGTTTTAAGTACATAAACAATTAATACTGAAAATTAAAATAATATGATTTTACCAAAGCCAATCGAACTTGAAAACAATAACAAATCTGCTAATATGTTAGCTACTAATTTACAACTAAACTAATCTCTTAAGCAAGGCTCGTCTTTCTTAAATATTCAATAAATTAAAGAAAAATATTTGTAAACTAATTGACACTTACTCTAATTTCTTTTTATTACAAAACACACAACAACGAAACAAAAAACAACTTATAATATCACACTTTCGTCAATATGTTTTGACGCTAGAAATGGAAGCATTCAATTTCAATATCCGCTTTCCAAACTGTCTCACAGCTTAGCAAAGAATAAATTGTAAGCTGCACTTCAATATTTTACTTCACTAAATTACTGGAAGGCTCGATCATAATAATACGTTTATTTTTATATTCTATAAAAATATTAGAATATAATGTTTACATTTTTTATTTTCGTTTGTATGTTATTATAGTTGGAGTAAGTAATTGTTCGCCTTATACAACAAATTACGCGTCAACCGCCCGCAACGCCACATAGATGGCGCTGTAATAAATAGCTGAAGCCGCCGCGACAAAGTCACCTCACGCGTTGCGGACGTCAACCCTAATGTTAAACTACAACCTTTATGTACAATTCAATACCGCCTTCATGGTAACGTACTCAGGAGGTCCGATGCGAGACGGGCCGCCAGTGGGGCAGCGGGGCAGGCGTCCACCGGAGAACGGAGTTCGTAGCAAGCGCATACGTCGGATGTTCTGTCACGAATTCTGACACTGTGTTTGACATTGACAGTTCTGCGTCGCATGAGGCGGATTGGGGCGTAGATCACGGCGATCGCAGATCTGGCGCGGGTTTGTCCGGGGCGATGTCGTCAGAGGTGTCCACGACTTGGCCGACAGATCCGGTGTCCATCGCGGTCGCTTCTGACGTGATGACACTCGATTGGAAGAATCGTTCTGTGGACAGGACTGATTTTTAGTTTGTTATGGCAACTGTCTCTAACATTCTGGTAGATGATTGACGTTGAACTAAATATTCAGAAGGTCTGGCATAGAGGTGATGATTTTCAACATTTATATGAATATAGTTAACGCTACCTTATTGGAGAAACTGAGAGTCACGCAACGGGCAATGGAGAGAGCTATGCTCGGAGTTACATTGCGCGATAAAATCCGGAACGAGGATATTCGCCAACGAACCAAAGTTACCGACATAGCTCGCAAGGTTTGCAAGTTGAAGTGGCTGTGGGCAGGACACATCGCTCGAAGAACTGACAACCGATGGGGAAGAAAGGTTCTTGAGTGGCGACCGCGAACTGGAAGACGCAGCGTAGGCGCGGCCTCACACTTTATATATATATATATATATATATATATATATATAGGTCGACCGACGACATTGTAAAAGTCGCGGGCAACCGGTGGATGCAAATGGCAGGTTGTCGTACAGTCTGGCGAACTAAAGGGGTGGCCTTCGTTCAGCAGTGGACGTATCTGGGCTGATGATGATGATGAACTCTTTACGCAAGCTATGTGGATCTTCCTAGGATACGAACCAAACGTTTTGCTACGTTTCTAATTCGTACAGCCAAGGAATGGAACAACCTGCCTTCCTTGTTTCATGAGAGATATAATCTAGACCTCTTCAAGGTCAGAGTGAATAAGTATCTTCTAAGTCTGCGTGCTTCATCCTCGACCACATCGCCGCTTACCAACAGGCAAGTTAGTGGTCAAACTTATAATTGTGTAAGAAAACTGGGTATCTAAATTGTTATTCGCAACAGTCGATATGTAACGTTACAAATAACATTACTAAAACATTGACCTATGCTCTAACTCATTTGATTGTATATTAGGTAACAAAGTTTATTTTAAAATCCAATGTTGATATATTTTAAATAACAAAGTTTGTGTGTTTGGATGTTTGTTACAATCACGCAAAAACGGCTGAACGGATTTTGATGAAATTTGATATAGAGGTAGCTCATACCATGGAATATCATATATTCTACTTTTGTCATATTAACTCTGACACAAGGGCTGGCCACTCAGCCTATACGAACATACTTAGTCATACCAAATTTCTGAAGATTTTATCACTACAGTCCCAGGGTTGAACCTACGATCTTACCATTGCGAGGCACGTCTTCTCCTAATGGTATGGGACCTTGGTATGCCTCGATCCACTTACCATCATCAAGGAGTACAACATGGTCGGGGCCCGCGGGCGCCGCCATCATGTTGAATTCTTCTTCTAGGGTAGGGAATGGTGCGTTCCATCTAAAAACATAACCTAGAGTTAGATAAATAAATAAATAACTAATAAATATCAGACATCTTCACACAGCGCCATCTAGCCCCAAACTAAGCAAAGCTTGTACTATGGAAACCAGATAGTTGATAGAATACATATTTTACATATAGACAATTTTCTTTTTCTAAATTAATTCTTATATAAAACATGTAATACATACCAGACCCAATCACAGCACATGTTTTTTTAATATATATAGTCAAGTGACGAGACAAGCAAGACGTTCATCTGGTGGTAAGCGTTAAGTCTGCCACTAACAGTAGCATTGCCAGAATTGTGAACTTGTGAATACAATTCTGCCCCGCACTGCACTGCGCTCGTCATCCTGAGATATTAGATATTAAAATCTCTTCGTACCCAGTAATTTATCTGGATACATTGCCCTTCAACCGAAACAGTAATGCGTACACACTACTGCTTGGTGATTGAATAACTGGTAGGTGTGGTCCCCAGGCGGACTCTGCAATAGAGTCCTACCACCTTCTTGTTGGATACCTGCATGGTTACGGAACCCTGAATAACCCTGAATAATAATATGAATATATTATGTTAATAATAACAAAGATGTAGCAAAGAAAGACAATCCACCAACCTCGGAGGAGCTCTAGTAGAAGCTCTCGGTGCGTACAGCCCGAGCCCCCCCGGCGGTGAGACTCCCCCTCCCCCCGGCAGCACCGCACCCCCTCCACTGGCACTGCCACCTAGACCCCCCAGAGACCCGTACGGGAACATCTGAAAAGTTAGATAGATATTATCGAAAACCCAAAACCCCCAGTTTGCTAAAAAGTGTTGGTTGCACAACATCAACAAAAGCGAGCTTAGCCAGCGTCGAAAAGCTGCTGTTCACAAGGCTTAGAGAAAAAAAGTTCAAGCAAAGTTCACTCTAAGGGAATTTGAACTTGAGAACTGGTCCATTTTGATTGCAATGAAGTGATGAGCCGAACGCCCTGTTTTATAAAGCCACAAGTACAAGCTTACAATTGTACTAGCAGACTAGCTTCTTGTACCAGTAACTACAATTTACCAGTTACAGGTAGATGGTTTGTCTTTAACTTATATACAGGTGCTTATAATTGTAGTTTGTACACTGGTTGTCTTGTAGCTTTAGAAAATGCCGTACTCAATATTTTTTGCGGTGTTGGCAGTTTTTCACTACAAGTACAAGACTTGTAGCTTTATAAAACAAGGCCCTGGTGGTAATAATCACGCCTGCCCATAATGGTAACAGTGTCAGAATTGTGAACTTGAAAACAAAATCCTGCGCCGCACTGCACTGCGCTCGTCATTAGTCACCCTGAGATATTAGATGTCAAATCTCGTGATGCCTACTAATTTATCTGGTAACGTTGCTCTTCAAACCGAATAACTGGCAAATGTGTTGTACTTTCCTGGGCGGACTTTGCAATAGATTCCTACAAATACAACAACCAAGAGGAACAAATTATGTTTTTTATAAGTTGTTAAATAACACTGGAATCCAGTATTGTATACCAGCTGTCAGTTTGAACACCGTCAGCTATCTAGGATATCATTGTACTCATCATTATGAACAACTTTTACAACGGGACCAATACACTGTTATATAATACAATAAATACTGTAAATAATACAATACAATACAATACCATATAGGGGGGCACTATTCCATACATTTTGTCGAAGAGCAAACTTTTTTATATGGAACAGCTGTTTTCTTTTCGAGATTTCATTGTTGGTTCCGTAGTAAAATTTGTTCATAATGATGAGTACAATGATACCTTAGAGGGATAACAATCTTCAAACTAACAGCCGGTATAATTAGGTGCATATAATTGTGCTGAAAGCTTGGAACCACAGATCATATAGCCTGTTGTTGGCTCGTGAACATAATTTCTCCTACAAACACAACAACTCACAACACAACTCACCGTTACGGGCAGGGGGCGAGGTAACGTTCTATGCTTGCGATTGGCCAATCACTGGGATGACGCAATCTGAGTTATCAAATACAATGAGATTCTGACGTACTCGCAGTGGCTAGCAGTGGTTTTAAAACTACTAATTTTCGTATGAAGGGAATTCAGACGAGGAGTCAACAGGATTTATAGTCTTTGCCTGGAACTAAGACTTACCTGTTGAGGCTGCGTGTGGAAATGATTGAAGTGCGATATGGGCGGGTGGCACTCGGTGCGGTAGGGGTGCGGGGAGCGGCGGCGCGGGGAGGCGGGGGGCGAGCGCACCTCGGGGCTGGCGGGGGACGCGCCGCCCGCGTTGTTGCCGATCAGCTCGCTCGCTGGGAACGTGTACATGTCTTTTGGGGAATCAAGTCGGACATTCTAACAACAATACAGGAACAGTCAAAATAGCATCATTATTTTTATTAGCATAAGAATTTAATGTGTACGCTCTGTTGAACAAACAGTTCAGAGGTCATATGAGGTCATTATACTTCATCAGTCTGTTATTAGTCCACTCCATGACTTAGGCCTCCCCTTGATTTGGGGATTTCATAATCCCCACGCTTGGCGGCGGCTTGGGCATCGCAGTATGTCCAACACCGTTAACTGAGAGGACGCTGCAGCCCGTCCTCCGGTGGTTCTGGGTGCAGTTTTAAGACATAACCAGGAGCTTGAAAGACGACTTGGCCATAACACGCTGGCTCAGTTGCAGGTTGGTGGATTCACATACGAGACTTTTTCTTCTTACGAGTAGTTTCCCCATTATGATTTCCTTTACTGAAACGCCTGCAGTATGAGAATTCGTAGATAAAATCAAAAGAACTCATTGGCACGGACCCGGGATTTGAAAACTCAACTTCACGATTTCAAGAACAAAAACAAATTAACTTTATATAGGCAAGTTTCTTGACCTGGGCATGTCCTATACCCATCTAGAACCACCGAAGGACGGTCAGCAGCGGATGCTGCTCTCAGTTAGCTGTGGTGAGCATTCAGCAATCCCCAGCAGCCTGCCAAGCGTGGAGATTGCACTAGCATGGCTATATATGGCAACCCCAAGAAGCAATCGTCCAGGAGTTAAACATTTTCTGGCTGATGATATGTTATCGCTTATCGGCGGCAATGGGATATGTTCCTTAGGTGTTTTAGTTTTTAGAACAGAATACTAATAATATTAAAAGTCAGTAAGAGCCGTACCAGTGGATCTGATAATAGCTACGGGCCTGGCCATCGGCGGCAAGGGCGGAGGCGGCAGCATGGAGCTGCTGAAATACGGCGGCTTTGGACTTCTGGACAAACTATGGACCTGGAACAACGAATTTGAAACACATTACTCAGAGATATTTGTACTGTTGTTTAATACCTCACTACGCGGAACAAAAGGAATCACTTCCTCCCCGCAGGGGCACGTAAAATTGTATACACACCACGGGAACAAGTAAAGAAGCCGCAGATCTCATGTTTGTCACCCTCGGCTTCGCCTCTGGTGACAATATACAAGAAAACTGAGACATTCTTTACTTTTGCTCCCTAGGTGAGTAATCTCATATATTTTGCTAGCTAGTAGACTGCAGAACCATTCAAGCTGAAGTATATACGGGGTGTATTTCTACCTGTAGCTGCTGTACATCGCTCGGCTCCTGGCAGACGAAAGTGACGAAGTCTCCGAGCGAGTCCTGCTGCGCTGCCTCGTACTTGGCGCTGCTGTGGTGCGATGACAGCGCGTCTGATGCTGGAATTGTAATAGTAGATTACACACCTCGGGAGCAAAAGTAAAGAATGTCTCAGATCTCATATATATTGCCTGCCAAGCGAAACCGAGGGTGACAAACATGAGATCTGAGGCTTCTTTACTTACTCCCGTGGTGTGTATATTAATTATGATTTTATTACGTTCCGCTGTGGGGAGGAAGTGGTCTTTGCTCCGCGTAGCGAATCGAAGCTACTTTCGTCCCGCAGGCATGTAATAATACATTATGATACAAGTGTGCTATGTTGGTAATTACACTGGCGGTATTATGCGATAAGCCGAGAGTGTATTGAAACATAGCACAAGAGTTTCATACGACTGTTTTCATCACACTTGCGAGGAAAAAACAATATTTTTTTGATAATAATCAACCACACAGCGAAAACGTCAACAAATAATTGTAAATGTTCTGTATTTTTTTGTCTGAATAAAAATATTTGATATTTGAAATTTGAATATTTGCGGAAAATGGCGCCCAAACCAGCAATGCGCGCGCAGGTTGACATTTACTTCAGCGGCATAAGAACTCTTTGTTGGTATTACAAAGAAAAACTGTAAGTATTACCCGGCTATATTAAGAGTGATTCGTATACATACGTCTATTTGCAGTCACTTACAAACTTGACTTTACTGGGTTATACCTATTATATCACTAGTGCCGTAATGTTAAGTAAAAAGCACGCGTGCCTAATAGCTTGGATTATGGCCTAAAACCGATGCAATAAGATCCACTTTACGAGCAAGTGTGATGAAAAAGGATTTTATAGTTGGACTGGAAAACGAGACTCTTTGGTTAACGTGAAGTAGATTTTTTTGTTGGGAGTTAGATTGTATACTAATGACGCGTGCGGCCTCGTCCTCCTTCCCACTGATGAGTACTATCTGACTTTGGTGCGAAGCAGAACGTGGCCTCAAGCGCGTCGGTCAGTTTTCACTCCTTGAAAAAGGTCACCGGATGTGATCGAAACTATAGTCGGAGTAGCCGGTTTAATTCAAAGTGAATAAGCCAACCACTTCAGTTTTCATAAAAAGTATCATAGGTATGTTACATTTAATTACAACGTACTAAAAATTTACTAATAAACATAATTTAAGGTATACCTAATGTATAACAAACAGTCACAATTGCAAAACAAGTGCAAAGCGGCTTGGATTGCAATGGCCAGTTTTTGCACCAGGTACGAGCCGGAGCGGAGCGGGAGTCTCCGGTTGATTCTCTCAACCAAGTCTCCGGATGTTTTCATGTAAAAAAGTTAGTTATCCTTACCCGTGGGATGCGTTTCGGTGGGAGGCGGCGCGTGCTGGTAGAAAATGGTGTTAGATGGTACGAGAGGCGACTGAGCACTCAGGCCCGATGAGCTGTGAGGTATACCTGGAAGATACCATGCAAACTGTTAGACTATGACAATGTAGACACCAGGGACCAAAAAGCCCCTTGGCTCATCAAGGGTTGGCGGGACGAACTCAACTCACCACTGCAGCAGCTAGACCGCAAAGCACTCGACCGCGAGATATGGAAAGATGGAAATGAGGTCTTTGGCCTGAGGGGGTGTCGTTCATCGCTCATTATTATCAGAATATCAAATTACTGGGCATGAAGAGATTTGACATCTTTATCAGGGTGACAGACGCAATGCAGTGCGGTGCAGGATTTTGTTCGCAAGTTCACAATTCTAGCACTACTACTGTTATGGGCAGGCGTGATGCTTACCACCAGGCGAACGTCTCGCTCGTCTCGTCGCTCATTGCATAAATAAATTAAGATTTTGTACTTATGAGGATCTTATAATTGCACTGGTGCTTTCCGTGCATTCGATCCAATGCTTGCCGTTCAATGCTGCCAGCACGATTATGCTAGATACGCTCCCTTTCGATTGACTCAAATGTATCGTTACTTTGCTTAATTTGTTTACATTTTACGTTTCTTCCCCGTGGTCCACCTACGTGGTTCACTTAGGTGTTCCACGGATACCTTGTACCCGTGGAACACCAGGTGTACTACGGGTAATTGTACAACCCGGAAGGGTTTCATGTTCCGGTGTGAATAAAAATATCGTGTAAAGAATAAAACGTATTTCCTAGTAACCAGTAGGTCGTATAACGAAGATTTTTTTCCTCTGCCGTAACTGGTTACGAGCCTCCGGTTTCGTACGTGGCCGAGGGGAATCTATGAACTTTCGCTTTTTTACAGAGTCAAATCTCTAAAACAGAAACACGCTAGAATATTAAGTCATTGCATAATAGAATACAATACAATAGTTATGTACTCTCACCAAAGTTATAAAGGAGCCAACGGTGTTATTTTATCGGAAACTTTGATTACGAAAACGCCCGGCCCAACCTGCAGGGCTAGCATGCACACCGCGAGAAAATGTTCTCGATTCTTAAAAACAGGACAAGGCTACGACTCTGTATAAGTCTGTCTCCTTTTCTCACGACATAAAGACTCGATAAATTTTTCTCGTGGTGCGCATGCTAGCCCGGCTGGACAATCAGCGCCAAGGTGCTGATTGATGAATCCTGTCACTACGATGATCCAAAACAGTCCTTCTCAGCTCATATCGACCACGACGAAGAAGTAGACCAAAGTTATGTACACGTCAAGTATTATCATGCCTTGTCTATTTGTAAAGCAATCTTCAGTTTTGAGCTACAATAATCTCATAGAGTATCCGATCTATGCACAAAATCACGTCTACGCTTTACCCTACCAATATACCACCCGCAAAGTTGACAAAATCCACGTACAAACTTTTACCTAATCAACAGGGTTCACCGACCCGTTGATTCACCTACTAACTATATTCACCGACTGCTATATATAGAGCGTCGGCATGTTGCCGACACTTATAGAATACTGATTGTTTTACAATGGGATTGTTGTTGTTTATTGTTTGCGATTAGTATGAATTTTTCTTTTGTTTTGGGTTTTAGGAAATACAAAATTTAAATGTAAAATATTTAATTTTATATTCATAATTCAAATCTAAAATTCATTGCACTCGAACGTCTACGTACGACCAAAACTTTTGAATGTCGTTTCAATCTTCTATACATATAAAAAAAACGATTGCCATGCGTTAGTCTCGCAAAAACTCGAGAATAGCTCGACCGATTGGGATTTTATTTGTTTTTGTTTCGTTAGCCCCAATACTGAAGTGGTATTAGGTGCTACGAAGTTCATCTGGTGATCTAGTAGTTTATGAAAATACTAAGAAGTTGTTTTAATAAGAGAGCGAGTATGAAATGCTAGGGCATGTCCTGAAACTACATCCAGACCCACCGGAGGACGGGCAGCAGAGTCCTCTCGGTTAACGGTGGTGAGCATTCTGCGATCCCCAAGCCGCCTGCCAAACGTGGGAATTATGGGAACCAAATTAAGGGGAAGGCCTTCGTCTAGTAGTGGACGTTTTCTGGCTGATTATAGAAAAACTATTCGCAGAATTACAAGCGGGCATCAGATCGATAGGTTGCTGGTTGCACAGTCACCCTTGTCACCGGCTCTGTCGGTAAGCGCGGCGTGTAATTGCGCTCATGACCCTAAACTGTACAACGAATTACTAGCGCGTGGTATGCCGAGCGGTCGAGTAGCGCCGGCGAACCGCACTCGTTTTGCCATCAGTGCGAGCCGTCAGGGCGGGTCAATTTCGTTTCACAAAGATGCTATAGCCCGGGCCACACGCTCTTTCCATCTGCGCCGACGATAAGCGTGACTGTACACTCAGCCTCCGTGGTATAAGTGGAAGATGAAATTGATGTCTTAGATACAGCACTCACTGAAGCACTGTCCGACGAGCATGGCGGAGGGCGTGGCGCGCTCAGCGGGTGGCTCGAAGGGCGGGGGCGCGGGGCTGTTGTACCCGCAGTAGTAGCCCGACTCCAACTTGATACCGCCGCCGGACCCGCTCGGCGACTCCGACCCCGTCTCTTGCAGGATCGACGCTGGAATGTTACAACAAATGGATTTTGTACAGAGCCATAACCATGGACTGTGCTAAGCTATATTGGTATATATAGGTCGAAAATAAAGATAACAAATGTTTCATAAAAGGGTTCACAACATAAACCAGAAGACGTCTTCTGCAGGACGAAGGCGTCCTCTTCAATAGGAAGGGTTGCCATAATCCCCACGCTTGCCAGGCAGCTTGGGGATCGCAGAATTCTCTCCACCGTTAACGGATATGACGCAGCAGCCCGTGCTCCATTGGTTCTGGAGTCTTAGACCATACCCAGGCCCAGGTCCATAAAAAGATCATTGATTCTTAATTATTCGTATTCGTTCGTACCTCGAGAGAGAGAACCTTCTGCAAAGGAGGGGATACCACCCACAGTGAGACCGTTAAAATACATACGCGTGCTACATGGAGGCGGCGGCAGGTGTCAAAGACTCGGAGGAACTAGCTCTCTCTTATATAATCAAAGATCAAAGAGGATCGATCCTTTGACATCGACCCCCGCGCAACTTTACCGCGCGGGTGAGAACCTGGACCTGGGTATGCTCTAAAACTATATTCAGAACCACCGGAGGTCGGGCAGCAGCGTCCTCTCTTAACGGTGGTGAGAATTCTGCGATCTCCATGCCGCCTACCAAACGTGTTGATTATGACAAGCAAAGGGAACGCCTTCGTCCAGCAGTAGTCTTCTGGCAGATGATGTTATTATTATCTTATTTATTTACATGCTTCGTTCAGAAGCATTGCGTCCTCGAGGATCGAGATCAGTGGTTGAACTTTACGTCACAATGTTCTCATAAAAAGCAATATAAACAAGCCAATAAGAACAAAAACTTACCTTTAGACAACTTCCACAGTTCCTTTGAAGAGAAGACCCCAGTTGCTAGAATAATATCGTTGCAAATTACGCCGTTGTAAGGATTGTGACTATAGCCTGAAACCCACCATTTCAGACGTTAAACGACCAGTAAACTATCTTAACTCTTAGTTAAACCAACGGTTTATTAACGAGGTTTAACTTATATAATCTCTGGAAACAAATTATGAAGGGGGTTTTGAACTAGTCACGGTAATTGTCACAGAGTATAAAATATTTTATGTAAATGTGAAAATAGTGGAATCTCAATTTGTGGTTAAAAGTAAGTAGGTAACATATTATTCATAACACTCGTTATGAATGTAGTAGGTAACTATAGATTTGTCAAAACGATGGTGTCAATTCGAATGTATCCTTTACTAAACTATAGACTTGTTTACAATTACTTACTAAGCGAATATCTAGGGCAAGAAGCTAGATGTGTTGATATTTTTTAAAACTAAATTATCTAAGCGCGAATGAAATTTATTGTAACTTATTTATTTGGGAAATTACATCTTAACTTCACGAAAAAAAATGCCCTTGGAGTAAATTGATATGATTTTAAGTTCCAAATCTTGCTAAGCATAGTTCTTTATAATTGAATCGATCTAAACACTTAAAAACATTTACGCCTTACTTAAAAACGTCGCTTGAAAATGTCTTTAGTAGGTAAGTCACGTCACTTCATTTATGTATTGCGAAAAAGTTAAGTGACTTTTGTTAACTTAACAATTAAGCAATGTTTTAAAGTAGTTAACCAGTAAATCTAGTTTAGGTAAGTAAACATAAAAATCGACACCAATGACTTAATTCACCAGAATTCCGAATGCTCAAATCGTACTCTAAATTAAAAACTAACATAAGTATTATTTTATAATTTAAGAGAGCATGTGAAATAAACTGATGAAATAAGACTTAAAAAGTTACCTAATAGTTCTAGGGGGATCTAATGGCGCCTGTTCGTTCACAGGTTTGGACATGGTTTCATAAAAAGCTACAAACAACACCAATAAAAAAATCTTATAGGAGTAAATTAACCTAAAGTCAATACTATTTTAATTTATACGATTTTCCAGTAAGAGCTCTTTGATTACAATACTGCCGATTGTAATTTATGTCACTTTTAATACACTCACTGCTAACAGTATTGTTTTTTTCACATTATTATCGACCTTTGCATTTTAGAATAATTAAATTATCATTATTTTTTACTAATACAACTCTTAATTATTGCTTCATTAGATTATGTTTTCGTCGCTAAAATAACCATTTTGGTCATCGTTAATTTTTGTAAACAAGGTCTCTATGCATACACTCAAAGTGATAATATGTTTTTTTAGAAGTCTAATACTTGCCGGCAATTAATCTATGTACCTGAACCCATTTTCTTATAATTAAGAATTATTAAAATAGTATTGACGGACCAAACATCAAAAACACCAAAAATATAAAAACATTGAAAAGAGAAGGAACACCGACTACATTGCAAAACTGGACGAGCATTACAACGAATCGCAGACTCGATAAATTTGGAAAAAGCATGAGTGTAAGTGCAAGCCAATACTGGGTTTCAAAAATGCAACAACATAATACAGAAAAACATTTAAAAACACATCTTGTGCAGTGCCAATCACAAACAGTCTCTCGTAAATTTTGGCTTTGTGGCAATCAAATTCTTATCAACTCTTCTGGATACGTAAAATTTTAAGTTATGTCGCTTACCATGTTGGTAAGCGACATAAATGACATAATGTTAACCATTTGTAGTACTTTACATATTCTTAATTCGTACACTATTGCCGAAGTGAAGACATGATCACTAGAGTGCCCTGTAACCAGAGCAAAAGAAAGGGAAATAGTTTGTTTCTTTTTCCCTTTCGTTGGATAAGCGGCAGTCCAATCTGATCTGTGCAAACTAAACCTAGATCCATTTAGTCCCAAGAGGAGCGATTGTTCTCGGAGGTAAAACTATTGGGCGCAATCAGTAGTCTTTGTATTCGATAGAACAAATTGCATATAACTTGCCCATAAGAAGTCGTTTCTAGTCCTGTAGCAGTACATAAATAAATAACTAGAGACGCCTCTCTTTTCTACAGTTGTGGATTTTACCACGGGTCCTTACTAACAGGTTCTTCATTCGCATGAATCTTTAAAGACCATACCACTCGCATTTAGACGAACAAACGTCGTGAGTAAACGTATATTATGCATTGTTGTCTAGAGAATAAGAGAAAAAGAGAGTATGTAACTAGAGAGTACGTGAATCCGTCAACCCGCACCGAACTTGCGCAACGGAATATCAAATATCGCTTAAACGTCCCATACTGTACTAGGCTGCAACCCCTTGAGGTATTTGTTAAGTCCAATGGCAGACAAAGGTCTTGGAGACCGGCGTAGATCCTCAGTATCCTTTCTTCGTACCTGCCCCAGCTGGCAACAGGACGTCGTGACAAACGAAAAGAAATAGAGGAGACTTTTTAACCCGGTGGGATCTAATTAAGTTAATAAAAATGCCCAAAAAAATGCTCTTGGGTTGCAAAGAGGTTGCAGGGTAATAGTCTGATGTAGAGAAACGAATAGAATGTGATTGCCACGTGTCTAGGTAGAACTGCCGCACCGCCGCCGCAGCGCGGTGGTTACCTTTGCTCTTGGCCTCATGTTCGTTCTCTTTGTCCCTAGGCTGGGGAGAGAGCGACCCGCTCAGTATATCTGAAACGTGACCTCACGTTGTAGAATATTAGTTGTAGTTAGTCACTTTGGTATAGTGGACGCAGATAAAACAGAAGCGTTTTGGGGGAGCTTAGCGCAAATGTTAGTAACAAAATTTCGAATTATCTAAAGACGGATCTACTCAGAACTCCGTAATTGTACTTCTAATACGCACAGCTAAGACATGAACTCTTCTGGCTTTTGGTTCACCGTTATCAGCCCGGAGACGTCCACGGCTGAACGAAAGTACGTACTGCCACAATGTACGACAACCTGCCATTTGCATCTACCGGTTACACTCGACTTCTACAGTGCCGTCGGTCTACCTAGTATCATCAGCATAGTGCCATCTATCTGACATTTGTACGCCTAATTGGCACAACATGTAAGAACACTCTGTAAGACACTTATATAATTGACATCTTTTTGTATAAAACTGACCATGTTGTTTGCAAATAAATGATCTTTATCTTTACCTAGTGGGAGGCCTAACTACGCCGCGTCTTCCAGTTCACGTTCGCGACTCTAGACTTTCCCCATCGGTTATCAATTCTTCTAGCGATGTGGCATGTCCATTGCCACTTCAATTTGCAAACCCTTTGGTTTTCGGTGGGCATATTGAAATTAAGTATTTTTAAGACAGAGTGAATCTTCTATCTTTAACCACATCTTCGCTTACCAACAAGCGAGTTGGTGATCAACCGCGGACCACATATAGAAATTTAAAATAATAATCTATTAAAAAGTTGACCTTATTGTGTGGCAGTTTACATTTAATTTAGCATGTAATGTCGTTTATGGCATTTAATTTTCCTAGCTACTTTTGCAAATCGTTCAAGGCGCAATTGGTAAGCTCCGCCCACTGAGGCTCAATCGTCTTCAATGTTTTATATGCGTTCACAGCGTTAAATATAATTGGATTAGTCGTAATTTGAAAAATAAATTATAATAATTTAATTATTAATTATTTTAAAGTTAATTAATTTTCATCATGTTGTAGGATTCTTTAAAAACTTAGGAAAATACCCATACGCACGTGGGAAATTGTCACAAAGTACTTAAATTGTGTACCAACTACTTATCTACATTAGATCGATCTTATTATGACAGCACTCGAATAAAATTGTTGTTATTTTTATTCGTCTAGTGACGAGGCGAGCAAGACGTTCACCTAATGGTAAGCGTCATGCCTGCCACTACAGTAGCAGTGCTAAAATTGTGAACTTGCGAACACAATTCTGCGCCGCACTGCACTGCACTTTTTCTTTGAACACAACTAATTCACAAGTTTGGATCTATCAAAGCCAATTCTTCCTTGGGGCTTTTATTGTAAGTTTTGTATTTATTATATTTTAGGGTTTGTTTTGTTATATAATTGATTTTAAATTTATCTTAAGTGGTTTTGTTTCTTTTTTACCACAATGTATTTATATGCATTCTTTTCTTCCAAGTAGGTAAAGAATACATACACAATAAAGTCGATGTTGTCGTGATTTTTTAAATAATTATATTAAATACAAATGCGTAAAGTAATGTCAACAATAATTTTATATTTAAAAGCGTTAATAATGATTGCTAATCAAACATTATAAGAGAGTGTTTACAGCTTAAATAATTTACGATATATTCACTTTGTTCTTAATATAAATTAGTTTTAATAATGTTATCATGAACATAACATAAACACTCTTTTACAAAGTATGTGCCAATTTATCTTTCTTAAATAATTCTAGGCTTTTGTTATTTAACTTTAGATACATTAATATCATTCGTATAATACAGGGTTAGTTCTAATCAGTTAGCATCCTTTTAAGGGCATATTCTGTACATCAAAACAAACAACTTTTAATATGGAGCCAACATTGAAATCGCGAAAAAAAAATCAGCTGTTCCATTCAAAAAGTTCATCGACCTTGGGCAAAATGTAAGGAAAGCTGTTTTTTTTTCAATTGTCAATGTTTTAAATTATCTTCATTGTGACAAAGATGGCCTGTCACCTTGGAAGATTTAGCTCCTCTGCTGTCACCTAAAATTGCGTATTAAGAAAAATAAAATGGCATATCTGTGTTTTAAAGCTCTTTGCCCACTAAAATGGCCACGATTGCGTAACATCATTGAGATAAATACATCGTAACATATAATCACAAAACTAATCTTCAAACGTTTTTTATTAAAGTTAATTAAATGTAGGTATAATAAATTTTAAAAATACAATTCTTCATGTATTTGGTTCACAGTAACTTTTAATTATGTTTATCACCGGGACTTCATCGCACACAAATCTAATTATTTTACGTGCCTGCGGGGCTAAAGTGGGAACTTTAGCCCTACTACGCGGAGCGAAGGGAACAACTTCCTCCCCGCAGCGGCACGTAAAATCGTATACACACCACGGGAGCAAGTAAAGAAGCCTCAGATCTCAGGTCTCTCTCCCGAGGCAAACATCTACATGATATCTGAGACATTCTTTACTTTTGCTCCCTAAGTGAGTAATCTACTATTATTTACTAATAAAATACATGGCGTCACAGCAAATCCAATATGGCGGATTTTATATCCTGAATTCGCATATCACAAAAACCGTTTTTTAAACATTACTGTGTTTATTCTGAATAGGCTAGATGACTGTTTTTTTAAATTGTCCTATTAAAATGTGGCCCATAAATATAGCTGATTAATGAAAAGAACATCTGATCAAAAATAAGCAACTTATAAGCATTTTAATATCATGCTAGACAGAGAGGCGAAACAGCAAATCGTGACGTCACTTCTCTGTACGCCATATAAATTCTATTCTGACAAGTAAAGCGTGACGTAATTTTTTGTTTTGTGGGAAAGGGACAGAGTTGTCTCTGCCAAAAACATTAAAAGCTTATATATCAGAACATTAATAACCGAATAAATTATATTTTTTATTTTTACTATATTTACTTAAATTCTTCATGAAAGCTATTGGTTTCAACGATATAAACATCAGTCATCTACCCTAATGAAGTGGCTCAATAAAATATCTTGTTTATTTCCTATGAAATAGCTTTTTTCGCGCTAGTATTTGTGCTAAGAAAACTGAGTTAATCGTGACCACCCAGTGACCAAAGAGCTACATGTACAAGCGTTAAAGTAAGTGAGCGAGAGACCTGGCAGACCGTCACTCCCATTACCGTAGCTATTGATGAAGTTGGCGAGGTACAGGTCCAGCTCCCGAACCGACACGTTGATGTGGTAGGGGTTCACGCAGAGACCTGGCTGCGTGCACTCCGGGTGTTTTTCCAGGCGCTCGCCGTCTGTGCTTTCCAGCGGTATCGCTTTGAATAGGATCACCATGACCAGGTCTAGGCGCCACACCTGGAACGTAAAGATATAAAACTTGAAAAGTTAATTAAAAAGTTTTTTAACCGTCAAGCCATCTCATTGGCCTTCGGGCAGCACATTAACACTGGACAGTAGAGCTGGAACTCAGCCTTTACTAACTTACAGCCAAAGTCAAAGTCAAATCGTTTATTGCACATTATGGATTATGTAAAACTAATATTAATAACATAATGACCCAAATGAGGGTATGGCAATTAAGTGTGGAGCGGACCGATCTGTTTTCTGCTTTCATCACTCTTTAAGTCGTCGGGTAATTTATTGAATATTTTAATAGCCATTGCATGAGGACCACTACTCTGCATTTCTAAACTTGTTTTTTTTACGGCTAATTTATGTCTGAACCAGGTCGGATATTTTCGAGGTTAGTCTGATACTTTTTTAAAGTATTCAGGGTATGTTTTAAACAAAATTACAAATTTCCAGAATATACTCTATATAATAATATGCTATTGTTAAAATTTTCAATGAAATGTTCAGCCTTAGCCTTCTAACAACTTATTATGGATGAACGTCTGAATTTATTTGAACATGCAGCTCTGTGTTGGTAGCCTCCATGGACGTTAGGCATCAAATATTGTTTTAAATTTCAACCGACGTCAAAAAAGGAGGTTCTCAATTCGACTGTATTTTTTTGTATGTATTGTACGCAATTACTCCGCCAATTATGAACTAATTTTGATGATTATTTTTTTGTTTGGTTTTTCTTCAGAAAATCTTTTTGTTTCTTCGGTCCCATATAAATTTTATCGAAATCGGTTCAGTAGTTTGGTTTTTAAATAAAAATTACTAGAAAATATGAAGATGTCATCCAGGTATTCGAAGTTGAAGTCAGTTGTATTTTTTTTTAATGCGTTTTATTGATATGTGCGATTTTCCAAACATGAATTAAAAAAAGTACTTTCCTTCAACTAGACAGATAGCGCAGACTAAACATGCCAGTCAAAAACAGCATACTATTTATGATAGGTGGCAAAATAAATAAAATAAAAAACTTGTCTATGACTGACACGTCTGGTCTGCGCAAAGTCAGAGCCATCTACAATAAGCTTCTTTTTTTTTATTGCCTGTCAGAAAATCAAGAGAGATTAACAAGAGATTGAAAAAAAAACCGTTTTATTCGTACCTAATAAGTCAAGAATAACTTAGGACATTTCCATTTCATTTCTGACATTTTGGCCTAGTTGATGTGTACAAGGAGATACAGGAAAGTTGTACCCTGGCCATATGTGTATGGGAACTGACCTAAGCCTATCCGATGAATTTAAGAATACTATCCTGGCTTGCTACTATTGAATTCTCTTTGTCGTTAACTTTAGCATCAGCTACACCATAGTAAGATCGTTAAAACCAATGATATTATATATATAAGGAGGGAGATATGTCATATCGCGCCCTAAAATGGCCCCGTGAAGACGGCCCTAAGGACTGTCTCGCCTGTCTGCGCTAACTAAGCGAGACGCGCGCTATCCCTTTTGCTCACATAAAAGTGCTATCTTCTTTCGCACTCGTAAACATGACGGCGCGGGGGTCATTTTCTAACGTTGTTTTATTACGCGATGGCGCATCCTTCGTAATCTTTGGTTAAAACAGATTACAAAAAATCTCTTTGACGTTAACTTTAACATCAGCTACAGATATAACAGCTATAATAAGAACGTTAAAACAGATTTAAAATCTACAATATTTTGAAAAATACAAACCATATAGGAAACACTGGGGTTATATTCTTTATCAAAACCAGCTAGCTTTTAGAAATGGTACGGTGGGTAATAAAAATAGATATTTTGTATCGACAAGCGTAACGTAAGTAAGTATTCTCTGTCTTTTTTGATTGACAAAATAATAATTATGTTCAGTGGCAAAGTTTTTTTCCACTTTTTGTACGTTATAGCAATGCTTGAGAGAGCTAGATCCTCCAATATCCAAGATCCTAGATGCTCATCGAGCATCATGACACTGGCGCAATTATTATTATTATTATTTATATTTTAATAGACGTAAACAAAACAAAACCCCCCGCAAAACCTCGCGCAAAGTAATAAGCTTGGAGGATCTAGCTCTCTAAGTACCTAATATTTAACACAAGTACAAGTAATATTTTATTATATAAAATCCTTAAAAAAGATTGTATTATGTCTGAAAATATGACCTTGTGACCAAACTATGTCTGCGTTCTATTTATGTTTACGAGTATAGCAAACCAATTCAAATACTCTACAACCACAAATCTCAAGCTTTCAACGTTTTATCATAAACTAGAAATCCCTAGTCACTTAAGAATTTAAATTACATGCCGTGAATTGAATGACAATGTTGAAAGAAGCTGAATAGGTGTTTAGATCCCTTCATATTCTTATCGCTCGCATCGTCATCGAAATGATTATCTTTTACTCCTTGAGGCAGTCTATTCTGATCTTGCCCTCTTGGTTCGAGTTACAGAGCATAGACTTCTTCAGCCACATTAACAAGCCATTATGAATCAAGTTTTGTATAAAGGAGAACATGAAATTATCTGCCTGCCGGAGTTAATCTTGCCCTTCCAGTTCGACTTAGAGAGTATACACATCACCAGTTAGCTGTTTTACCAAGCTGCTGTGAATCGAGTCTAACCCAAATAAAACCTTGACCTCTAATCCCATGTCAGAAGCTGTCTATCTTCCACACGTTGAGTTTCTGATTAGAGATATAGAGTTTACACATCGCCAGTTACTTTACCAAAACTCAGGTAATCAAGTTCAATAACAACAGGCAGAAGACCGCTGCTGGAAGAAGGCCTCCTACTTAACAGGGCTATAATCCACAAGCTCGGCAGGCGGCTTGGGCATCGCAGAATGCTCACCACCGTTAACCGAGAGGACGCTGCTGTCCGATACAGTTTCAGGACATACCCAGGACATAATCAAGTCCAATCCAGCATAAAGAAGATTACCTTATCCGCCTGTCGTAGGCAGTCTATCCTTCTCATCTTGCCCTTCTGGTCTGGGTTGGAGAGTACGCACACCGCCGGTCGCTTCCCCGTGATGCTGAGCACGAAGTCCTCCCGGCAGTCTTGCGTGATGTCCTTCCGCAGCTTCCCTAGTAGACGCGACGCCCATTTTTGTTTCACTTCTGCTTTTTCGTTCTGAAACATGTTAATGGTTTTGCTTAAAACTTTTAAAAGTAAAAAAAAATAGTTACTAAGTATTCAACAAGTCACTCGTTCTCGTGTATAATTCACACGCACTAAGATTCCCTGAATAAGCAATTCTATTGTCTATTTACGCGATAAGTTTTTTTTCATTCTACATTTCTTACGATTGCTACACGATTGTTGATTGTTGATGTCCTATTTGATTGCTAATCAAATAGGACATCGTTAATCCTGCCATAGTCCTAAAGCTGGCATGGTCTTGCAGTGCGCTTTTTTTTAAAATAGCTCATTGATCCCATTAGGTTTCTTGAATTTTTTTTATTTCTTTGGTTGTTAAACTTTATTTTATCTGCAATTCTAGAGATAGAGACTCAGTTAGTGAATAAATGGAAGAGATTTCTGACCTAAGTAGTACCGATCGATCTTTGTTCTTTCGTTCGACTCTCTGAAATAGTGATGTAAAGTTTTTTTTTTTTATTGGACTTATTACGTTTCTTCTAATTAGTTCGGCATTTACATTAATATACTTACCTTCTAAATGACCTTCATAGACTAAATTCATATCAAAAAAACGTTACCTGTAATTCATATTTAGTATGGCGTTCCTCCTCGAGACTCATCCGTTTCTCGTGTTTCTTGTAATATTTCCGTTTGGCCGCTTGTAAATTGAACCAAGTATACGAAAAGGACTTTACAAATGGCATCAGGGCCTCTATGAACGGATGGAACTCGTCCTGTGAACAATCAAACAGTTTACAAAGCTAATTTTAGATTCTCTTCAAAATGTGGCGCCCAACATGGAGTGGCGCCTAACATGGGATGGCGCCCAACATGGGTCTCGTACGACTTGTATTATAATGCTCTATTGAATCTATTATAGTATTTTTTTCTAAATTGTTAATTAAGTCTGGTGTGTTGACAATGCTCCTAGTCAAAATCAGATTCTTGGTTCAGGCAATGTCAAAAATTCTCGATTATAAGCGCTCGAAGTTTTTCATAATTTATACGATAATACATTTTAATCACTAATGCATTGAGATAAAGTTGGACGTTGTCTGAACTCAAGAGCCAATTTCTTAATGCAAAACTTACTAACGACAATGATTAATATCGAAGTATAAAACATTTATTTACATACAAAAGCGCTTGCAAACAATGAGTACACATCGTTCAGGGTTACACAATCCAGACAGTGACATTTTATCCAACCGAATAAAGAAAATATTCAAAACAATCTTGATACTCGGAACGCGTTTTCAAAGCAAGGGTTTATGAAGTAGTGTTACGAGAATATCTGACAGTGTCTAACATTTCCCAAACCCTGTCACCTAATTAGGTAGGGTTTGTTGTAAAAATCTAATCAGTAAATTATTTGCGTAGTAGATAATTATGGTCCAATTGCCCTTCGAGAGTAGGCCTGTCAGCATTGGACTGGCTGATTACGTAAGCAGTTAGTAGGTGATTAAGGAGCTCGTGGATGTAAAAGAAATCCGGTCAAAAGCAAATCGGACTTACGTAACGAGGGTTTCATGTCATTCGTTCACAATTACAAGACTCGCACTTGTCAGGTTTTTAAATGTTCGATAGTACTATCAAAATTTGCAATTTGCTTTTATCACGCCATGCTTGAGGGCTCTATGGCTCTCTCTCTCTCTAGGGCTCTGAGCGCTACCGTGGATCGGATGACACGTTAAATTGTTGGTCCCGGTTGTTTGTTCTAGTTTCTATAACAACAACCGTCAGCCATGTCACAGGCCTTCGGGCGGCACATTAACTCTGAGACTAGGGCTGGCCACTCAGCCTTTACGAACTTACTTACTTACTTAGGGCTCTATAATATTTATTCTTTTTACCATATAGCAAAAATAATCTTATTCTGTCGTAGTAAAATGTAAGAGCGGTCTTTTGTAATTTTTATAAGAATGAAACAATCAGTAAAAATCTCATAATTTTTTATAAAGAATTTATAAGACTCTTTTATATTATCTTTTGTCACCTTGCCACATCAATCAATTAACCATAAGCAAATCACATTCGTTATATTAAGAGTTTCAACACAAAAACTAGGGCAGATAAATCCATTTAATTGCCCAAGTTTATGGCTGCTCCTACCTATTAAAATCAAAATTAGACCTTAATGAATACAAATTATTGGGTTTGTAGCCCTAATTACATGCGACCTATTTCTATAGTAGCAAAATTCTTGAAATGGATGTCATGTTAGCTGATGAAGTATACCTACCGACCTTTCTAGAATGGAGATAACCAAAAATATTATTTTACTGCCTAAGTAATTATATTTTTTGCTGTATATGAGTCATGTTACGAAATAAATGAATTTTTGTTTAATATACATTTTAAGTTACCGCGTACCTTAATTTATAATAATGCATGAATTTTAAGGATACATACCATCCATCTTGACTAATACTAAGCTAAAATTATGAAAAACGCTTACCGACAAAAACCCATTTTCTTGTGTCTCCAAACACCCAGATTAAGGACCAGGACTCTCTTTCAAAAACTGTTTAACTCGAAATGTACAGTATGGGCTTCTTCAAATTCAGAGCAAACAAGTTCCTTATAGAAAATAATGTTCCTGACAGACTTATTGCTCAGTTGGTAGCATGTCTGCCTTCAGAGCTGTAGGGCGTGGGTTCGATTCCCACCCAGGACAAAACTTATGTGATGAACATAGATGTTTGTTCTGTGTCTGGGTGTAGTTTGCTTACTATGGTGCTAGATGTCGCTTATGTGTAAAATGTCTAATAGATAATAAATACATATTAATTTATTATCCTCCTATAGACTGCATCGTTGATCAGAATTAGACAAGATGTGGTTAAAAACAAACATATTTTAATATTAAGTATTATCTTATATATATATATCTTGATCTTAAATAGAAAGGCCAAATAAACATGGACAATGGAAATTAAAAACAAAAGTGATTTAGACAGTTTATAATTCTACGCATTCAAGATACTAATAGAGCTATTGTACTATATGGGTCATTGGTTTTTATATACGAAACAGAAGTTAAAACTCATTTCATATTCACAACGCGCACGAAACACAAATGTACGCCTGTGTTGCCACTTGAATCATAACTTTATGTATTCATTATGCGTGTGCGATTTGTGATTTATTTGGCACTTGACACTGGTAATACTGAATCAGAATTTTCGATTGTTTTTATCTGAACGCGTGAAAGTATTTGATTTTCGGAGAATTGAGGATGGAGATCGTATCTGCATTTTTATATTCGTATAATACCGTAAGTTGGTATTACCATATTACCATACCATACGCAAATTATTTGTGAAGTTTTCCTTAATGCATGTTTAGAACCACTGAAGAGAGAAGTGAATAGAACGGAAATGTGACGGACCGCGCTAGCCGCCATTAAGTGCAAATGCGCTAATGGCAATTCTACCAATATACATGTTTTTAAACTGAGAATACTCAAAAAAGACAATTTAAATAGACGCGTAGAAAACCAAACCACATTGCATCGTAATTAGATAAATTTTAATCTGTTGCAAAATGGCATTTCGAGCGTTTTACTTCTAACGCGCGACCAATGATTGGCATTTTTTCGTCGTAGTTTTCTAAGCAATTTTGTGTGAAAACGGCGACAGCGGTTTTCCATACAATTGCTTTACAACATTGTTTTGACAGCCGTTCTACCTAAGAAGTAGGGCTTTCTCTTTTCTGTCTTTTGAACAATAGGTAGGTAGTTTTGATCCAAGGGCCGTAAGTTAAGGTAACGCGTGACGTACTCTGGTCCGTACTCACAAGGCTCTGCGGACACTTGTCTACCGTAGCGTACTTACAACGTTTTTAATATATTTGTGAAAAATGGGCAAAATTATAAAATAACAAAAACTCCCATTACCTTTTATCAGCCGACTTCAAAAAAGGAGGTTCTCAATTCAACTGTATGTTTTTTTTTGTATGTATGTTACGCGATTACTCCGTCAATTATGAACTGATTTAGATGATTCTTTTTTGTTTGCTGTTTGTTTAAGTGGTCCCATATACATTTTATTGAAATCGGTTCACTAGTTTAGTTTTTAATCCAAAATTACTAGAAAATATGAAGATGTCATCCAGGTATTCGAAGTTGAAGTCGGTTGTACTATATACATACCTACCACACCTGCCTAAAATTGAGTTTCCACTCTTGGCGACTGGTGGCTCTGCTTTAAAGAATGGGGTAGGATCAACTAGATTTTGTTCTTAGAAGCCAACATACAAAATGAACAGCACTACCACTGTTCAATATCTTTAAACAAAACTAGCTTTTTAAATTTGGATTTTTTATGCAAAATAGAACCTGTGCTAAAATGCTACTAGCAACTGACAACTGAACTATAATGAGTTCAAACTCAACGGGTCATTATATGGTTCCTGAATCCATCATTTCCAGCACATCAATCATCATCGAAACCTCAAATCTAACTTTACCAAGAACACGAAAATATTTACCGTACAAATAAGTAAATAAGGTAATCGTGAAGAATAAAAAGCTAGTAATAGTAAAAATAGCGACGATCAATCCTGAAATCCTAACCTCCAAAAATACTCGACAAAACACCGACTGCCAGTCTACCAGTACATAAACACTGGTCCAGTCATAACAAGAGTTGGCTGCTCTCGCAGACTCCGCCGGCTGCTGGCCAGCTGGCAGGACCTCTGCCACGTGGACTCTTCATTCAGAATTCGATTACTATTTTTTCTGAATCTTGTTGCCAACTGGAGCAGTCATCACGAGACTAAACTTGGACAATACCACAGAGATTATTATTACAGAGATGCTCTAAGACTCGAAACTGATTCAGCCCCAATAAAGCTGCTCATGTAATAACTTAAGTTTTGCATCACATGTTTGTAACCAAACTATTATAATTATGTATGGATGCAGGTACGTTACTAAATTTATTTATTTTACATAGGTACATCTATTTAGCCGCCAAGCGACCATTGTACGAATTTTCTGTTGACTGTACCAATTTTCTGTTGACTGTTTAAATTTTATATAAGCTAAATGACCCGGGGAAATTCGTACCACCGAGTTTTTTTCCTATAGCACCCATTTTTTTATAAGAGATAGAATATTTTGAACATAGAAGATTTGGGCAAAGATAAAATTTAACTATGGGTAAATTAACTTTAGCGAAAATATAACGAAAAAATAAACAGCTGCAAAAAAACTACAAATGTACAGGAATAGAAGAAAAAATCCTGCAATGCGTTCGTCACCAAGTAAAGATTTAATATTCTGTGCATTAGATCTAACATACTTTTATTAAATGTCATAGTAGTTATACTTATATATACGAGTAAAAGAGCACCGAGATCGTTGACTCTACATATTTGGGTAACTGGCCAGGTTTTAACTATACGCGATGCCAGGAGATTCGGAAGGTCCTGCCAAGCGGGCAACCCCTCAGCAAGGCAGGCCAAGCCTTGTCTGCGTCGCGTCCAAGTGTGCACGGGAACTCACGCCAACACATTGTTTTGACTGGTTTCTGCTGGCATCAGACATCTGCGGGGCTTTTCCAGAACCTACGAAACTATTTCTATCACTCACGTTTTGATTTTTATATGAGCAGCTGGATCCAAAATATTACATAATTGATTCCATAAAAAAATGGAGCTAGTGATTCAGATAAAGCCTTCATCATCAACCAGAAGACTACTGCTGAACGAAGACTGCCACACTGTGGTACAACCTAATTGCCTCTTGGACTGCTAAACTGTACTACAACCTGCCATTTGGATCCACCGGTTGCCGCGACTTTCACAATTTCGTCAGTCCACCTAGTGTGAAGCCTATACCTACGCTGCGTCTTCCGATTCGTGATTAACACTCCGAACCTTCGGTTCTCAGTTCTTCGAGCGATGTGGCCTGCCCATTGCCATTTTAACTTGCAAACCCTGAGTGCTATGTCGGCGACTTTGATTCTTTGGCGAATTTCCTCGTTCCGGATTTTATCGCGCATATTAACTCCGACCAATGCTCTCTCCATTGCCCGTTGTTTGACTCTGAGTTTCTCCAAAAGGCAGCAGTAAAGACAATATTTCAGCTTGACTTGAAGCTTGCAAAATAAGTTAGTCCCTGGAATCCCCAGGACATGCATGTACTGAAAACTAACCCACTGACAGAGAGATTAGAATTAGAAGAAGGTTCAAGAAGAGATGATGGAATGACTACCTATATTTTTAAATATAATATATTTAAGGCTTATTTGTTCATACTTTTCGGTGTCCTAACATATGAATTTATGTTGGTTGATTTTGTTTTCCAAATAATAAATAAAAGTTCAGATTCTTATAAAAACTCTTCTATGCAAAAAATCGCTGCATTATTTGGTAATTCCACACAATTTACGAATGAGGACAGCATAGAACCTCAAATATGACCCAACCAACCTCAAACTCGGAGCGCGCCAAAATAGCGCGGTAAACCACGAAAAAAAGCAAAATACAAAACGGCATCATAAAGCTATCACAATCGCGCGATAAGGTGCAAATGTTTGGCAAATATAAGAACAACACTGGATAGTAAGATTGTTGGCAAAGGTGCGAGTTATAGTGGAATCCCGTTGCAAATATGCCTACACTTGTAGGCATGAACAGGTGAGAGATTTGGATGCTTAGACATTATGGTTGTTTTTAGGCCAACATCAGTTTCAATAATGTTTAAGTATGCATCTCAGAGGTAAGTTGCTTTGCGTATTTTGTGTAGTCCTTTTAATACCAATTTAAACAGGATAAAATCTCTTAGCCAGCACTAATTATTTGCCAGCACAGAGTACCTAATAACCTACATCATTTTGGAACTCTTTTGGTTTGGAATTTGCCTCATGCCATGATACGACATGGCATGAGGCAAAACATTAGCTAACACCATGTCTATCGACTAAATCACATCTGATAGGCAATAAAGCTATGCCTAATCGAATCAAACAAACTATTAGGATCACTTCCAAACGTCGGACCATGCCAAAACACTGGAGTGCGTTCACCCCAAACATTTTGGCGGCAAATCGCACCGCGTGCTGACGTTTACTTCATTATTATTTTTTTCCGGCATTATTTCGCAGCGGTCCAATTTATTTTATAGATATTGGCGCTGGTTCATTGGGGATGCCCGCCTGTTCTTGGCCGTGGCACCGGTTGGCGTACCTAACTGGGGCACTACGTCACAGGAACACTGGCCAAAATCACGGCACACGCGGAAAAAAAAACTTACGCATCGACGCCATCTTGCCACGCGCCGTTTTGGCGCGCAAACGCAACAAGTAACCGCGTCGCATCCAGAAGCGCATACGATTTGCGGACAGTGCACGTATTTCTACAATAAATCCTACCGTGGTTTTGCATGCATAATGCTTGCAAATTCGATTATATGTATTTGGGTACTTATACTCGTAGGAACGCATGCGGAATTTACCGCGAGAATCCTCAAGAAATGTCACGTAGCGAAGTGAAGGACGAAGTATGTAGCCGCAGTAGATAATAACAATAAAGCATGGGTGACGTGCCGTCTGCTGACAGGACTCTAGGCTCGACCGGAGCTGATTTGAAAGCAAATGGCTTAGGCGCAAAAGATCTAGGGACTTTGATTATATCAAATGACATGAAGCAATTTTCTTGATACCTGTGTATATTATGTCTAGAAGCTGTATGCTTCATTTTCCTCTTTTATAGATACTTATTAGTTAAACTCGTATATTTTCAGATTTTATAAAAACTAAAATAAACGTTTAAGTGCAACAAAGTTTAATAGAAAATCTTCAACTAAGTATTATGTTAAACTTGTTTTAAAAAAATGAATCAAACAAATCATTTTTTTTTTTAATATAAGTATCAGAATTTAAATAGCTCTAATATAAATCCTGTTTTCATATTTCTAACACTGAACAAAAACTTCGAAACTGAATCAAATATCTCAATGCTTTCGTACAGAACTAGGTAGCTTCGGTTAAATCCGGTCTATTTTTAAAACCACACAGACATTTTACGACACTCGGCGTTTGGTAGGTAAGTATACTGTGTCATGAAAACAATATTTCGATTATCAGAATAGATCACAGCGAACGTGTTATAGTAGCTTGCTCAACCAACAACCAACCTATAGAACCGGATGTTTGGAGGACGAAATTGGTTTCTATATTTTATTGTAATGAATAGTATTCGAAATCCAAGGATAGGTATGTGCTGACAGAAAACTTTCATCTAACCATCATCAGCCCGGAGACGTCCACTGCTGAACGAAGGCCTTCCCCTTAGACCGCCACACTGTACGACAACCTGCCATTTGCATCCACCGGTTGCCCGCGACTTTTACAATGTCGTCGGTCCACCTAGTGGACCTTCTTACGCTGCGTCTTCCGGTTCGCGGTCGCAATTCAAGAACCTTTCTTACCCATCGGTTGTCAGTTCTTCGAGCGATATGGCCTGCCCATTGCCACTTCAACTTGGAAACCTCGCGAGCTATGTCGGTAACTTTGGTTCTTAGGCGAATATCCTCGTTCCGGATTCTATCGCGCAAAGTAACTCCGAGCATAGCTCTCTCCATTGCCCGTTGCGTGACTCTGAGTTTCTCCAAAAGGCCAGCAGTTCAAGACCACGTTTCAGTTCCATATGTCATCACTGGCAACACACACTGGTCGTAGAGCATACGAGTTGCGTGACTCTAAGTTTAAAGTTTCATCTAACCATCGAGAGAGTAAGCGGGAGAGAGATAGTGACTATAATTTTACACTTCTGCGATGTTCAGTTCCGCAGGTCTGTTAGGTATAAGTATAAGAGCTAACCAAAGCGCGATTTTTAACTCGTATGGACTCAAATTTGAGTGAGCTTAGCAAAAGCTACGAAGGCTGAACAAAACATAATCTTGGGTCAGTACTCATCTAAGACGTTGCCCAACACAAATGCGATATTTTTGTGCCCTCTTAAATCTTAAAAACTGTGGCATGGTTAAGAGGCCTTAGTAAGCTATTCCAGATAAACTTGCTGTACCAAAATTTATATAATCTTTTGTCATTTATATATTTATATATCTTCTTATTTTTATAATCGTAGGGATTATCCCGTGGCGATCTAGACGGCGTTTTTGTTGTATATGTACTAGGGGTTTTTTTTTTAATTGTTAATAAGTAGTTATAAGTTATATAGTTCAAATATTTATTTTAAGTTTTGTACATATGTACTTATAATGTATTTGTAAATAAATATGTCTACAAAATTGATGTTGCCGTTTGATGTTTGGGAACACGTCTGGTTTTAATTATTAGTAAAATATAAAATAACGTTTCTAGTAGCTAAAAAACATAGGTTCATTTAACTCTGTGCTTAGTTACAAGTCTATTAAGGTTATTTTAGTTATTTCACTAGGTACCTACCTACTACTACCCTACTACTATCTGCTACCTACTATAATACTTATAATCCTAGTCCTGAAAAATTATATTCCTGAAAAAAATACCTGATTTTTATCATCCTCATCCTGAGAAGCAGGCTACGCACTAGCAATGATTTAGGAATTGCCTGTAACCTCTGCGTACTTTGTACATACGCGATACTGACCTCTCAATCGTCCGTCAAGACCGTCAATTATTGCTGGTTTGCTCTTTTTCTGCTTTTTTTAAATATATTAGTAAACTGTCTAATTATCTTACGAGTCGCAGTTCGATATAAATTATACTAGAGTCCAAAAATACTTATAAAACTACAAACAATCACTAAACATTTCCCTTTGCAACAATGCATCGTTTTCCCAACAATGTACTCGCAAATCAAATATAAATCTATCCTAGTTTTACTACACTTCATGTAGGCACGTATTTATATCGACATACCAACAAGTGAAGTATGGTAACAGCTGAACTGCTGCAGAAATAGAAAATAGTTTCAAGAACTAAGGGCGGAGTGGCAGCTCAAGCGAGTAAAGATTTTGACTCTAATTTAATGGTACAATCGATCACACTCGAATCGATTCACTGTTCAGTTTTTATCATCGAGTTGTGTGCTGCAATTTATAGGACATTTTCGAGATAACATTGTATCCAAAAATGCCGACTGAACTTGAATATTATAAGAATATTTTAACAATACGTATGTTTTGAACGAGCTGAAAATCTGTAAGTCCAGTGGATACCAGCTCTAACTAGATGTTTACACGCTCAGATCGTATCTGATGTGGAATTTTGATCAAAAATTATATAATACTATACTAGTTTTACGTTATGATCTGGAGCCACGATCCAAAATCTGATATATTTTATGACTGTCTTTGTGGCCGGTCAAATTCTAAGCTTCAGTTATAACATTAGACTAATGTTGATGAATGATGTCAACGACAGTCTAAAGGTCAAATTATGGTCCCAGTTTTTTTTATTCGCTATGTCTAACAATCCATTGTGAATCCATATTCACAACCTCGTCACATTGCTGAGCATCTTTTGGAGGCATTTGGCATCAGACAACTTTGACAGTTCGGTTGTTCTACTCGATAGTTGATTGATTATCCCACTGCTAGCTTTGGTGAATGTATGAACGATCACATCGTATGGGTAGCAATGAGAAAACGTAACGTTTGAAGGCAACAATTTGAATAGTTGCATTTTTGATCAAACAAGTAATCTATCTATACAAATAATAAAACTGTAACGATGCGATTACTGTACATTGAAGATATATTTCAAAATCATTTTTTTTTGGAGTGTATGAGACTAACAGAACCAAAAATACAGATTTAAAAATTTTTGTCTCTCTGTCTGTCTGTCCGGGATAAACTCAGAAACTACGGCACGAATTTGGTCGCAATTTCTTGAAATATGATCTATAAAGTCCGGCGCTTCAAATAGGCTATGTTTTATCAAAATCAGCCCAGGAATATAGAATTAATGACGCAATTTATGAAAAAATATATATTCCACTATAACTTGAACCCCCGAACATACAGAGCCCCTAAGGTCCGAAGATCAGCTTATACTGGTTATGTTTATCTTGAGAGTTTGCGAGTAAGGAAGATGAATGGATTGACATGCGATTTTCTAAAAATGTTCTGTGTTGTCATAAGCTACTTAACAGCACACAGCACAGTAGGTAGGCCTTCCTCCTAGGTGGACCGACGACATTGTAAAAGTAGTGGACAACCGGTGGATGCAAATGGCAGGTCCCTTAGGCATTCGTTCACCAGTGGATGTCTACGGTCTGATGATGATGGTAGTCGCGAGCAATCGGTGGATACAAATGGCAGGTTGTCGTACGGAGTGGCGGTCTAAGGCTTTTCTTCACTAGTAGATGTCTACGGGCTATGATGATGATGATCATAAATCAGGTACTAACTAGCTAAAACATTGCAAGCTGAAACATTTGTTTCAGCAATCACAAAATCACAAAAATGTCTTTAGGTATCAAGAATAGTTATTTGACAAACGGACATACAACAAAGCTGCAGCTGTCAGAGTTGACTTCTTCACATCTCTCGGTATTTCTATTTATTTTTGTACGTCCGCAACAGATGTATTTTTAGTTATTAGAATAAAGTTTAAAAGATTGCTGTGAGTCGTCGCTCAAATTGTGAGATAGACACAAAGCTATTTTCAGTTTTTTTAATGATATCTACTTACTTGTATTATGTGAAATTACTGGGTATGAAGAGATTCATCTACATCTACAGTCTTACTTAAAAAAACTTCTCAACCGTTAGTCACTGCTTAAGATGCTCTGCCATCTTCTTTCTGACACGTCAGAGACAACAGAGAGTGTAACATGCAAGAACACGACAGAGAAGTTTAAGCAGTGGCTAAGAGAATCGAGATTAATTTAGGTAAGGCTGCTAATATCTCAGGGTGACGAGAGCAGTGCGGTGCGGCGCAGGATTGTGTTCGCAAGTTTACAATTCTGGCACTGCTACTGTTAGTGGCAGGTGTGACGCTTACCACCATGCGAACGCCTGCTCGTCTCGTCACTTGATTGTATTTAAAAAAAAAATGTTCCTAAGCCAACGACTTCCATGCAATTTTCACATGAAGAAGGTTAAAAAGTAAGTTCTTTAAGGCTGCCCTAGTTAAGGTGGCCAAAGGCCTCTGACATGGCTTGTTATTGTAAAAGTATACCAAGAAAAAATAACTGGGACCGACCATTTGTAAGCCATATACCAAGAGCATTTAAAATGCCATTCACGGTCACCCGTCCATAGACTGACCGGATTGTCCGTTGTGGTTGGATCTGGGTGGTCGTGCGCAGCCATAGACAGTGCAGCAATACCCGCTGTCAGTGGCACTAAACCCTGCTTGCAATCGGGCCGACCTTCCCGGCGCTATCGGCTTGTCCCATTCAAACCCGGGCTAATGCAACGCTCCAGCTTTCAATTACACGTTCCAACTCAGATCTGATATTCGATATAATGTAGATTGCTATATATTTTGGCTATAATATACTTAACGATGATAGCATAGTGGGCAGTTTGGAAGCAGCAAGGCGTGAACAATGACTTTGAGCTGCCGGTTCAGTACAACATCTCCAAGTTAGGAAACCATAACATGGTGATTTCACTTTACCCATAAACCCATTTCGCAGTATACAAAAAGTCAAGTCAAAATAATAGCCAGTCTTTTCCGATATCTCACATGTTTCAATTCAGGCTGGTTTAACAGTTCTATAATTTATGAAATAGCATGATAACCGTGATAGTTTTAATCAATTAAATATTCATTTTAGGTGTGTTTTACTATCTTCGACCAAACCTTAGCTTGACAGCAGCACTGAGTATGTCTGACAACCATAAAAATGGCCCGACGGGATAAAATAGATATTGTTTGATAATACGAAAAAATCACAAAATAAATACTCGTTTCCTGTATACAAACAACACAAGGCACAAGGGTGCGTTCCTCTCGCCATATTTCTGGCCTAAGGGGCTGGTGTTCCGACGCTACTGAGAAGCGACACTGTCATGACAATTTCAGCCCAAATTGTGATAATTTTTATAAAAAATATTTAGTGAACATACAAAACAGAATGTAATAACATTAGACTAAAATAGCTACTATACTAGAATAATGAACCTAAAACTAAAAACTTGAAAATAATAAATTTAAAATAATTAATTGATTAATTTCATAAATATTTATAATATGTATGTAAGTCTGTAAGGTATCTATTATATGGGCCCGTGTTTTTTAAGTACCTAACTCCTGTTGCCTGAAATAAACGATTATTATTTATTTATTATATCGTTAAGTCTATTCAGGATAAGGAGAACAGTTCTTTTTATGATGAGACTTTCGCTTGGCGGTAAACATCACGCCTGCCCATAACAGTACCAGTACCAGAATTGTGAACTTGCGAACAAAATCCTGCGCCGCACTGCACTGCGCTCGTTACCCTGAGATATTAAATCTCTCTTCATGTTTAGTAATTTCTCTAGTAACATTGCCCTTTAAACCGAAGCACACTAATGCTTGCACACTACTGCTTGGCGGTTAAAAAGCTTGCAAAGGTGTGGTGCTTCTCCAGGCGGACTCTGCAATATAGTCTTAACACTATAAAAAAGTCAGTTAACATCTATAACCAAAAAGTACACCGTTCATTATTGAAATATCAGCTCAGCCCGATAAGACCTATTAAATTTATCTAAGATAGTATAATAATAATTGTACTAGTGTGTAACATTGACGAAATATGGTATGATGAACAACTCTTAATACTTTAATTAGGACTATTGTAAATCTACCTATCAATAAAACTATCTATCTATCTATATGTCAATCTAACTAATCCAAGAAGGCAGATGTTCTGCCATCTTAGCTATTCCGCGAAACTAGTCTCCCAGGATGTAAGCTGAGAACGGACTTCAAAGGGCGTACGATATAGGCAGAATCCTGATCGAGCACTAGGAAAACCCGGTAGAGGACGTGCCATTAAAACTCAAGAGGGCATTAGGATTCCTCCCGTGGGGCGAATTTATTATGGCAGTACACTCGCGGGAATAATCAAGCTAACTTTACGCAAACTAGGGAATTTCAAGCTTCGTTAAGACTAGTTGTTCGCTCCGTAATATGACCTCACGATCTCTACAGGGTGTGGCGTAAAGATTAATCAATCTAAGTTACCTACGGTTGGGGCGACATGACTGACCAGTAAAATAAAAATTTGTGCTTTCGACATTCATAAAAAATTCATAAATTGGTCGCTCTTTTCTATGGCATGATCTTAATCATGGTTTTGTTCATGGGTAGATGCGCTTTCAAATGTGAACTTTTGTTTTTATAACGCGAGCTTACTTTTTTATATTTCAAAATACAAATATTAGTATTTTGGTGCTAAACAGGACGCAGCCGCACGCGCGTTGGGCTCTGTTTTCACTCTTTGAGAAAGGTCACCGGATGTCATCGAAACTATCTGATTTAATTAAACGTGAGTATTCCTGTATAAATAAAACAAAAATATGTCAATATCACGTCAGTTTTCATAATAAAATATTAGTATTCATGTCATTCATAAGTCCAAAACTTGAATATCATGACATTCATGACGTCCCCATAAGAAACAAGTTAACCAGAGCCACACCCCGCATATACATATTTTCACATTCCCTTGACCAACTTGCCTTATATTCGAAGGCAAAACCATACAAAAGATTCAAAAATCGAGCTCTTGGTATATGTTGTGTGGATTGTAGATGATGACAGCAAGAGCGGTGACAAAACGGCATTGCTGGTTTAATATCGAACAGTTTTTCTATTAAAAATGAGATTAAAAAAAAGGTAAAAACCATAGATGATTTGTAGATTCCGTCAGTCTGATAAAAGTAGACTACTAAAGCATTTCGAACCGTATAAAAATGCATTGAAGTGCGACGCCAAGTCCTCTTCGGAGGAATAAGAAGAAAAAAAACCTCCAAGCATGTCAAATTTTTCGTAACTACTACGACGTCACGAGAACAATTTAGTAATCGACTCCTGACAAAATATCAGGTTTGACACATGTAAGGGTCGGATGGTGGGTTATTCACCAACTGGACTTGAGAGGCTGGACTCGCGTGTGTCCAGTTGGTGAAACTGAAAATAGTTGACACTAAGGGGACACGTAAAACACAAATTGACGTAGGCATCTACTTCGACACAGGTACTCAGGTCACTTCGACTGATCTTAACCATAAGCGTCGATGTCCTTGATAGTGGTATCTGGTCGTGCTATCACAGACGGAGCGTCTCCGGAGACATCCGGGAACGTTCACGACAGCGGAGCCGAGCGTGTCTCATTACTATGCTCTACTACGACGGGATCGATTGGGTCTACTACCGGGACAGTACTTGAGCTTACTGCAGGTACTATTTAATAAAAGAAAGAAAAGAAATAAATAATCTAATCTAATCTGTCTGTTGTCGTTTCCTTTCTTTCAAATTTGTAACTTGTTGCTTATTGACAAGAGACGGATGTTTCTTCGCATCCGATCCGGATGATATTCCGCGTTTAACTTTTAACTTATGTTTAGATTTTTCGTTATTAGTGTCTAAATATTAAGCTTTTGTTTTAAATAAATTATTATTATTAAATTAATTTAAATTAATGTATTGTGTGTATAAGCAACGCAGGCCACGTAAGTCACCTGTAAATTATCTTCAAAAAGAATGCGAAAGCAGTCATTTTATTAAAGTACTAGAGGAATTTTCGTCCGCGTACGGAAGAAATTCGGCTCGCTCCCAAAATTCACCACTTTAAATCATCCCGCATTTTTTTTTATCATATATAATTTCAAGTCTGTACGACCAGCGGTTTAGGCTGTGCGATGTCTGTCAGTCAATCAGTCAGGACAGAGCCTTTTATAGTAATAGATAGATAACATAACTTGGATTAAAAGTTATTTTGGCCTAAACTTCACCGACCGGCAGATGGCCATTCAGAATTCCTGATAGATAGCCAAAAAATCTGTAACTATGTGGTCAAATTAATGAAGATTAAACCCTTGACAGAACCGTAGTTTGGCAGCTAGTTAGGCCTATGTCCAGCAGTGGACAAAAGGCAACACTCTGGACTGTTGAAAGATTCATAAACGCCTCATTGAATTTCTTCTCCGGAGCTATGCAGGTTTCTTTCATGTTTTCGTTTAACGAAAAGCTAGTGGTATAAAATTCGGACATAAACTCCAAAAAGCTTGTTGACACCAATTTCCAGTCGAGGTCTCCAGACTACGCTACCACGGTCACGGTTGCCATTGTAAAATTGTGGAAAATACGTTCGCTATGTAGTGACCTCTAATACTGCGGTGCACGTACCGTGAACCTACAGGCACTCTCGCAATTCCCACATTTACTACCACTCGAAGGCGGTGGAGTAATTAAACGACGTTTGTAAGCCGCGGCGTTGGCGTAGTATTCATGAGTAACGGACCAGGATACGATTCCAGTGGCGGAAAAATGAGGAAATCTACGAGATCTTCATTGAAGCAGTCAAGTTACGCCACAAAGGCTTGGTGTCCTTTAAATTTGAGCAGTTATAATCAACGGATGATCCGTTCGGTTTATGGATTGACTGTGAGTAGCCTCTACAAGTGAGTGCCACCGTGGTTGGATGACACGTTAAATTGTCGGTCTCAGTGTATTGGTGTTTTTTTTATACTATCAAGTGACGAGACGAACAAGACGTTCGCCTGTTGGTAAGCGTCATGCCTGCCACTAACAGTAGCAGTGCAAGAATTGTGAACTTGCGAACACAATCCTCCGCCGCAATGCGCTCGTCCCCCTGAGATAAATCCTGATGTTAAATCTCTTCATACCCAGTAATTTCTCTGGTAACATTGCCCTTCAAACCGGAACACAGTAATGCTTGCACACTACTGCTTGGCAGTTGAATAACTCGCAAAGGTGTGGTACTTCCAGTAGAGTCCTACGAGTAGGACCGGTTCGCAGTTGCACTGTATTTTCTTTTTTTATGTTTGTTACGCGATTACTCCACCAATTAGGAATTGATTTGGTGATTCATTTTTTTTGTTTTTTTATTGTAAGCCATACTTCAGAAGTGATCCAATATAAATTTTATCAAAATCGATAGAGTAGCTTTTAAATCAAAATAACTGGAAAAAAAAACATCCAGGGATTTTTTAAAGGGTTTTTTTTATAAGTACTTGTTAGGTAAACTATTTGGCTTAACCAATGAGAAGCAGATCTTAGATCTAGGTTTATGCTTTAGAAAACCTAGGACCTACTTATACGTCGTAATAATGTCCTTATACAGTATGATGGATAGTGCAAACGCAGGGTCTTATTGTCGGGAAAATCCGACTGTTTATACGTGTGTTAAGCAACTAGGCAACTACTCCGGTATTATTTATGGTTTGTATCTGCCTAAAATAATTTAAGTAAATATCCTTCTAGAAAACAATTTCATTACACCTGACTATTCTGCAAAACGCAGTTTTTTTTAAACTAGACAGTATTTTATATGTGGGGTGCCTAATATAATTCAAGGTAGACTATTCAGTGAAATATGTTTAATAATATTTACAAGAGCAAATAATATAATTATTTCCTTTAACCTAGAAGAAAACTAAAATTATTTCAAGCAAACTTTCCAATTAATAATAATTTCAAAAAGCTCTTATTTTTTTTCTTTGTTATTGGCATCGCACGTTGTGCATTCTGCCAGTGTCAAGTTTATGATTTTGCAAGTTTTTATATTAAAATCGAGTCAAATATGTCTTGTAATCACAGTTAGTCACAGGAAATTAGTCATAGTCGAGTCCAAGTCATGCCCTAGTAAAGTTGTGGCGACTTTACTATGAGTTTCTACGGAGTTTTGAAAACAACACGAAAATACATGTTTCACCACATTATATCACTTGCCCACACTCGTGCATGTAATTCAACACTCAATGAATAAAACACCACCATTTTTAATCATTAATTCGCGATAAAACACAAATTTAAGAAAATAATAGAATGCAATGACATGATTTTTCCGTGTTCCCGCCGAAAACTCTCCAAAAAACCCTTTTTTTTTTTTTTTTCTTAGTTCTTGGCATCGCACGTTGTGCATTCTGCCAGTGTCAAGTTTATGATTTTTTCAAGTATTTATATGTAAATCAAGTCAAATATGTAATGATATCACAGTCAGTCACACGAAATTAGTCATAGTCGAGTCCAAGTCATGCCCTAGTAAAGTTGTGGCGACTTTACTATGAGCTTATACGGAGTTTTGAAAACAACACAAAAAGACATGTTTCACCACATTATATCACTTGCCCACACTCGTGCATGTAATTCAACACTCAATGAATAAAACACCACCATTTTTAATCATTAATTCGCGAAAATACACAAGTTTAAGAAAATAATAGAATGCAACGACATGATTTTTCCGTGTTCCCGCCAAAACTCCCAAAAAACCCTTTTTTTTCTTCTTTTTTTTTCTTAGTTCTTGGCATCGCACGTTGTGCATTCTGCCAGTGTCAAGTTTATGATTTTTTCAAGTATTTATATGGAAATCAAGTCAAATAAGTCATGATATCACAGTCAGTCACACGAAATTAGTCATAGTCGAGTCCAAGTCATGCCCTAGTAAAGTTGTGGCGACTTTACTATGAGCTTCTACGGAGTTTTGAAAACAACACAAAAAGACATGTTTCACCACATTATATCACTTGCCCACACTCGTGCATGTAATTCAACACTCAATGAATAAAACACCACCATTTTTAATCATTAATTCGCGAAAATACACAAGTTTAAGAAAATAATAGAATGCAACGACGTGATTTTTCCGTGTTCCCGCCAAAACTCATTCCAAAAAAAAAATAAAAAAAAAAAAAAAACCCTTTCTTGCTGCTGGTCAGCCCGCTAACCATAGAGTAAGTAAATACTACGGCCGCTAACTAAAGAAGGCGGCCCTGCACCAACAAGGAGGCCGCACGCCGCACATAAAATACGTGGTTGGTCGACTGGTTCACAGAAAGCGGTGAAAATTGACTCAATTTTCAATTGAAAAACTAACTATAATAAACTTTAAAGAAAATTAAATAGACTAAAATATAAAACAAAACTTTATCTACAAGTAAATCCCCACGATGGAGAGAAGTGGCTAAAATGCTGGCGGTATTGCCACATTGTGACAATACAACATGTTTGGCGAAAGTAGAGTAGTTTTGGCCAGTCCTGTCCAGTCACCAAACATATGCACCAAGCATTGGGCCAGTCTCATATAAATCGAAGGTGGCCGACACCGAAATATCTAGTAAAGAATTCTCCTCCCCAAAAGGCAAAAAAAAACTATAGTATTAATAAAAATCTACAAAACCAAAGATAGAAATGTCAGTTCTACTATTGGTGAAGATAGAAGATAGGATTGTGTCCTGATTATGTCGATATACTCGATTACTTTACATTGTAAGGTGGTCAAAGGAAGATTGGGCAAAAAGCAGTAAGTACTTTAATAATTTCGAACAACTGTTTCCACGGTATTGCATTATCAATGCAATACAGTGTCTCTACAAACAAATAATGTCAAGTACCTACAAGCAATCAATGCAGTTATTCTCGAAGCCTCTTTCTACAAAATTGTTTCGTCTCCAATTCTCATCGATCGACAGTAAATTGGTGCAGACTCTAACCATCAGACTTTACGATTCATAGCTTTTACATGTAGTTGTAGTTGAAGAGATTCGGTTAGTAAAATCACAGTGTTTCACTATAAAAACTGACGCGGTTTTGAACAAAGCGATTATTTTTAATAGAAAAGAAATGATACATATTCTTACTCTTCTACTAACGAGTTTTAAAAATAATTACTGTTTGTTTTTCTCAGCCCATAACACCCATAATAAAAAAATGGTACAGAGTGTATTGACTGATTAAATAATAGTACATTATGATACGAGTGTGCTATGTTGGTCATTACACTAGAGGCGGTATTATGCGCGCGAGCCGCAGGCGAGCGCGATAAGGAAGCCGAGAGCGTAATGACTAATAGCACAAGAGTTCCATACGACTGTTTTCGTCACACTTGCGAGGAAAAAACAATATTTTTTTGATAATAATCAACCACACAGCGAAAACGTCAACAAACATTTGCGGAAAATGGCGCCCAAATCAGTAATGCGCGTGCAGGTTGACATTTACTTCAGCGGCATAAGAATTCTTTGTCGGTATTACAAAAAAACTGTAAGTATTACCCGGCTATATTAAGAGTGCTTCGTATACGTACGTCTAATTGCAGTCACGTACAAACTTGACTTTACCGGGTTATACCTATTATAGTACAAGTGCCGTAATGTAAAGTAAAAAGCACGCGTGTGTAATAGCTTGGACTTTATGAGCCTAAAAGCGATGTTATAAGAACTACTTTACGAGCAAGTGTGATGAAAATAATTCAATGACACACAAAACACACAATATGACCCGTGGTATTTCCAAAACTGTATGTTTTTATGAAGCGAAAAACTCACAACCATACAAATCAAACCATACACGGCATTTAATGGATCAATTGATTGCAGTTTTAATTGATTAAGTACTATTTAAGTTGCTGTTTGCACAATCAATAGTTTCTAAGAAGAGTCATATGAATGGATTTTTTATTTTGTGTTTACAATAACTGATTACAAGACGACCTTACAAGAACTGACCAACGTCTCTCGCACTTTTCTCTCAAAGAAGAACCCCAACTTTGGGACTTGTCAAGAGCTAATATTTTATTTGGCACTTGGTCAACGGTCACCACAGCGTACACAACAGTATCTACCAAGTCTCCGATTCAAGGTTATTCTTACATTTTTAGAATATATTTTCGATGGTAATGCGTGTCAATATTTTTGTTTGGAGATCTGAAAGGTCTTTTTTGTTAGGCATTTGTCTGAGTCTGGTGACAGATTTATGGAATGCAGATGCAGTTTTGTAATTATTTGATTCAATTAATTATTTTATGTTTCTATTATTTTTTCTAAATTTATGACAGTTTCGTTATATGTATGTGTATTTAGAGGTATTCATATACCTTCCACCCGCCGCAACAACGTAATTTTTTGCATGGCTAGGTAGAAATTATATCACAAATTACAGATATTCTCCAGAGAATCCTTAATCCAGCAAAGGTCAATATAGGGCTGCTGATCATGTGGTTGTTGAGGGACCTGGGCGTGTTCTAAAACTCCATCCAGAACCACAGGAGGACGGGCAGCAGCGTCCTCTCAGTTAACAGTGGTGAGCATTCTGCGAACCCTAAGCCGCCTGCCAAGTGTAGGGATTATGGCAACCCCTCTCTACCTAAGGCAGAGGCCTTCGTCCAGCAGTTGACGTCTAAGGCCAAAGATGTGATGATGAGGTTATTTTTTTATCTTAAATTTGTTCAATATATCGCTTGAAATGTATCACGTCTTAAAATTAAAATTTGTCACACAATTCTCCAAAATGTTGTGATGTTTTTTATCTACTCTATGACCTTGTTCATACTAAATAACTTAACCCAATATAACCTAGAAATTTTTACCTACTAGGTGCATAGTCAGCTTTTTAACAGTTCGCTGCTAGTAGTGGGAGGACTCAACTGCAAAGTCCGCCTGGGGAAGTACCACGCCTTTCCAGTTATTCAACCGCCAAGCAGTAGTGTGCAAGCATTACTGTGAAGGGCAATGTAACCAGAGGTATGAAGAGATTTACCATCTGATATCTCAGAGTGACGAGCGCAGTGCAGTGCGGCGCAGGATTGTGTTCGCAAGTTCACAATCCAAGCACTGCTGTTAGTGACAGGCGTGCCTCTTACCACCAGGCGAAAGTCTGGCTCGTCTCGTCACTGGAAAGTATAAAAAAATTCAGTAAAAAAGTCTTAGGTCTACCCTCGAAGGACGATTGGGCTATCTGCACCATGCTGGCCCAGTTGCGGGTTGATTCACACACCCCACTGTTTTTTTTCTCCAGACTTATGCAGATTTTCTCACGATGTTTTTCTTCACCGAAAAGCTAGTGGTATAAAAATCATCTCATTGGTACGAGCCTGGGATTTAAATCCGCAACCTCACTCTTTCCAATCGAGCGGTCTTTCAACTAGACCACCTCGTCTTTTTACTCTAAATACCCACTAAGGTATTAAATACCTGGGTGATTAAATGACCTGGGTATGTCCTTAATCTGCAACCAGACCCACCGGAGGACGGGCAGCAGCGTCCTCTTTGTTAACGGTGGTGAACATTCTGCGATCCCCAAGCCGCCTGCCAAGCGTAGGGATTATGGCAACACCCCTCTATTAAGGGGGAGGCCTTCGTCCAGTAGTGGGTGTTTTATGGCTGATGACGTGACGTGACGTACGATTAAATATAGACACATTTAACATAATTTTTGTTTGAGTTTAATTGTTTTACGGCTTCCATCCATTTCCCGTAGAGCTTACGTAGAGCTAAATCAAAGTAACTACTGTACCAATGCACCATTTCACTCGAGAATGCTATAATAAATTTGAAATTCATTCAACGCATTGCAGTACCTGTAAGTGAAGTTAGTTAAAATTTTAAGGTAGGTACTGCTATTTAGTTCATTATGAAACAAACCTCGAAGGGTGATTAGGTCATATTCCACAAAACCGATATACAATTTATTATTGTATCACTAAAACCTGATTCGCAACGTCGTCGCAACAAAGACAATCATCGAAAACACAATTTTAACCAGTGCGCAAATAACGAACGAAACAATTTCCACTTTTAAAGCCGTCACACGATGAAGATGCTATAATATTTCATGTTGTCTTAGAACATGTATCAATATCGCTACACATAAAAAAAAAAATTAAAAAAATTGGGGGGACATTTATTACACACAGCGCCATCTAGCCCCATACTAAGCAAAGCTTGTATTATGGAAACCAGATAGCTGATAGAATACTTATATACATATTTTTTTTCGTAAATACATACTTATAATACATACTACACCCAGACACAGAACAAACATCGATGTACGTCACATTTTTGTCCTGGGTGGGGATCGAACCCACGCCCTACAGCTCTGAAGGCAGACATGCTACCAACTGAGCTATCAGGCTGTCATCATACAAAACAAATGACGAAGAAGTGACGAAGATAATATACCTGGTGTTAGTTTGAACACCGCTATCCTTCTAGGATATCATTGTACTCATCATTATGATTAACTTTTACTGTGGGGCCAACAATGAAATCATGAAAAAAAAACAGCTGTTCCATACATTTCGTCCAAGATCGATGAACTTTTTTGTATGGAACAGCAGTTTTTTTCGTGATTTCAGGGTTGGCCCCATAGTAAAAGTTGTTCATAATGATGAGTACAATGATATCTTAGAAGGATAGCGGTGTTCATACTAACATCCGGTATATTTCTAAATTGTATGGCGAGCGATATTTTATTATAACATGAAATATTATAGTACCTTCGTCGTCTGTGACGGCTTTTATTGTGCGAACTGTTAGACAGTGGAATGCGCTTCCTGAGAGGGTTTTCCCCGAGAGATATAATCTGGATATCTTCAAGTTCCGAGTGAATCCGGTCTACCCGATGAGCAAAGATGTAACTAACTAACTTTTTCCGCTAACTCTACACTAGAGTTAGCGGACAAACGCATGCCTATTATTGTTTTTTTTAATAAGTTATAAACATTTTAATACATAAATAAAATAAATAAATATAAGTAAGTACATTTTAGTTTCATGTTAGACAAAGAACGCACTAGCGAGGCAAATGACTTCAGATCCGACGATTTCAAAAATTCTTTCCCAGCCGATTTCAAAATAAGGTGTAAATATCGGATTCAGTTAAACTCTCCACATATACTATTATTTTTATTATAAGTACATACATAGATTATCGGATTTCAATATGTAGTCCTTACAGCAAATAAAAGGTTAGCTTACAATAAATCCTAGAATGCCACATCACACTAATGTATTAATGCTAAAGTTTGTCTGTATTCGTTACCTCTTCACGCATAAAATTCTGAACAGATTTGTATGAAACTCGATATGGAGATAGCTTATTTCACAGAATAACGTATAGGCTACTTTTTATCATTGTCACCATTACGCGGGTGAACCCGCGGGGCGCGGCTAGTATAGCATAAATAATTCCTTAACATCCAAGTCTTATTTTGTCCTTCTAGTTGCTTAATCCTATACAGGGTTAGTTCTAATCAGTTAGCATCTTTTTAAGGCTTATTCTGTACATGAAAACAAATAACTTTTACTATGGAGCCAACCTAGAAATCGCGAAAAAAATATCAGCTGTTTTCCATACAAAAAGTTCATCGACCTTGGGCAAAATGGAAAAATATAAACATAAATACGCATAGTAAAAGTTGCTTGTTTTGATGTACAGAATATGCCCTTAAAAGGATGTTAACTGATTAGAACTAACCCTGTATATCTGTCTACTTAATCCCGGCCACAGTGCAAATAACAGTCCCTCCAGAAGCGGAACAAGAACAAATATTTCATAGATAAAATTGTCAAAACAAAATGGTAAATCGGAAGTGCATCGATGGAAGCTTACTCGGCGGTTAGCTGCATTGCGCTCTTTCGGAAGGTCTCTAGTAGGTTTACCGGGTAACAAATCACAGATTTGAGTTTGTGTGATTGTGTGGGTGTGTGTGTCTCTGCAGTACACAAGTCCTCAACAGGAGTTTTGGCGGGAACACGGAAAAATCATGTCGTTGCATTCTATTATTTTCTTAAACTTGTGTTTTTTCGCGAATTAATGATTAAAAATGGTGGTGTTTTATTCATTGAGTGTTGAATTATATGCACGAGTGTGGGCAAGTGATATAATGTGGTGAAACATGCCTTTTCGTGTTGTTTTCAAAACTCCGTAGAAGCTCATAGTAAAGTCGCCACAACTTTACTAGGGTATGACTTGGAATCGACTATGACTAATTTCGTGTGACTTACTGTGATTTCATGACTTATATGACTTGATGATAACAAATAAATGTAAAAATTCATAAACTTGACACTGGCAGAATGCACAACGTGCGATGCCAAAAACTAAGAAAAAAAAAAAAAAGTCCTCAACAAGTCAGGGTTTGCAGAGATGGTGTTGTGTCATGGTGTGTAGCTAAGTGTGACATAACTGAGGTGTGAGCTTATGATAATTATGAATAAGAAAGAAGGAAGGCAGAATTCGCCTGGGTACAGAAAAAATAATTACCATCATTCATGTTGCCTATATATGTGGAAATTCATGTTATATTTTTGTGGTTTTCTTAAAATATTTAGTATAATTTATAAAGCTGGGAATTAAAACTAACTTTGTTGCATTTATTTTAGAAATTACTTGTATATTATCCGAACACACACTATATGGTTCTCAACTTCAACTTCAACTCTTGTTTAATTATGGTTCTCATTTTATTGTTTACGTTCGGATATCCTAGTTGTATCCTAGTTCTAACTGTCTAGTCTCTGACAATGTCATCGTTATATCGTAGCATTCCGAAATGCGTCCAGATTCAAACTCCGTAGAAGCTCATAGTAAAGTCGCCACAACTTTACTAGGGCATGACTTGGACTCGACTATGACTAATTTCGTGTAATTGACTGTGATTTCATTCAACACATATCATGACATATTTGAATTGATTTTAGTTAAAAAAACTTGAAAATTCATAAACTTGACACTGGCAGAATGCACAACGTGAGATGCCAACAACTAAGAAAAATAAACCAAGAAGTCAAGTCAAGCGTCAAAATCCCTGTTGGCGCTGTGAGCGCGATAAAAACCCATTCCAATTTGGCGTTAGCCTAACCTACGAGATGTTTTTCCGAAATAACTTTTTTCTCTATACTTCTAGAAAAATGGTCATAGTTACAATTTCAATATATTTAATTTGTTCTCCTGGGTGGGACCTGGGTATGTCCTTAAACTGCAACCAGACCCACCGGAGGACGGGCAGCAGTCCTCTTGATTAACGGTGGTGAGCATTCTGCGATCCCCAAGCCGCCTGCCAAGCGTGGGGATTATGGCAACACCCCTTTATTGGGAGGCCTTCGTCCAGCAGTGGACGTTTTATGGCTGGTGACGAATTTGTTCTATCAGTTTGTACAAGTTTCATTTATGCACGCGGCTTCATTCTAGCTGAAACTGTATAGGAGTCTACCATCCTTCTTTAAACAAAACTTATCCCCACAAAAAATTGGTTGAAGACAACACAGCACATGATCACACATCCAGCTGCTAGCATTGACTGAGTAAACTGTAGCGACATCGCCTCAACAGCTTCGCGGGATAACCAAACCCTGCTTTACACCAGTATCCTGTTCGTCTTACGCAACAGTGACACATGCAACAAAACAATGCACAAATTAACATAACACTTATGCGAGCGTCAGCGACAATCCTGCCTGAGCCATTGTAAAAAAGGTGCGCGTGAGTAGAATTCAAGTACATGATTTGCAAATAATGTCCACAGTGCATCGGTCGCGATTCACCTTGTGTTACGGACTGGGAATGTTAATATGTGGTAGATGGATTTTGTATAACGGTATCGGCTTGGGATTGTACTATCTGTCATAATTTTTCAAAGGTTCCATATATTAAAAAAGGTAAAAGTGAATAAAAAGGTGAGAAATGAATTACGTAAAATTTTAATTGTAGTATAATTTTAATAATCTTCATATGAAAAGTTACGTGGTTTCCGACTTAATTAAATAATTATGTATTATTGAAATACAATCTTAGTAAGTAATATCTTATTAGAATAATATTGTAATTTATGTACTTTGTTTTTGTTTGTAGTAAAAGTAATGTAGAAATTCTTAAGAAAGAAAAAGATGAAGACTTCTTGTAATGTAGAAAATAATTACTGTTAACACCACAGTAATTACTATTACTAAAAAAAACGTAATTGCTTTTTTTGATATATTGTTTTTTTTTTGATTAGGTGTAATTTATTTACTGTAATATTTTCAGCAAAATATATTTTAACCGACTTCAAAAAAGAAGGAGGTTCTATGTTCGACGGTTTGTATGTTTCTTTTTATGTATGTTGACCTATTTCTCCGTTAGTTGTGGACCGATTTCGATTTTTATATTTTGAAAGCGTTTAAATCATCTCGAGGTAATCCTATATAAAATTTAAGTCACTTGATTATTTTTTTTAAACTCATATTCATTCCTTCGTCCTTTTGGTTAACGGTGGTGAGCATTCTGCGATCCCCAAGCCGCCTGCCAAGCGTGGGGATTATGGCAACACTCTTCTATTGGGAGGCCTTCGTCCAGCAGTGGACGTCTTATGGCTGACGACGACGATTCATTCATTTTTTCGAATTTATTTTATTTGCCTATAAAATCCGCCATTATTACCATGTTTTTTCTCCAAATCTACAAATTTTATCGATGTGCTGCCCGACGGCAAGAACTCATAGGTGGGCGTGGCTAAAAAGCGTGCTCTCTTCATCAAACAAAGTGTGGGAAAGGGAGAAAGAGAAATGAGCGCGTAATTTTTATAATGTCGACGTTTGGCTGCAGGGTTTGGTTGAAAAAAATACTGAATGAATTTATTCCAATTAAAATATTTAAAATGTTGATGGACTAAACTATGCCGATTAATAAATTATTTTAGAGTTTTTATACTCCTTGTTATTAATTTACGTCCAAAGTGGCGTTAAAATTGAGCTAAAACTCAAGATGTTTCCTGGCTCATAACTGTAACGTTTATTAAGTTTTTACTTTGTTATCATTTAACAATCCTAGGTAATGAAGAGACACTTCGATATAATACTTAGTCTCGGACTTACAACATTACATAGTGGAGTAATAGCACTTCCGTGTATCTATTGAGAAGTGACGGGCTAGTTTACTCTTAAAGGGTCCTTTGAGGTGTCAGCTTTCCATTAAATACGTGGCACACCTCACTGCCAAAGAACAGACAACACTGGATTGTCTACATACGTTATTACAACTTCTCTGATCTGCACCCTTATCATGGACGTTCGCGATTCCGATTGCGATAGCATGCCATCCTGCTCGTACCAAACCACTCGCGCCATGCGCCCTCCTGCTCGCGCACGCTCGCAATCAGAATCACGAACGTCCATGATAAGGGCACTGGTCCGTTACACAGCATCTACCCCTGACCGTTACTTCCTACATTACACACTGCAAATCGACTGAACGACCGACATAATCATAACTCTACACACATACGGCTGTAATATCTTGTCGATACTAGGGCGGATTAAGGGACAAAGGGCCTGGGTTTGTTATATTAAATGGCTAGACGTAGGGTAGAGATCGATGACTAATAGCAATTAGAATGAAGCACAGTGCTGCGTAGTAGAGCTTTAGTTTATTTTCCTTGTTAAACAGTAGTACACTCTCGTTTTTATATTATATGCACTGGAGAGATGTTGATCGAGTTTATAATATTACTAGCGGTCCCCCGCGACTTCGTCCGCGTGCGGAAGAAATACGGACCGCTCCAAAAAATCTCCACTTTAAATCATTCCGAGCAAACTCTACCAACTCTACCGACTCTATCGACTCTACCAACTCCCCCCCCCCCCTCCCCAACTTCCCCCCTTTGAATGAACTACCCAAATATCAATGTCATCACTATAACTTCAAAAACAAAGAACTTTCCATACAACATTCCACCCCCCCTTTAATCGTTAATCGTTAAATCGTCCCTGTCAATTTTTTTTTGAAAACAATGTTTTTTATTTTAATTGAACTCCAAATCCAAATTTTCGTGACTAAAAGTCCAATAACAAAGGAGTTTCATACAAACTTCTCCCCCCCCCCCCCCTTTCACCCCTCCGCATCGAGACGAATACACCCTCCAAATTTCAAGTCTGTACGACCAGCGGTTTGGGCTGTGCGTTGTCTGTCAGTCAGTCAGTCAGGACAGAGTCTTTTATATATATAGATAGAATAGAATAGACTCATCAACAGCCCGGAGACGCCCGCTGCTGACTGAAGGCCTCCCCCTTAGACCGCCAGACTGTACGACAACCTGCCATTTGCATCCACCGGTTGCCCGCAACTTTAACTATGTCGTCGGTCCACCAACCACCACCACCAACAAACAGCGTTGAATTTGATTCTCTTCGTACAGACGTAATCAGTCATGTGAGTTGTTTTAATACATTTGTAGTGGTAGGACTCTACTGCCTGGGGAAGGACCACACCTTTGCCAGTTATTCAACCGCAAGCATTACTGTGTTCCGGTTTGAAGGGAAATTACTGGGTATGAAGAGATTTAACATCTAATATCTCAGGGTGATCGAGCGCAGTGCAGTGCGGCGCAGGATTGTGTTCGCAAGTTCACAGTTCTGGAACCGCTACTACTGTTAGTGGCAGGCGTGAGCCTTACCACCAGGCGAATGTCTTGCTCGTCTCGTCACTTGAACGTATAAAAAATAAAAACATAAAAATTTCAAAAAATATAAATTGCAGTTAAAGTTGTGCCATGTCTGCCATGATTTATGCTTCAGAAACAGTAAAATTACAGGTTTCTGTAAGATGGAAAAAATTATCGCTGTCGCTGAGCATAGTATTAAGGTCCCTCAGCGACTCTGCCATGATGACTATATCATCGGCAAAGCGAAGGTGAGTGATGTATTCACCATTAATGTTGATGCCGAATCCGTTCCAGTTCAAGAGCTTGAAAACGTCCTCCAATGCGTTCGTGAACAGTTTCGGAGAAATAACGTATCCCTGTCTCACGCCTGCTGTATTCTGCAATTGGATTGGTTTCGTGCTCTCGTCCTGCAACCGGATTGACATTGTGGCGATTAGAAGTAAATACTTAGTTAAAAATTGAGATTGAAATGCACAGAATATTTTCGCTGTCTGTAACTGATTGGATATCAAACAAGCACTCAATAAGGCAAAAATAAACACACATCACGTGCATGGTCATAATTGTATTTCTTTTGGCGTGTACAATAAAGAGTTTTTCTATCTACATGCCGAGTAGTAGGTACGTTATTAAGGGCTGATGATAAATTATTGTGATTTAACGCCCTTTCCCTTAATCCAGTTGTGTCGATCCACACCCCAATACACACAATATCTTACGCAAAGCCAGCGTGCTAACTCTCCGGATTAGTGATGTGGTACCATAAGCCCCTGCAAAGTGTACACCGGCGATATTTGCATGCGATGCTCGTTAAACGTCATCGCGTATTGTGGGACGTCTTAGCGGGATTCCGGGACTAATTGCCCGGATTTTGGTGTAAGGAACTGCTGTCTAGAGCGATAAAGAAGAATTGAGTTGATAACACAATGCACTGGATGTGCATACACTGAGTTGTTACAACACTAGAATACTTTCCGACTAAAATAAAGTTCAAATAAAAGCATAATAAACCTTTTTGATAGCCCACTGCTGGACTTAGGCCTAACCTCGAAGGGCGATTGGGCCTCCACTGGATTGGATATCCACTACGATGGCCCAATTGCGGGTAGGTGGTTCATATATTACAGATTTTATTGAATAATAAATTTAGTGGTTTTTTTAAGATGGGTTTTGTGGTTAACCGGAAAATTCTGCCAGCCAAATCAAAGTCGGCCGAAATAGAAAACTAACATTTTCTACGGGAAACTTTTAGATGGTCAAAACTGTAAACTAAACAACGGAAAGCTATCACTTTTTTATGAAAACAAGTTAGTTGACAAACAAGCCGCTCTGGTGATGGTAAAAGAAAACGACTGCCGATAAACATGCATACTACAACGACACCCTTGTTACAACTGTGAATGAAAAGATTTAACATCTAAATATATCAGGGTGACGAGCGCAGTGCTGTGCGGCGCAGGATTCTGTTCGCAAGTTCACAATTCTAGCACTACTACTGTTAGTGGCAGGCGTGACGCTTACCACCAGGCGAACGTCTTGCTCGTCTCGTCACTTGAACATAAAAAAAGCCTGTGTAACAAATCAATCAGTGCATTGGCGGTTATTAGTTAGACACATTGGATAGTGAATCTCATTAGCGCTGTAACTTTTCTCTAGATATTACGATAGTGGCTCCCTCACATATCTGCAGATTGTTTGAACTGTAGCGATATCTGGCGCCAAACGCGACTCCCATCTCAATAGGACGTGGCATTAATTCAGCGAACAACTCGAGAAGCATTGCAATTCCTGCATTGCAGTGCAACGCGGCCGGCATAGTAACATTCAGTTGCAAATTTTCACATTTGGAATTATTGTAATTTTTATTATTATTTGTGTTTGAGTACAGGGAAAGACAACAAAGGCCAACTAAAGGTCTTTTACAACCAAAGGCCTTTTGGAAAGTGAAATTATCTGAGCATAATCGTATGAATGCCTGGGCTGGGTTGACCAAGAAAAGGGTATTTATTTATTTATTTGTTTATCAACTAAAACGGCTATAGCCAATAACATTAGTTAATTAAATTATATAAATCAACAAATCTAATGTCATTTGTAAATATAATAATGTCATCAATATCAATGTCATGTATAATAATTTCATCAATATCAAATTACGTCAAGATAAATAAATTTAAATAATCTTGTAGTCATTAAATGTCAAAATGGAGAAATAATAATACTTACAGACTATAAACTACAAATTAAATTTAAAATATTGTCTTAAAAATACTCATGACAGAAAAATACTCATGGTAGAAAATGGTCGACTGAGCCTGCAGGCTGAGTTTTCCTTTAAGAGGTTAATAGTGGCCAACTAAGGTCGCGGGCATTGTGGACTGAGATGACCAATAAAAAAACTTAAAGTAATCTACTGAGCCCGCGGGCCAACGGGCTGCGGCCCGAGATGACCATAAAGCCGTTTTAGTGCATCTGGATCTTGAAAAAAGAAACATGCTGACTGAGACAACTTAACTACATAAGACACGTGACGATAGAGAGCTGATTCTGCCAAGCAAGAAACCAGTAAAGGAAAATAAGTATAAGTATTAAGTAAGAACAATTAATTTAATAATACGCATTTTTTTTTTAAATACAACCGACTTCAATTTTGAATACTTGGATGACATCTTTATATTTTCTAGTAATGTTGATTTAAAAACTAAACTACTAAACTAATTTCGATAAAATTTATATGGAACCACCTCTGAAGTATTACCTACCAAACAAAAAAAGTATCATCAAAATCAGTTGATAATTGGCGGATTAATCGCGTAACATAAAAACGTACAGTCGAATTGAGGACCTCCTTTATTGAAGTCGGTTGAAAACTAAACGTAATATTCTAGGTACCTCTATATTTTAAAGCACTTCCGTAACAATTGAATTAATTAAATCATCATTTACATGTTGTGAAGGCAATGATGGACGCCAAAAGGCAGTTGTCGTTAAGTGTGGCGGTCTATGTGGCGGACCTGGGTATGTTCTAAAACTGCATCCGGAACCACATGAGGACGGGTAGCGGCGTCCTCTCGGTTAACGGTGCTATCTCCAAGCCGCCTGACAAGTGTGGGAATTATGGCAACCCCTCCCTGTTAACACACGACAGGGACGGGGAACACGACAAGCATCTTCTAGCTGATGTTGATGATGTGGCGGCAAGGGCGGATCCAGGGGGAGGTCATGGGGGTCATGACTTCCCCTGGGCTGGGTGTAGGTCGACTACATATTTTTTCTAGTTGAGCCTGTCCTAACTATACCTCGACTCTACTATCTATATTACCCCCCATGACTTAAAAACTGGATCCGCGCTTGTGTGGCGGTCTAAAAGGGAGGTCTTTGTTCAGCAATAGACGTCTCCAGACTGATGATGAATCTATGTCTGGAAATGTCAATGGGAATAGGCAATTCTATTGCTATTCTTGTACTATAGCGTCTAACTTACTTACTGTGACATTGGCCAAGACGTAGAACTGAACAAGGTCAACGAAGAACTAAATAATGTCAACAAATGAAGTGCAAAATCCATTTATTTATTATTATCAATTGCTTGTCACACTTACTATATACGACATTACGATTATACGATTTGCTATATACGACAAGGCGTGTGACAAGCCAGCAATCTATCTATCTTCTATCTAATAATATATAAATCTAAGAGCCCTAAGGGGGAAACGTTTGTATGAAAGTCCTTTGTTTTTGTACTTATAGACTCGAAAATTTGGATTTGGATAGTTAATTTAAAATAAAAAATGCTGTTTTCAATATTTTTATGACAGGGACGATTTCAGGGGGCGAAAGGGGGGTGGAATGTTGTATGGAAAGTTCTTTGTTTTTGAAGATGTAGCGATGAAAACTGGATATTTGGGTAGTTCATTCAAGGGGGGAGGTGAGGGGAGGGGCGGGGGGGGGGGGGGGAGTTGGTAGAGTCGGTACAGTTGAGGGGGGGGGGGGGGCAAAAAAATTGCTCGGGATGAATTAAATTGGTTAAAGTGGTAGTAAATTTTGGGAGCGGGCCGAATTTCTTCCGTACGCGGACAAAGTCGCGGGCGATCTCTAGTACACAATAATACAATTACGAACACAAATTCACAAATAATAATTGAGCCTTCGAGTGGAAACAAACAAACACGTACTACTCACACAAATTATAAAGTAATCTATTATTTTACACTAATTTACACCAATATCGTAAAGATGTAATGTTTGTGACTTTGTTTCTTAGTTCGAGGTAACCTTCGAGACTACTGATCAGATATGCATAAAACTGGCGCCAACAGATAGCTACACTATTCTTGATTGTTATATTTTTAACCGACTTCAAAAAAGGAGGAGGTTCTATGTTCGACTGTATGTATGTTTTTTTATTTTTTATGTATGTACCGATTTCTCCTTCAAGCCTGAACCGATTTTAAAAAATCTTTTTAGATTGGTTGGTGATACGTCAACGGTCCCATGTAAATTGTATCGAAATCGGTTCAGTAGTTTGGTTTTTAAATCAAAACTACTGGAATAATAACTGGTAAATATGAAGATTTTTTGTAGTGGTAGGACTCTACTGCAGAGTCCGCCTGGGGAAGTACCACACCTTTGCCAGTTATTCAACCGCCAAGCAGTAGTGTGCAAGCATTACTGTGTTCCGGTTTGAAGGGCAATTTTACCAGAGAAATTACTGGGTATGAGAGATTTAACATCTAATATCTCAGGGTGACCGAGCGCAGTGCAGTGCGGCGCAGGATTGTGTTCGCAAGTTCATAATTCTAGCACTGCTACTACTGTTAGTGGCAGGCGTGACGTTTACCACCAGGCGAAAGTCTTGCTCGTCACGTCACTTGAACGAATAAAAAAAATTTATGTCATCCAGTCGAAATTGAAGTCGATTGTATTTTTTAAAGCGGATTATTATATTCACCTAGATATACCGCTCTCTTTCTATTACGTATGCTTAGTTACGTGCGACGAGGCTAGCGTGCGGGCGGCCACTGACTTCTGCCTTGCATTGTCCTCCCGGACGGAGCGCCGCCGGCCGAACATACCTAAACTGCGGAGTGACACCCCCCTGCCTATATCTTATATTTCATTTCGTTCTCTTTCTAATCTTCCGAGTGTCCTATATATCGAGTATCTACAAAAAAAATATATACCTATGCTTTTAGAAACAGACGTAAGTATGGTTATTTACGAGACCTGCTCTATATTTCGAATTGAAACAAGCTTTGTCAAGACAACTTTAGAGAAACTTGGCTCCTAGGGCTGAAACGATAAAGCCGTGTGTAAACACTACAAATTTCCCTCACAATACTATCGTGCGTCACTCCTATATGTATTAATAGGAGTATGAAAAAGGCACCCGGCCGCATCTTTGCGCTTTTACCGCATTGCGTTTTGTTATTCCTCTCAGTGCTGGAACTTTCTTGCTATTCTATAACTTCGCGTAGAAGGATTAAAGTGGCACATTTTAATGGAAAAAATTGCAATCAATTAGGATAGTTTCATTGAAGATGGTCTTTTGTAGATATAGGGTTAGTTATATACTAGGGAATATGCATGTGTTTCAATTATTAAAAATAATAGGATAAATGAAACGTTTAACTGAATCTGATGCTTACGTCGACAAAATAATTGTAATCGGCTGGTAAAGTTCTGAAATATAAGTGTTCGAAGTATATTTGGGAGGGAGTCATCTGTCCCTATCTAGCACAACACGTGCATAGTATAGAATTTGTTTGGAATCATAAACTTTGACATCATAAAGCTAGTATAGTGCCTTCCCTGTCTAACATGAAACTTAATGTGAATGTGTATAACTTCGTTATTTGAGCACATTTAAAAAAATTACGTTCGATGATTTGTTTCGTTGCTAGTCAGCGTTTTTGTGAGTCAATAAAAAAAACACATGCATGTTCCCTATTAGCTCACAACGCCATAAAAGCAAGCAAATCCTGCAAATAATATAAATTCGGTTGTAGTAGTAAAGTATGAGTATTTTTTTCTATTAAATATCGAATGAAATGGTAAATTTAGGAACCAGTTTTTACACCGACAAAATACAAAAACAAATTAAACTCAATTTTATTTTTCTATCATGTACGTTGCGTGATAGAAAAAAAATACGAGTACGAGAGTACGAGTTTATTGGTTAAATTATTGGAATATAATATATATTATATGAAAAACCATTTAATTGTGGAAATGGCGGCGCGTAAAGAATAACGGGAAAAGCTACTCATTAAAATATACGACTTCAAAATAAAAAGTCACGTCCCCACTTTAAGTTAAGTGGTCCCGTTTCAATGAACGCCGCCGTCATTAGGAGAAAGAGTAATTAAAAGTCTGATAAAAAATCACGAGAGAACAAAACCTCTTTACTTCCTTTCTTCCTTTAAAAAAAACATAAACGTAGCGCGTAGGAAGAGTAAACATTCCATATTTAAAAAAATGTTGCAACTGTTGAACGATAAACAAGATTGTGTTTGGCAAAGCTGCAAGACGGGCCCCGATTACACTGCGCCATCATCATGCTTCATTCAATATTTTTTTTACCGAACGCTGTAATTTCTTGGCTCGAACGCATCCGTTTACATGCCAAACAATAAATTTATTAGTCGAACGGAGGAGTGGCAACACTAAACTTACGTCACACATCGAAACGTCACTCCTGGCGTCACGATTTTGACATTTTCGAATTCGATTTTCGAATGCGTATTCGATTCGCGCAGTTATATAACGCACGCGCCGTCAAGGTGACTCGACGAAGCTACTACTGATTCTATTTCGGTTCGAATTTCATAAATATCCCGTGACAGCTCATCTCTCTCCCGCGGGTTGAGCCGATACGCGGCCGCCATGTTCGTTCGGAATCGCCTTGCGTAATTATTGGGGCGCTGTCGTCGCTACAGAAATATCTAGCCAGTCTGTGAACCCGCGTCCTTGCTCATTTCCAAGTCCTTTCTCAAAGTTTGGCGTTTATGAGGTAACGGGCGCGTGACGTCGCGCTGGCAGAATGCCGGACGTACGGGCCGAGGAAAAACCGCTTCGACTTGTGCTGCTTTATATTTAGCTCCGTCCCCGCGGCGCACCTTGAGGGACGGTCGGTCGCCGGGAATCTACTAGATTCTATCTATATCTAATCGATGTCGCACCGAGACCGTAAGACGCTTCAACTTTTTCAATCTCCTTTGATACGATCATCGATCGAGCAGCCGGAGCGCATAACAGTCGAAATAACCGTGAGCCGATGTAAAACTAATCGTATATCAACGCGTATAGGCGGCGGCAGATGCGCCGACCAAAACTGCCGGCCCGGCCATCAATAGTCGACCTAATTGAATATTATACGGCAATTTGTGTTGCCGAAAATCTGGCTGCCGTAATATGCGGTGTCCATATATCGTGGAGTAATGTTTTGTATGGGCGACACGCTGCAAGTTGCAGAACTATATTTAGTGCAGAGAGAAGGCCTGTTTTAGCGCGAGCTGTTTGCGCAACTCCGGGCTCGCCTGTTCTATTATCGGAAAAATGAACGGCGACGTGCGCTCGAGACGGCGTTTTAGGCGCTTTTTGGTGTTTGAAGGTGATGTCGGCTTTTCTAGTCTTTGATGAACGTGAAGAGTTGATGAAGAGCTAAGCGGGATAGAGCCAGATAACCTGTCGATATCATCGGTTTTCATTATTGTATTTGGATATTCATTTTCTTTTATTTCATGTTTTTATACCGAGATTCATCTCAAAACTGTATGTTATTTAATTTGCTAACTTATCAAATCTCTCTGCTAGGTTACTTCCCCATTATTTCTATGTATTTACTTATAAGTAATATCACTAGTTACGGGGGTTGGTTATGGGTTACGCGTTATCTTTTCCTATCATGAAAACGTCTGTTCTTGTAATTTCGTAATTAAAAGTCTTGAGTGAAATTTTGATCTAACAAGATGGATGTTTAATTATTTTCTAATAATGCAACTATACATCAATAAAAAATATTTTTATGTATAGCGAGACAACCTAGTAAATTATAATCAGCATAGGTAATGTTTGTTAAAAAAACTTAAAACGGGTATTGAATAAAAACGTTAACCTTTCAATCTAATAGAATCATTAATACTGCAGTGCAGTCTAACGATAGAGAAACCATTGTTCTTACGTCATAGACAAACCATAATTCCCGCCGGAAAGCTTTTAATTTTTTCGTACGAAGCTAGAGTTTTACATTATGTATTTCTCGCATCAAAGTCTGTTTGTTTCTACTTTATAACAATGTTTGGACGTTTATGAACTCCATTCACTGCTGTGGATTATCTAGAGATTTGCACTGTTTGTGCTAAAAACTAAATGAGAGAGAGAGCTACATCCTCCAAGGCTATATAAAAACCTGTTGTAATAAATGGTTTTCTTTAAAAAACGCAAATTACCTACCTTAATACCTGACTTTTCCGTCCATCGATCGATTAAAAAGATTCAAGGTACATAGTACTTAGTCTTAAAATTAATGGCAATGATAAACTTAAGTTTCCAGTACGCCAGTGTCACCTTCCAGCTTTTTTTTACTTCTATACGTAGGCATCTCTTCTAAAACACCATTCTCTCTGGTCCACGTCTTGCCATGTTTTTTTAAAACTGGACATGAAGGTTTAAATTCTCGTACCTATTATGTATTTATATGTTTTTTGTAGCTCGCAGGGTTTGCAAGTTGAAGTGGCTGTGGGCAGGCCACATCGCTCGAAGAACTGATAACCGATGGGGAAGAAAGGTTCTTGAGTGGCGACCGCGAACAGGAAAACGTAGCGTAGGCGCGGCCTCCCACTATATATATATATAGGTGGACCGACAACATTGTAAAAGTCGAGGGCAACCGGTGGATGCAAATGGCAGGTTGTCGTACAGTGTGGCGGTCTATGGGGGGCTTTCGTTCAGCAGTGGACGTCTCCGGGCTGATGATGATTATGTATTTAACTCCTAAAATACTCTTACCTAATACGTGCGAGATTTGAAAAGGCTTTCGCTAATGATTTTATTTGTTTCATTTATTCTTATTTTATATCAAAGAATAAGGATAGCAATAACATCGTTCTCTCATTTTATCACTTGTTATGGGAGTGTTTAAAGAAAGAGACCGCAATAGTAGTTCGTTTTGTCTTTTAATTTTATATTATATTTATTTCCACATATCTTTGCCGTGTCTCTTTTTAACAGTCTAACAGTTTATATCAACGGAGTACAAAAGTGACGGCATCATTTTCCAGATGATGCAATAGGCTAGATGACTGGTTTATTTTTATTGTCCTATTAAAATGTGGCCCATAAATATAGCTGATTAATGAAAAAATAATTAAAACCTGACCAAAAATAAGCATTTTAATATCATGCTAGACAGAGAGGCGAAACAGCAAATCGTGACGTCACTTGTCAGTACGCCATATATATAATATTCTGACAAATAAGGCGTGACGTTTTTTGCGCGATTTTTTGTTTTGTGGGAAAGGGACAGAGTTGGCTCTACCAAAAACTTTAAACGCTTATATATCAGAACATTAATAACCGATTTAAATTATTTTTTCAATAAACATACTATATTTACTTAAATTCTTCATCAAAGCTATTGGTTTCAACAATATAAACATCAGTCATCTACCCTATTGGGTGATATATGAATATGCGTAGCGTTTAGGCCCTCTTCTTTATGTATAGCTATTTGACAAATGTATCGTTATCCTGCTCTTGCTATCTACTAGTTTCTGCTATACTGCCAACCACAGACTATCGAATTAATTCTGATAATCCAAGCCGCCTACTTCAATATTTGCTTTAGCATAATTTTAAGCATAATCTAGAAAGTTAGAAATTCTGATAAACAATGCATAACCCAAACCTACCATAGGTCTCGGACCAAAGCTAGCAACTAAGAAAAGGGCTAGGACATATTTCGTGCGCACGTGGTCTAGCGGTGAAACTTTCTTATACATATTTGTACGTACTAAGCCAAAATGTCTACGCCTTTTTGGTAGAACTGATAAGACAAGCAGCCCGCCTAGCACGCGAGCCGTGATAAAAGTATATCCACTCATTTTTCCTCGCGAAAACAAGACAGACGTATCCATATTCTAGCTTTATCACGTTCCCGCCCGGGGAAATACCAATTGGTCCTCGGCGCATGCTAAGGGGGCTGTAGACAAATGTTGATAAAACTAGTTTTCTTTTTCTAGTTAGTTTTTCCTTAAGGTGTACATTTATGTAAATGAACATGGTGATTTTCAACCAATGACAGCTCTATTTCTATGACTATTAGTCCTCATTGGTCGCTAGTCAGCCATGTTAGTTTTCCAGCCAAGTACAGCGTAATGTTATCAAACAAGGGAAATCCTTCCTCCGAGGGTCAAGAAAGACAAACAGCGTTTACCGACGAGTACATACCTATTCCATATTTTACTTTTTCCAAAAACTATATATATTTTTTAATGTATATGTACATTTTCAAGTTTTTATAATTCACTATTTTAAGCCTTTCGAACTGAACGACTTCAATTCAACGGATTATCAGCGCTTTTTGAAAAAAGCATTTTTTTGAGCATTATGTGACTTTATTCATTGATATAATACTTATGTAATACTGGTATAGTATTATATTATCTTTGGTAATACTGAAAGTGAAACTTATCTACTGATTGAATATTTTTGTATGAAGTGTTTCCACACTTATGGTAAGTATTTTTATATTTTTAATTTATTGGTCATAATTTTTCTTCCAGTTATGCTTTAAAAACTTACCTAATGATATTCTAAAATCAATTTTTATTTTTTTTCTTTTCTTCACGGCTTATTACATTTTATAATTATCTACTTCACTATTTATTTATTCGCTACACACACATATGAACATAAAATATGGTAAACAGTACGTAAATACTTTATCGTGTTGCTACATCCCAAAGTCTTCAATGTTGTCGCTATCTATGATATCTTCAACATTTTCACCAAAAGAAAACTTTCAAAACTACCTGAAACGTCGAACTAGTATCGGAGACCTCATCAGAAAGCAGATGTCTACAACAGGCGTAGATAAATATCGGAAAAGGTTTGGAGAAAAGTGATATTATTTCCCGATCGCTGCACTTTTCGGAAAGTTTAAAGCCTTATATTACTTATTTTTATTTAAATAGGTACTATGAACTAATGTAGAATTTGTAGAACTTTATAAATATACAGTAAGAGAATGAAACAACCCGTATTTGCGTGCTCGACAAAAACTTCTCTCAGACCAATATAAATCTGAAAATCTCGCGCCATTCGAGACCGCAGAGCAATTTGACATCGTACGGACGTACGCGGCGAATAGCAATGCATTACAATATGATGCATTTCTTGTCTACGCGGCACTGCAATGCGTACGTCTTCAGACAGAGTTTACCAGACAGATTGGGCGAAACGGGGAGAAAATATTGTGTTCGCGGCGCCAGCAGAACGAAGTGCGGAAACGAGATGGCAATAACTACTTAGTAGGCCAAGTGCTGCGTCGGAAGTACCCGCTCTATTGCGATTTTAGATTTTTTTGGAGCCTGTTCGAACTTTGTTGATAAAAATTATAATTTTGAAATTCGAAAATAGAATAAACTAAAGTTTTCAGGCTACTGATACAAATTGGCGTTTATATTATTATACAGGGTTCATTTTACTCGTTATTTTCAACAAGTTTTACTAGGAGGCCAACTCTGAACTCTACTGCACCCTGTACAAAATGTATGGAGAATGTGCTTTTTTCGTTAATTCAGGGTTGACCCTATAGTAAAAGTTTTTCGCAATGAACTTCTTTCGGCACAGTAATACCTATACGCGTAACCGTGGTTTACCCAAAAATGAGTCGTAATATAAGGAAGACTGCCGCTTTAGTTTTCCAACCAACATCATCATCATCAGCCCGGAGACGTCCACTCCTCCAAGGCCTCCCCCTTAGACCGCCAGACTGTACGACAACCTGCCATTTGCATCCACCGGTTGCCCGCGACTTTTACAATGTCGTCGATCCACCTAGTGGGAGGCCGCGCCTACGCTGCGTCTTCCGGTTCGCGGTCACCACTCAAGACCCCTTCTTCAAACCTATAGGCTAACCTAAAAGCATCATCTTGGGTAAATAAAATTTGATAGCTTAGTTTCGTTTCCAATGAGAGATGTTCCAAACTTTTTTTTTAAGAAGTTTATTTCACGTGTCAGTGAAAAACACCATAATATTTTTGATTTAAGGCACCTTAGGTAATGTTAGATGACTCCATGGCGTGGCCACGTATGAGACAGCTAGTCGAAAGAATCCTTTTACGTAACACCTCAACATCGTCAACTTTAGATAAACGTATGCTCAAACTGCACTGCACTGCCCGGCCCTTTTAAAATAATTTCCAAACCTTATAAATTATTATTATTTTCTTGAAAATGGTCCGTCGCATTTGTGACCAGCGCCGTCAAACGGCCTACAAATATACGGCCTTACCTAAAAAAACTTCTAAAACTTCTAAACAGGTCATTGTATGGCACATATATTAAAATAAAAATCTTGACAATGACAGCCACGCAAAGTCAGAGCCAACAATGAGTATTTTTTTATTGCCTGTCAAAAAATCTCCCATTGCTTCGTCATTCCGACATCCACAGTCCTCTTCTGAAATCTTTCCTAACTAAACTTCACAGGTAAACTATGAATGAAATTAAGAAAAGGCAAGCGTCCATAAAGTATCACCAACTGGTGTCCCACGAATAAGTTGGCACCACGTGGCCAGGCCGGTGCCAAGTGTTCCCGGCCTTGACACTGACAGCGTCACTACGATGATTGTGGTTTTACAATTCATATTTTCGGTTGCCATGCCAAGAAATGGGAGGAAAAAATCCCGCGGAGAAATGCGTGTTGATCAAAAATTAACGGACTATCTACTAGCCTATATATGCCATAAAAAAGTTACTATCTTTCAAGAACTTCTCGCGACCCAAAATTTTTAGGGTTCAACGAGAGAGAAGAGCTTAATCCTCCAAGGGTTCAATGGTTCGTAGTAGTATTAAATTATCACGTAGAGTCACCGCGTTAGCAACTGAGTCGTGCGGCCATAAATCATTTCACTATGTCTATCTCGCTCGCACTTGTGGGCACGCTCGCGCGTTCGCACTATGTCTATCTCGCTCGCACTCGCACTATCCCTATTGACGTTTATGGCCGCACGACTCAGTTGGTAACGTGGTGACGCTTAAATTCTGATTTCCTGGTCAGTCTTGACTCTTGACGTCCCCCCCCCCCCCCACACAAGTAACAGTCCCACTCCTCTTTACACCACACTACATGCGTATAATTTGCAAACTTTCAAAGACAAAATTATAAGGGTTTATTTCAACCATTTGCTTAGCTCCACGGACTCCGGGACCCGTGCCTTTTGTAAAAAACTTTACAATTTTTATTAACTAATACTTAACTTAATAACTTAACAAACTTTAACAAAATTTGAAGCAACCTCTCTTTCTATTAGTAAATCTGTGATTAGAAACCATAAAAAAGTGCGTTAAATTCGAACTCAATTTTTTTTTATAGGTATAATTTTGAAGCAAAAACGTTCTAAGAACACAAGAACACGAGACACTGTTCTCTAGTGTGAAACAAGGAAATAACAGCGATTCCTCAGGTGTGACCTTCGTAACGGTAGTAACGTAAAGGGAAACCGTGAGCGATGCCAAAAGCGTCGCCAAGTGGAGCTTTGAAGCCCTACTTGGCACTTAGACACACCGCTGGGAAAACTGTTTATGTACTTGGGAAGTTGTTACTCGTTTGTTAAACTCATAACCTGTGATCTTCGGTGAGATTTATTATTCGGTATCATCATCAACAGCCGGAAGACGTCCACTGCTGGACGAAAGCCTCCCCCTTAATAGAGAGAGGTTGCCATAATCCCCACGCTTGGCAGGCGGCTTGGGGATCGCGGAATGCTTACCACCGTAACTAAGAGGACGCTGCTGCCCGTCCTCCGGTGGTTCTGGATGCAGTTTTAGGACATACCCAGGTCCAAATTCTTCGGTATACTTATAAATAATAAATATTAGGTGAACATTTTGCATTGTGCTATCTAGCCCAAAACTAAGCAAAGCTTTTAGTAATAATATACAACGAGTAACAAAAAGGTATTCATAATGATGAACAATTTTTGCTAAGGGGCCAACCCTGAAATCACAAAAAAAACAGGTGTTCCATGCAAAAAGGTTTATCGATCTTCGACAAAATGTATAGAACAGCTTTTTTTTCGCGTTTTCGGTGTTGGTCCCATAGGAAACGTTGTTCATAATGATGTGTACATACATACCCTTCATTATTGTTGAGTTAAGTTTAAGTAAGGCCGAAAATGTCTAATTACAAATTGGGTATCTTTAAACAGAATGAGGCCGCCAGAATGGATTCAATTTTAAACCGAAATTCTGTAACTGGCTCTACCGTTGCCACACAGATTAGAACGAATCAGATGATCAACTCAGAGATGATGAGCGTGGGGATTATGGCAACCCTTCCCTATTAAAGGAGAGGCTTTCGTCCAGTAGTTGACGTCTACCGGCTGTTGATGATGATGAGATGACCAACTCGAATGAAGAGACGAAAGACTATAATTTTGCAAACATGTAGTACATAAGAAACAAGGGTAGGTATATTATCTTATTTTTCTATAAGTCTTTTTGTTCATTGCCATACAAAAATAAACGACAAAATGTACCCAATTTTGGCAGCATGTATTTAACTCGTTAACTCGCAACTTTCGTATGTATTTAACTCGTTTCTTATTACTTCAGTGTCTGTTTGCTTAAAAATTTAAAGATTTCATAAAATTGTTGTGGAAATTTTATATTTCTTTTACTGTAAATGCATTATTAAAAAGTAAGTAAGTTAATAAAGCTTAACAATCTGTTACTTATTATTTGGAAAATATATGTGTAGTAATATATATTTTAAAAAACATAATAAAAGCCATATTTATTATTATAAATATATTATTATAATATTATTATTATATTATATTTAGCCATCTTTAATTTAATAATACCTTTAATTATAAGTAGGTATTACAATTAATAAATACAGATATTGCTATTGATATGAAAAGCTATTGTTTTTCAATACTGTAAGGATTTAATGTAAAATCTTCCAAGTTTAAAATCAACCAATCACGCTTACAAACTTATGATTAAACTTTTGTTAAACTTTTAGGGCGTAATTGCTTTTATGTTGTCCATCTGTCATTTTCTATTGCGTTCGCGGCAAGTTACTTTTAATGTTGAAGTTAGGCGATAAGAGAAGCTGCCAAGTTAAGCTGGGTGGTCGAAACTTGAGTAGGACCTGGCATTCCTCTGACCTTGAGAAAGCAGGCTAGATTGAGATCCTGATTTGGTTAAATTTGAATATCACTTCATGATTGATGCTCTCAGAGTTATAAGCTCGAGGCATAACATTAATGTCATGTTATTTCCGTAGGTTTTAAAGACATCACGCGATCAAGACTGCGTTTTAAAAAAGAAACACATTCGCGATAATTTTTTTTAAATTGGATGTGAGTATTACGGCGTCGCACACTGAACATTTTGCATATGCCGTTGTCGAATATTTAAAAAAAACCTATAAAACCTCAAACAAATAATTTCCATAGAAATATTCACAAACTAATCACGTTTATAGTCAAAGTTAAGCGAAGCAAACCTTTCGTCCTAGGAAGCAAGCGTGGAAGCAAGTCATGATCGAGTTAAAGTCATGCCCTATTAAAGTAGTAGAGACTTTAAACTTGTTTTCCCATATTTAACGAGTTTTTGCCCCAATCCTTCGCATTTTCGTATTAACAATCAATGCTATTTATTTCAATTGAACAAAAACTTATAAACTCACGTATAACAAACAAATGTTCAAAGCATTCGTGTAAAATAAAAATTAAAACCTCTTTGGTGTCGCTTGGCCAGATATAACACAATATTATATCATATTTTCACCAAGTTTATACCTATTATCGAATAACTTTGATTTATTACTCAGAGTGCTAGATCTTACAAGTCGAATAATAATAAAAAACATAGATTACACAATATTACGTAAAATAGCAGCAATTAATAGAATAAAATCTTCTCCATAGAAAGGGGGCAGGAATATTACTCCACTTTATAATGTTGTTAGTCCAAGATTAAATATTATATCGATTCAAAATGTAGTGACACTACCTCTGTGAGTAGGTGTACAATTTCAAATACCTATTAACATGTCGCATTTCTCATTAGCCATAAGTTTTCTTCGATATTTTCTTTCTATAAAAATTAGACTCACAAGATCAGTGATGTCACAAGTGTCTCTCTATCGTTATGTAATCTCTCTGGGGGATCAACTCACCCTAATGGGAGACTGAATTGACTGAAAGGCTAATAAATACGTAACGATAGCTTGTAATAATATAGCTAGAGATTTTGTTAGCGGGCTCGTACAAAACATACCTCTAATGGTTTTACTGAATCATCATGAAGTGGTAGATCGATGTATCATTGAATCGATGTTGTAGCATACAACTACATACTACTATATGCTAACCTCGGCAGAGGTTACATATTTGAGCCGTTTGGTGTTGAGACATTGGGTCCGTGTCCGTGGGGACCGGGAGCTCATCATCTTTTCAAAAACATACGAGCGCCTGGTCGTCGCGACGCGTGATCAAAATGCTGGCGTTTATTTGGCCCAGCGCATAAGCATTGCCATCCAGCGTGGCAATGCTGCCAGCATGCTGGTTACGCTGCCGACTGGTAGTGGGTTTGAGCATTTGGATTGTCTCTAGACTTTCATCGGTCTGGATACAATCCTTTTGTTTTTTGTTGTGTAGTAGGCTGTCTTTTCAGTTTGTTGTAGTTAATAAAGGCTTATGCCTAATTAAAAGTAGTAGTTTAAAAAAATTTACATGCAAACACTTTTTATACTTTAATTTAAACGTTTATTAATATAAATCACACGCACAATGTCGTACAACTATTTATGCACAGTGCAAAACATGTAGAAAAAAAAGAATGGCTGTCGCCGTTAGGGGAGGCAATAATTTTTAGGTTATGTAAATGTTGCTATCTAATAAAAAAAAACAAAAAATATCCATCAGTTATCTATGGATATTTAGCTATTCTTCATTTTGTATGCTTCATAAGTGATATATAAGAATTATCAGTTTGCTGGACTTAGGCCTAACCTAGAAGGGCGATTTGGCCGTATCTACCACCCAGTATATTGGCCCAGTATCTACAGGGTTGGTGGACTCACAAACTCCATCGAATTTCTTCCATGTACGTACTTATGTAAGATGTTTTCCTTCACCAAAATGCCAGTAGAATGGAAATCCGTAAGACATAAACTCATAAAAGCTAATTGGTACGGGCCCGAGATTTGACCCGGCGACCTTACGATTTCAAGTCGATTGCTTACAGTTAAATGACCTTATTTAGTACTGCGCTCTTCGTTTTTGTATTACGCAGAGGCTAAATGACGTTTTGCTAACATAAGTAGAGTTTTTAAGTCGGTATAGACGTTGGTGTTTCAAATTGTACCTCCCGAAAATGTAATTAGAGAAAACGCCATTAACTCCCGCTTACAGAATTGTTTATGGCGATGAGAAAATACTCAAAAAGGAACATAAAGCGATTTTACTCTTATATCTTCGTGATAACTTCCGCCTGAAGCATTAGTATGCGGTCCCCATCTTGTTTATGGGGGGAACTTCTATATGAGGACTATAAATCATGTCTGCTCTCATGGGGAAATGTTAATCATCGGCTCGAAGGTCACGGCTGAAAAACACTCGTCATCCGATGGCAATTTGGAAGAGTAGGCGTTGGAATAATTAGCAGCGACAAACAGGACGGCTCGTGTTTAAAAAGTACCTTTTGGCAGGGGGGTGTCAGTCCGCAGTTTAGGTATGTTCGGCCAGCGCTTCGTCTGGGACGACAATGCAAGGCAGAAGTCAGTGGCCGCCCGCACGCTAGCTTCGTCGCACGTAACTAAGCATACGTAATAGAAAGAGAGCGGTATATCTAGGTGAATATAGCGAGCGGTATCCAGCGCTGTGCGAGTTGAATTGCTACTTTATTGCCTAGTAGATAGAGTCCTTATTTATTTCAATTCCTTTGCGGAGTGAACTTTCTGTACGTAGTACTATTATTTATTCTGTGCTTTTGGTAACAATCACTTGTAATAGATTTAGGGCGAGTCGAATTAGGTTGTAATGTCTTATATTACCAACACAATATCTATACTATAGCTACGTGTATAACAAGGCTTTGGGCGATGATGTGACAGCGATGATAGTCCAGGCTATTCTCTTAAACACTAGTGAGAAAATGAACTAAACAGATAAGACGGTCCGACGCAAGTCTTCTAACATTATCTTAAGTAAAAGACCTCCAGCAAAAATATCTGAACAAACAGACATAAAGTTTACTACCGCCATAAGTGGTACTCTTCCATTTCGTTCAGAAACGGTGGAAATCATAAAAAAGGAGGAAAACTCACATAAATAAAGATAGATGAAGTTCTTGGAATATATAGGGATGTATAAATGTGAATTGTATGTATGGGGTTGTAAAAGGAAGGTCGATTACTGCAGATGTCGGCAGCCTAGTTTGACACTAGGGTTAGATGATAGCTGCAATTTGATAAAATATTTTTTAATATGTTGACTCTACTAATTATTTAAAGATTAATATGTTCACAATTTATTGTTTATATAGTGAAGTCGGAGTAAAGAAAGAGCATTAATTTAAGGATAATTAATATGAATAAAAAAAAAATATATTATTCAAATTCCAAATTTATACATTCTGACTGATTATTAATACAAATAATAAAAAAACTGTGGAAATTTTTCACACAGCGCCATCTAGCCCCAAACTAAGCAAAGCTTGTAAATATGGAAACCAGATAGCTGATAGATAAAATTATTGAGTATTCTCAGTTAAAAAACATGTATATTGGTAGAATTCACATTGTTTTTTTCTACTATAATAATAAACTACCTGATTAAAACTAAACTAATATGAAAAAAAATAAACCTTATAAGAGACTGTTTAAAATATCTAAAGGTAGCAAACCTATAGATACTTGCTGATAGATGGATAATATTTACCATTATCATAGATTTTATCAAATATCCATAAAGTTTATTGTTTCTAATCCATTTTAATGCTATAGATCAAAATATGGTTTAATAATTCACACTAGAACCAATATTTTTACTGTTTTAATATTTATCGGTTTTAAGATGTAAAGCTAAAAACCTAGCTTTATTAAATATTTTTATTTTATTTGTACTTAACTTTTTTAACACGTCAACTTTGCCAAAGTATTTTCTCGAAAAATACGAAAACATTTCCTCTTTTATAAATATATAAATACGTACCTTATTGAAACTGGTTTCCAAATCCACGATTTTCCAAGCACTTCAACTCCGTCAACAAATTAACGAAGAAAATACTTAAAAGATATGTACCTGTTAAATTTTCAATCACTTAAAATTCCAACATTCTCGTATTCTTACTTCACAAACCCTTGCGAAAATAGGCGATATCCAAAAATCTATTTGGCTAATGGAAGTTCCTTTGCGTCGAAGTTCGTGAAATTAAAAAAATATGGAAAAATATGTAGTTTCGTGCAGTAACACATTCGTAGGGTGCATTCGGGAACCATGCACTTTTACATACCGTAATTACATACTAAAGTTGTGACTAGAAAAATAGACTTGTACTTAAACCATATTTACAAAAAAAAAACACATAAAGGCATGGGACATTTTTGGCTTAGTTATGGTACAGGAAAATCGTATCACTAACCCACTCGCATAGAGGAAAATGTCCTATGCTTTTATTAAATAAATAAAAATAAGGATCCAAATTTTCTAATCACAACCAGCCATATAACGAGACAACTCTTTCAAATGGTTTTTTATTATTTAAAAAATAATATTAATTAATTTCCTGTTATTTTTAATATTTTGAAAGGTATTTCCCATTTGAAAATGTTTTTCCAGTATAAATAAAAATACGCTTAGAGTTGATACGTGAAGTAATACGTTTAAAATTTTAATTTCAAAAAGAACAAACATTTATTTTTAAATAATTCGAAAAGAACCGTTTGTTTTTTTTTTGACACATAATTTGTCACTTCACGGAACAACTTTAAAATCGGACTAAAATACGAAGGGTTATATCAACATTAACAGTTAGTGAAAAAACATTCAACATCGAGAAGAGTGAAAAGGGTGAGATAAACAAACACACGATAGAGGGGGATAGAAAACATCGAATATATTTTTAACACCGATGCGACGCGGGTTCACGCGACTGCCGGCCGGGTATCTTTGGTCGAGATTTATTATCTGTGCTGGTTTTTGACGTTTGAATTTAAAATCTTGACGTTCCATTTTTATACAAAAATATTGATTCAGTCATTTTAAATATGTGCTATGCTATATTTTACGAGAACTTACTACATGACAAATTATTAAATTAAATTGGTAGAGCAGACGGAATTCTAAAACGAGAAAATCATCAGCGTTCAAAAATATTAATTAGACACCTTAACTTACTAAGTAATTCGTGATTTTGGGTAGTTTTTGAGCTATTAATAAAGCAGAAAGAAACAATAATGATGAATTGTGGCTGAAATATTTGACAAAAATTATCAAAGTCATATAACATAAGACATAAGTTTTTTTTTACATTTACAGAGTAATTTCTAGTCACTTTATTTTTATTTTACTAGGGTTAGAGTCAATATACGTAATATTATACTGGTTAATCAGTGGCAGAGAGGTTAAATACTATATTCACAGATTAACCAAAACAAAGACCAACAAGAGAAAAAAAAGGGGAATTTAATTCGAGGGACTAACTTGGATCCCGAGAATTCTACCGATTGCACCGAAGAATTCTACATTAGCATCTCGAGCGTAGCGGGATTCTAGATTAGAATCCTGAGCGGAGCGAGGGAAACAAGGACCAAGTTGTTTTTTTTCACGAGTTGTGTATTCTACTCTACTTTTTATTATTGCCTGCGAGAAAATAAATACTAGTAATAGTTATTTGTATAACCCAGTAGGAACTTTTAGCAGGTTTTAAGATATTTTTATACTTACGTTATTAGTGCTTGTTCCAAATTCTAAATGTTTTTATTTACTCTGTGAACAAAAAAAACAAATGCTCTTTTTGAGAGGCAATGGTAAAAAAAAACTTTATGGTCTGACTTATTTTAAGCTCTTTATTTCTTCAAACTCCTTTGCACTAGACAATGTTCACGTAATTGCATAATAAAATAAACATTTGAAAGTATTCCTGATATTACTAACAGCAACATCCCAAGCTATATCCACATTTCCACGTAAATTTAACAAAATTAAATTAGAATTTCAGTTCAGTATCGCAGAATAAAAATGCAAAGCTAGCGACCCCGCCGGTGCCCTAGTTATATCTAGAGAACTAGATATTATCTAGCTCGATTACCTTGCATTTGAGGTGTGTACTTCTAGCAACATTTTAGGATTTTGTAGTGGTAGGACTCTACCGCAGAGTCCACCTGGGGAAGTACCACACCTTTGGCAGTTATTCAACCGCCAAGCAGTAGTATGCAAGCGTTACTGTGTTCCGGTTTGAAGGGCAATGTTACCAGACACTCTGTACCAGATACTGTATTCGAAAGTTCACAATTCTGGCACTGCTACTGTTAGTGGCAGGCATGACGCTTACCACCAGGCAAACGTCTTGCTCGTCTCGTCACTTGAACGTATAAAAAAACAGGTTAATTTTTGGTTATTGTTTTATTAAGTTCGTTTTACGTGTCTGCTTCTCTCAACTTTTTTTATATACGGTCAAGTGACGAGACGAGCAAGATTTACACCTAGTGGTAAGCGTCACGCCTGCCACTAACAGTAGCAGTGCCAGAATTGTGAACTTTCGAATACAATCCTGCGCCGCACTGTCCTGCGCTCGTCACCCTGAGATATTACCTGTTAAGTCTCTTCATACCCAGTAATTTCTCTGGTAACATTACCCTTCAAACCGGAACACAGTAATGCTTGCACACTACTGCTTGGCGGTTGAAGAACTGACAAAGAATAATTATATCAACATTTTACTGAATGTGGGAATAAAAGGTATTATTTTTTTCTTAAGATCAATATTATAAGTGTTCAGTCGATTATTGCATTTGATTCTTTCGTTTTTAAAATTTCAATTCATCGAATGTAATATCTACTAGAATTCAAAATACTTGACATTTTAATTTTTATTCTCGAAACAAATAGAGCGTATTATTCTAGACATGTTTCTTCCAACAAAAAATATAAAATACGAACAAATACGTAAGCAAGACCGAAATATCGCTTTTTTAAAATTTTGTTAATATTCATAATTTTTAAACAAAAATACAACTGTAAATGACATTTAAACCAGGTATTTTAAACTTTATTCATTTTCGCACAGTTTATATTATCAAAAGAACTTATAAAATTTACTTTAAAAACGTATTTCTAGAATCGAAGCATTGATTTTTATTATCCTACAACTGAAATGCCAAAGTTCAGTTAAGTAAGTGCATGGTAAGCTAAGCAAGTAAGCATCGGCCATCGGTCCGTGAAGAAAATGGAAACATGTTGGCCGGTTCCGCCTAGAGGCTTTACGTCTTTATAGTGTTGTGCAAGGGTTAACATTTTCATCCGGTTATATCTTTATACATATTATATTTTTATGCATAACTACACAAATATATTCGATTGCTCAATAAGGGTTGAAGAAAGTGTAATCATTTTGCCAGTTTCACCCAGACAAGTTTTATGTCTTGCTTGCTTTGAGTATTGTAATGTAAGGGTTAAAAAAAACTTGGCATTTTTTTAAATTAAATTGTAGTGGTAGATCATTCAATTATTTATAGCCGACGTAATTATTGATGAAGTTAATTTCTTTTTACAATTTACATGGTGTCTTGCGTAAATTGATTTGTAGTAAACGTATGAATGGTTTTTACTACCACTGTGACATTTTCGTTGTCATAATTATTTAGGTTACTTTCAGTAATACCAAAATCACTATCGCGTTATTAAGTTAAAATATACTACATCAGTAAGTATACGCTTTAACCCTGCACTTTGCTTTATCTTAAAATGTATAAGCTATTTTACTTTAATTAAATAAAATATTAAGATTATGTTTTATTTTATAAAAGAATACGGATAAACACAGTAAGAGAATATAATTGAAATGTGAAGCTCGAGTTAACCGAAGCTAAGGAAGCGACGCGCACCGGTGCCCCGTAAACGTAATAGAAACGCGAGGTTGGTTCCACCCCACGACTTTTATATAAAATTTTCACGATGATGTCCGACTGTTTTTAGGGTTAAAATGATATGGACACTTTTTATAATACAAAGTTTTACCAATATTTATAACTTTTAGATATATCGAAATAGAAATAAATATATATCTATAAAACAGTGATGTACACAGATAGAGTTTGTTAATTATTTTCTACTTGGGCACTTAGTATTAATAAGTACTTACCAATTATTAAGTTCTTGTAAAAGTTTCTATGATCCAGTTTTTTTGTTCTACAAAACTATTATTAAATAAAAATACATAAAACTAAACTATATTACTTTTTTTTATCTTTAAACTTTTATTGTGTCAACACGAAAAGATTTTTCCCAAAATAATATTATAGAAACAAATTTGTAAAAATAATAGAAATACCTATCTTGTTGATTGAGTTGCACTTTAAAATAATTAAGTTTAGAGCAAGGACGTTTTACTTAATGAACTCCTTTTAAAATAGGAAAAAAAAAGAGAATCGTTAAGGGACCGATACTCGTAGATAGAATCGCTCGTTAAAGTAGATACGACTGCAGATACGAATGGGCGTTATGCTAGAATGGCGTAGTTTCCCTGCAGTTGCCTTACATCTTTGCCATATTGATTTACCACCACATTACAACAGTATGTAACGTATTTTTAGAGCTGCCGAAATTTTATTAAATTATTTTTTTGCCAAATAAAGGCAACCTTTTATTTACAAAATCAAAACTTTAATCCTTATCTCCTTCCTACATAAATATACTCTGTAAAACACAGTGTTGAGTGAAATATTTTTTGTAACAAGAATTGATATTAGATATTGTTTGTTATTTTGTATTTATTTGTAGATTTACGGTTAGTGATACAAAATATAATACTTATCATAATTGATTTGACTGAACAGGTTATTATATTTTACTGTTAACATTAGATACTGATAGGCAATAAAAAAATAAAGATTTAATAAAATTGTCATTCACACATTTGAAAATACAAGAAAATGTAAATAGATACTTAGTTTATGAGATTCACGTAAAAAGGCAAGAATTGATTAGTTATATTACTTGAATGACTGAATAAATAAATAAATGTTTTTAATGATTTCGGTAAAAAGCTATAAGTACTTAAGCTTTTAGCTTAATCTAACTTTCAAGTCTGGTTTAACGAAAAGCTGGGTTCAGATATGTTTTCAACCGTTTTTCGCATAATTATTATACTAAATCTTGTTTATACTTTCGTGAATACGGTTGAAAAAAGCCTATGACAGTTTTTATTACACTGTTTACATTGTCACCATGTCATTTTCTACTTTCTAGATCAGATGCTGACTCAAAAAACCATTCTGAATTCTTATCGAATGAATCAATAGATTTCTTTCGTTTTATGCTTTCCCCTTGAGATGTTTATACGGTTTTAAGAGGTTATTTTATTTATTGAAGTGACGAATTCGGCGCTGTAAATCTTTGGTCGTTACACAAGGTTTAAATATTTTGGAACGTTTCTTTTTTATTACTTATAATTCGTTAACAAAATGCATGTGTTGTTTGATATAAAATACAACATCTTTTAGTTACGTCAAATTTACAAAAAAAAACTTTTGAGAATAAATATGTAAATCAATACATCGGTATTTATGGGTGAAATTGTGGTCATACCGTAGAGGCCATAATCAAAGATAGACAGACATCAGTATTTAAATAAAACATTATAATTAATTAAGCATGTCTTAGAGTGAAATTATTGTTATACAATCAAAAGAATTACTTTTACGTTCACAAATAGCTTCGTTTCACCGTAAACTAACCTCTATTGATCTGTTTACATCGTTTGCTTCCTTCCTCGTCATTTCTTTTATTACTGCTTCTTATAGGCTTCCATTTTGATAAAACTTTTGTATTTAGCTTCGTATTATTACCGACCACGTGTAACGACTATTTCAGTCAGGGTTTATTTTTCATCATGACATACTTTAGTATTAGGGGTGTATTCACATTTTAACCATGTTATGACAAAACTAAATGTGACATTTATTTTCGAACAGATATTTAATCGATTGCAAATTTAGGATTAAAATAACTCTATATTTTAGAGTAAATTTTTTTTTAAGTTTTCGGCATCACACTTTATTCATTATTCCAGCGTTATAAGTATTTGTATAATATTCAGGGTTTTCTTGACATTCTTTTGACTTGCTGATTAAATAATTATTTTATTAATGAAAAAGATTTTTTTTAAAGTAATTTATACACGAGTTTCGTTTGCATTCATCCACCAATCACGTGGGTCCAAATCGATCCGTCGGCGAAATCGCACCGAAAATACCCGGGCGGCGGTCGCGGCTTAGGTAAGCGACAGTAGCTCACAACATCTGTTAATATGATCATTGTTAATTACATATGGGTTGTGAATATATTGTAGCCACCTGTCCCGAGGAGGGCGCTTGGAGGTAAGTCGCTACGTCGTCCACCATGCAGGCGCGCGGGAGGTCGGGGAGGAACATAATACGTTATAACAAGCGCATGGCGACCGGGCAGCGCGGCGCCCCGCGACACACTGACTGACGCGGCCGCCCGCCGCCGCGATCCCCCGCCCCGCGTTGTGCCGCCGCCCCTCTCTCTCCTCGCACGTAGGGCTTTCGCGATGAGCTTTTCCGGATGGTGCTTATTAATGGATTTTTGGTGGTTGTTATTTTTACAGTTCTAAGTTATCGTGTCCTTGATTTTGAAAATGATTCATAAGAATTAAGTCCTAGGATCAGGGCATGTCCTAAAACTGCATGTAGGACCACCGGTGGACGGGTAGCGGCGTCCTCTCGGTTATTGGTGGAGAGCATTCTGCGATCCCCAAGCTGCCTTGGGAGATGGCCCCCTCTTCATTAAGAGGAAGGCCTTTGTCCAGCAGTGGACGTCTTTTGGCTTGTGCCAGGAAATTGATTTTGTTTGTGTAAGGATTTTCATGAAAAACAAGTTTGTATGAATTAATGCCTCTGTAATTATACCTCGAAAATTACCTACACAGAAGAAAAATGCTCCAATTAAAGTAACAAATTCCTTATCGCTAAAAAACTATATTTTTCAGGCAACTTTAGGGCAGCCAATAAAAAAAATATAGTTCTTAAAAATCCGTTTGATGGCAATGAAGAGACATGGCCCTGAACAGTTTTACTATCTTGTCTATGATTCTAAAGATTTTGAACGAATGAAGCAAAGTAAAAATGTCAAAAATAAAAAACTAACCTTATTTCATTTATACCAGATCTGTCATGCGTTTTTTGTAGTTATCCTTATCTCTGTAGTTATCCTTATCTCTATCCTTTGGCTGTAAAACTACGTTTTGACAGCTGTCAGAAAACCTCCCATTTTTATTTTATTAAAAAAATAATTGCTGTATGTATAATTATGTATTAGGTACATGTTTCTGTATTTTTAACGTAAAATTGAATATATTAAAACCCTGCAATGAATGAGAGATTAAATAAATTATATATTTAAAAAACTTCTTCACATATGTAATCACATATTTTTCCTCTACTAACAATCATATCTTATATCCGCTTATATTATTAGGTCAGCAATGAACCAAATCTGCAACTCTGAAAATACCTTTACAATAATCCAAACCCGTAGCAGTGTTGTTCGCGCCACCCCTAACCTACTACGTCGTAATGCATTCGCACTCGCCTGGAGTCGGCGCCGCTCGGACCGGATCGGTAAGCGCTCGGCACCGCTCGGCAAGCTTTTTCAAATTCGGCACGCTTATTGGGTAACTTGCGACAACACAAGTAGCACAATGGGTTTTGCGACCGGTCTCGTCCATGGACCCGTCAAATAATTGGTAATTTACAAAGATACCTCGGCGATAAAATATTAAGCATGATCAAGCCAACATGTTCGTGTAAAAAAGCAGTCGTAAAACCGTCGACTTCAAACGAGAAGTCAATTTCAAATAAGCAGTTATTGCTTTTTGACAGCGACGATCGCTGACATTTCTGTAGTTGCTCGTAAATGTTTATCGAAATTTTCACCTCAAATAGTTATGTACATAATATAAGTTTTAATGGGACCGGTTAACCAGCAACAACCCTACGTATTCTCTCGAAAAAGCCATACATGTCTGTTATTCTAGGTTACAAGTTCATGTAGTATGCATACTTATTTTCATTTGAATCCGATCATTCGTTACGAGCGAAGCGATATTGATAGAAGAACGACATAGATCTATTTCTAGTAAAAAATCATGTACGCACAGTTACACATAAACTTTCATGTTTATAATGATAGGATGAAACAAAACTGCCACTATTATTATTCACTATTAAGTCTCGGGTAGCAAATTCTAAGAAAACCCGCACTAATAACATTTATTTAACTGTTGCATGCTAAGAACGCATGATCATAATTAATTATTTTTCAACACGTTTGCTCAAAAAAGTCTGTAGATTGTTCGAAAGTTAAAAATTACGCACCATACAACGGAATGTGCGGTAAAATAGGTACTCTCAGCTAAATACCGGTTTTATCGCATACTCCTCCCCAAATAAATAAAGAAATAAAAAAAAACGCATACTCCGTTGTATAGTGCCGTGCGTATTTATTACAGTTTTTTTTATTTTTATTTCCATAAAATATATTATTTAAAAAATCCACCAAGGAGTTTCACATTACGAGAATAAATAAGCTGAATGGTTGAACCTCCTTGGAAGCGCTTTTGCTCTATACGTTTGTCTCACTTTAATACTAAAGAGAAAATGAGACAAAATCAAATCAAATCATGTATTTCCGACTGTTGAGAGGTTGCCCGCGACTTCGTCCGCGTACGGAAGAAATTCGGCCCGCTCCCAAAATCTACCAACCCTACCGACTCTACCAACTCCCCCCAACCCCCCAAACCCCCTCAACTCCCCCCCAACTCCCCCACCTCCCATTATTAATTATTATTTTTAAAATTATAATTAAAATTAATTAGTTACATTATTTAAACAAAATTCAAGACGAGTTCAAATTTACCCCACGCGCACATGGCGCCATTTGCAAATTCTCGCCATTTTCATAATAGAAACCGACTGATATTTTAAAAACAAAATAATAAAGTTTGTTCATTACCTATTGCACTGTTTTCTCGCAAATGTGTTGAAATTTATTTTATAACGTAACTTCGAAACTCTAATTTAACCGCGTTTTGACATGTACCTAGGATTACTATAAGTTTTTTCTATCATGATACTTTTTCTCTGATGGTGTCGCAGCGATCGTCGCAGTCGCAAGTTACCTAATTGACCTGCGGAACACAGACGTGACATATCTGTTCTAAAGCATATATAAAATTTCATCTTATTTCTATCATAATAAAGTTGAAATTCGACTGTTTAATACACAAGTTCAAGTGTTGCGTTTGACTTTTAAAATATCCTAATTTAAGCTTACCCGTTTATGCTAACAAAAGCTTTCTTCTCAAGCTATAAGAATGACATTTGCTTGTGTACGTATTTCAGCTGACGTGCTATAAATGTCACATTAATTGTCAATGTGTGCGTGAAATTGCAAGTGTGAGTTAAAAACACATCTTGGGCGGATCGGCGTAGCGTTTTAGGCAGTTTTTTTTAAATAATGTTTTCTTTATCTGTGGGTTGGACTAATTTTTGTTTATGTACTTGTCCGGGGTACTAGTTGTATTTGGACATGGAACAAGTAATGAGACGAACAAGGCGCTGTCGTGATGGTAAGAGATAACGCTCATCATCAGCCACAAGTCGTCCACTGCTGGACGAAGACGTCTCCCTTAATAGGGAGGGGTTGCCATAATCCCCACGCTTGGCAGGCGGCTTGGGGATCACAGAATGCTCACCACCGTTAACCGAGAGGACGCTGCTGCCCTACCACCGGCGGTTCTGGATATGCTCATGACCATTGCAGCAGAGGTTTGCCATTACTTTAATTAAAGTGTAAAATGTTAATCATAACAATGCTTCCTCTTATAATGTTTAGATTTTCGGTGGTTTAGGAAAAAAAGTGAGTAGAAGATTGAGCTTTTGACTAATAATTAGAAATTTTGTCTGTAACACTTACATATACGCAACACTTACTTCTTATATTTATACCAGCTGCGCCACACAGGATCACCGGCGTTATTAATCCTTCAGGAACTGGTTATTTTTGCGAAATATTATGTAACCCAGCTCACTCTCCAGTCCTCCAACAATCGCTATTTAAAAATTATGTACATAATTTTGTTTTTCGTACAAATTACGAATAAACTAAAATTAGTTTGTATTTACAATGAAAATAGTGATGAAAATATTTTCATTATTATCATGTTACAAAAGTTTTCTTTTTAATATATTTTTTCAAAAAGTATTTTAATTAATTTTGTATTTTTTGTATATCAGAATCAATTTTAAAGTTCCAATAGAAGTATTCTCTAAAAGAATAAAATAAAACACAAAAAATCCACGCCGTAGCTCGTAGCTAATCTACGACCCTTCGTAGACGATCTACGATGCTTCGTAGAAGGTCTACGGGTCTTCGTAGAGCGTAGCGCTTGTACTGTAACTTATCTAAATAGCTAGTTCAAGAAATCAACAACCTAATATTATGGAACGACAAGTAAGGTGAGAGTGTTTTTTTGTGGATATACAAATGAGCGCTGCCGTGTTTCGGATGGCTTATTAAATTGTATGTTGGCTTTAGTTAACATCGTAGCTTAGACGCGTATTCTACGGATGATAATTTTCTATACGCATATAGCCATTTTTAGTCGCAATTTTTTAATTAATCTAATTAATTAGTCGCAGCAATTTCGTAACTAATACAACACATTGCGACTCTGTCGGGATTTACTTCTATGTGCTACAACAGTTCAGTAACAGTGACGGAAAATAGTTTCAGTAACTTCGTTTAGTCGCTGTGTCGACATGTTACAGATTCATTTGAGTTCACACATGTTACACACTTTGCGTTTAATTTGTAACTAGTGTATAGTATTGTAACAAGGTGTTGTAACTGGATGGTAACATGTGTCGTAACGTTACGTCAATGTTTCAGAATACTATTACACTAACTGACATGAATATGAACATCACAGCATCCAGTTATTCTCAAACGTTATTATGACCTCTGGCAGGACTCGAACCCGCGATACAAGCAGTCTTTTGAACACTTGATATGTAAAATATAGTTATATTAAACAATGATCATGATGAATGAATGAATTATCGCTAGAATGGTTATATTATGATATTAATAGGGGCGCGTTAGTAAATTTCAATCTATTCGACAACATTACACAGTCAATTTCTTTTCCCAGTAAAAAAAGTAAGTAAGTTCGTATAGGCTGGCCAGCCCTAGTGTCAGAGTTAATGTGCCGCCCGGAGGCCTCTGACATGGCTGACGGTTGTTGTTATAGAAACTAGAACAAACAACCGGGACCAACAATTTAACGTGTCATCCGACCCACGGTAGCGCTCAGAAATAAATGCCACTCACGGTCACCCATCCGAAGACTGACTGGACCGTCCGTTGCTTAACATCGGTGATCGTTTAGAATCACCTAGACATGCTACGCCACGAGCGCTAAAGTTTTCCCAGTAAGATTTGAGCTATAATGTAAACAGAATAATCAAAAAAAAAACTCTGTGTGGGAAACATAATGGCCCGGCGTTTATTTTAGTTATTTTGTTCAGATGTTTTTACCTACACTTTATGATAAAGATAATCAAAATGAGTGAATGAATGAACGATTTGTACGAATTCTAGTTCAAATGTGGTAACAATGCCACGACACGGCGACGTAAATTCGAAACTAAATGTTACTGTGTCGAGTCTTCCCCATATTTAGTTGCAGTGACTAAAAAACACGGAACCGCGACGACTCAATGTTTCGAGAAAATATTAGTGTCGAAACGGTTACGTCGAGTTCCTTAAAAATGGCTATAGACATAGTAGTATTTTCTGTGGTCTACTCGTAGCTACTCACTTATCTTAAGCCCTTAGTAAGTACAACAGCTTAATGGTTCAATTACTTAGAATAATAAATGTAGCGGTTTTCATGCACGAGCCATATATCCAAAATATGTACAGTAGGTATGTACGTAACTGATTAGCGACGTAATATAGGCACGATGCAGTGTAATGTTATTGCAGAGGCGGCGCGCCGGCAGCGTGTGTAGAGGAGCCAGGCACAGAGAATACAGGGCAGTGAAACTTGTGGGTAGACCCAGGGCCGCGCCGCCCCTGTGTGCGAAGTGTGCGGCGCACACAGGCGCCAAGACAATAGAGGCACTGCCATCGAAATTATTTTTATTACACTTACAGAACAACATATTCTTTGTAGTGGAGTATCGATAAGTAAGTAGGTACAATAGGCGCAACATATGCCTTGTAAATAACAAATCATAATTATAATGCGCTTATTGTACAAGTCTTCTATGATTCTAAGCCAATTAGATATAACATCATAAATAAAGAATGTAAAAATTAAATTCGTGTTTTATTTTTTGCAGTTTGGAAAGCGGAAGCGAACTGGTTTTACCTATTTAGGAAAATATTATCTAAGTATATAAAACTGGAGAACATTTATTGCGCTCAATTTAAACAAAAAAAAACATATGTTGAAACATGAAGATTCGTGAAAAAAAGAGGCGCTTCATAGGTTTCGCACACAGGCGCTGTGGGGGGCTGGCGCGACCCTGGGTTGACCTCCCAATAGTTGGATCGACGACTCTAACAACTAATCTGGTCACGGACATCTCCCGGACAAATCCACATTAAATAAATAATAGTTTATCCAATATGCATTGAACACAAATACACACAAATCGATGTCCGGTACTTCAAGATTCATTATCATCATCACCAGCCGGAAGACGTCCACTGCTGGACGAAGGCCTCCCCATTAATAGGGAAGGTCACTTCAAGATTAATGTACGAAAAAGAGAAAACAAACAGCCGACAAAAAGTCGGCCCACTAACATCCTTACACTGTGGATTTTCCTTGGGTACACACCAAACGTTTTGACACTACGTTTTTTATTTGCACAGCCAAGGATTGGAACGAGGCTTTCCTCTTTCCAGAGAAACAGAACAGAATAGATAAAATATATATAATTATATTATGTATATTTTACTATTTACTAACAAGCTATTTTGTGGGTAATAATAATATGTTTTTATTTTCATTAAACATGAGTGGAAATATGCGTTTGGTGACATTATAATTATTTCATATACGTTACACAATTTTATTAGAGTATTTAATATATTTTTTGACAATAAAATGAGTGAAATTAAACAATTCCTAAACTAAGCAAAGCTTGTACTATGCAAACTAGATAGCTAATAGAATAGTTATATACAATTATTTTTTTATATCTACTTATATAGACTACATAGGCACAGAACAAATATTTATGTTCGGAGCGCTCGTGGCGTAGCTTGTCTATGTGATTCTAAACGATCACCGATGTTAAGCAACGGACGGTCCGGTCAGTCTTCGGATGGGTATTTATTTCGGATGGGTGAGGGGTATTTATTTCTGAGCGCTGAAGTGAAACCGTGGGTCGGATGACACGTTAAATTGTTGGTCCCCGGTTGTTTGTTCTATTTTAGTTTCTAAAACAACAACCGTCAGCCATGTCAGAGGCCTTCGGGCGGAACATTAACTCTGACACTACGGTTTGCCAGTCAGCCTATACGAACTGACTTACTTTTTGTGTTCGTCACATAAATTATTTGCCCTGGATGGGGATCGAACCTACGCCCTACAGCTCTGAAGGCAGCCATGCTACCAACTGAGCTATATATACTTAAGGCATCTTTCATTGATCTTTTCAAGGTCTGAGTGATTAGGTATCTTTTAAGTTTGCGTGCTTCATCTGCGACCGCTTTGTCGCTTACCGACAGACCAGTTGTTGGTAAAACGCAGACTTACCTGTCTGTGTTAAAACAGTCATACACGCCCTTGAACCCACGCTATTTCCGCTTCCCGTTTCCTCTGCGCCCACGCTACTCTGCAAATAATCAGGGAGCACTAAATCTAATATAGCACGACTAGCATTCACAAAACCCGCGCGTATATTATACACTAGCGGCAGCACGCGGACTCACGTGACATTTGCACGAAACTGTTCGACTGCCTTATAGCTCAGTTGGTAGCAAGTCTGCTTTCAGAGCTGTAGGCCGTGGGTTTGATCCCCACCAAGAAAAAATGTATGTGACGAATATAGATGTTTGTTCTGCGTGTAGTATGTATTATAAGTATGCATTAACAAAAAAAATAGTATACATGTATTCTATCAGCTATCTGGTTTCCATTATACAAGCTTTGCTTAGTTTGGGGCTAGATGGCGCTGTGTGAGAAATGTCCTCCGATATGTATTTATTTATGCTTATTACTGTGTAATTAGGAGGATATTCAACAAAGAACCAAAGTCACAGACACGGGCAGTGACAATGGGCAGGCCACATCGCTCGAAGAACTGTTAACCGATGGGGAAGACATGTTTTTGAGTGGCGACCGCGAACCGGAAGACGCAGTGAAGGTAAGCCGCCCGGCCTCCCTAGTGGGAGATCATTTTACCAACTACATTGTAAAAGTCGCGGGCAAACCCCACCACCACCCCCATCAGCCAGAAAACGTCTACTGCTGGACGAAGGCCTCCCCTTGGGAGGTGTTGCCATAATCCCCACGCTTAGAAGGCAGCTTTGGGATTGCAGAATGTTTACCACCGTTAACGGAGAGGACGCTGCTGCCCGTGCTCTCGTGGTTCTGGTTGCAGTTTTGGGACATACCCACGTCCAGGGCAACCGGTGGATGCAAATGGCAGGTTGTCGTACAGTGTGGCGTCTAAAAGGGAAGCCTTTGTTCAACAGTGGACGTCTCCAGGCTGATGATGATGAAGTACTATTGTGACTTTTCTGGGAAGAAAAAAAAAAGGACGCCATATAAATTTTGGAAATGTTCGCACTCTGTTATTGAAAATACTATAATTATGAGATGTTTAATAAGGCTAAGGTACGTGTAGAAAAACTTAATGTTGTTCTTCTACCCATTAAGGCGAATTACTTTCAGTATATTATCATAAAATCATCATAATCAGCCTATTACAGTGCACTGATGGACATACGTCTTTCCTTCTATTCTTTTTAATAGTTCCTGGCCATGGATACTAGTCCTTCAGCCGAATACATATTTCTTCATCGATCCTTCTTTTTGCAGTTGAATGAGTCGTAGTCACAGTCTAAGTCACACACAGTAAGTCACAGTCAAGTCCAATCATGCCCTAGTAAAGTCGTGGCAACTTTACTACAAGCTTCTTCGGAGTTTTGGAAACAATACGAAAAGACACGTTTCACTACATTATATCACTTGCCCACACTCTTGCTCGTAAATCAGCACTTAATGAATAAAACGCCACCATTTTTATGCATTAACACTCGAAAAAACACAAGTTTTGGAAAATAATACAATGCAGCGACATGATTTTCTCGCGTTCCCGCCAAAACTCCACATACGTCTTTCTCAAGGCAAGCCTGCCAGCCCGTTCTGCAGCTTTTTGCTTCCAGACAGTTCAGACGCAATTTTCTATGGGAGCAAATCTGACATGATAAGATAAGATAACGTTTATTGGTCAAAACTGTGTACATAAAGGTGTTTCATACAATTCTAGACACAACAGTTTATCCTAACGGACATGCCCTAACTTATAACATAACATTTCGAATATATAATACGCTTTTAAGAAAAAACAACCGACTTCAATTTTGACTACCAGGGCCCTGTTTTATAAAGCTACAAGTCTTGTACTTGTGGTGAAAAACTGGCAACACTGCAATAAAATTGAGTACGGCGTTTTCTAAAGCTACAAGACAACCAGTGTACACACTACCAGTCTTGCTTAAAAAAACTTTTCAACCGTTAGTCACTGCTTAAGATGCTCTGCCATCTTCTCTCTGACGTGAAGTGTAACATGCAAGAACAAGACAGAGAAGTTTAAGTAGTGACTAAGAGAATCGAGATTATTTTAGGTAAAGCTGTACAAGTACAAGCACTTGTATATAAGTTAAAGACAAACCATCTACCTGTAACTGGTAACTTGTACTTACTGGTACAAGAAGCTAGTTCAATTGTAAGCTTGTACTTGTAGCTTTATAAAACAGGGCCCTGGATGACATCTTCATATTTTCCAGTTATTTGGATTTTTTCAGTAGTTTTGATTTTAAAACCAAACTACTGAACCGATTTCTATAAAATTTATATGGAACCACCTCTAAAGTATCACCAACCAAACAAAAAAAAGAATCATCAAAACCAATTTCATGATTGGCGGAGTAATCGCCTAGCAAACATTAAAAAAAACCTACAGTCGAATTGAGAACCTCCTTTTTTGAAGTCGGTTGAAAGTAATTACCTGTCATACTCGTATATTTATCTCTTTTAACTAATCTGAAATGTCTCTACAAAAATATCTCTGATAACTTTTTCTAGTTTTAATAGGACAAACAAACTAACAACGCCTTTCCCGTTTACATCATTAATATAAGTGGAGAGTAGTATATTATATTAGGCCAAGAACAGTGTGCGCTGGGGCTTAAATTCAGCGCAGTGTGCATACAGCTTAATGTGAGATTTGATTCTGTGGAGCAATGGATCGTACCATTCTTGAGATTTAGTTTAGTTTCCGCTTGTTTGCAGTTCGTTTACCTAAATAAAGTAAGTAAGTTCGTATAGGCTGAGTGGCCAGCCCTAGTGTCAGAGTTAATGTGCCGACCGAAGGCCTCTGACATGGCTGACGGTTGTTGTTATAGAATCTAGAACAAACAACCCGGACCAATAATTTAACGTGTCGTCTGACCCACGGTAGCGCTCAGAATAAATGCCACTCAACTTAACTTATATTAAGACAAGATTCATTAAGTAGAAATTGCAAAATTAACTTGCCTTGCCTTTTAATTTATTTAATTTGGCTCCTTCTTTTATTCAATGGTGGTGACGAGATGAGCGAGACGTTCGCCTGATGGTAAGCATCACGCCTGCCCATAACAGTAGCAGTGCCAGAATTGTGAACTTGCGAATACAATCCTGTGCCGCACTGTGGTCGTCGCCAGCCATAAAACGTCCACTGCTGGTCGAAGGCCTCCCCCTGATAGAGGGTTGTTGCCATAATCCCCACGCTTGGCAGGCGGCTTGGGGATCGCAGAATGCTCACTACCGTTAACCAAGAGGACGCTGCTGCCCGTCCTCCGATGGGTCTGGTTGCAGTTTGACATACCCAGGTCCGCCGCACTGTACCACAGAAAAATAATAGTACTATACTGTTCTGCTTCTGTTTCTGCTGGTATTAGCTCGATGTTAAATCTCTTTATATCCAGTAAAATTTATCTGGTAACATTGCCCTTCAAACCGGAACACAGTAAAGCTTGCACACTATTGCATGGCGGTTGAATAACTGGCAAAGGTAAAAAAAAACCTTCCGCGGACTCTACAGTAGAGTCCTGCCACTACAGCCGAGAAGACTGTTTAGGAAAGTGCTATCTTTTTGTTGCCAGATAGTGAACAAAGTAACTAGAAAGAGAGCCAACTCCTCCAAGAAAATACTCCACTATTTCTCTCGGAGTCATTGTAATCATCATTATGAACAAACTTTGAAACAATAAAAACAGAAAAATACTTTCGACAAAATGAATAGGAAAACTGATTTTTCATTTCACGACTGTAGTAGTCCCATATAGTAAAAGTTGTTAACAATGATGTGTAATGTGTATTTTTGTCTAATGTTATATTAATAGGCTTTTCATTAATCAGCTATATTTATGGGCCACATTTTAATAGGCCAATAAAAAAAACCAGTCATATACCCTATTTTAATAATTAAGTATTCTATCAGCTATCTGGTTCCCATAGTATTCCCATTGCTTAGTTTGGGGATAGATGGCGTTGTGTAATAATGTCCACGCAATATTTAATTATTGTGTATGCTAATGTGACTGAATTGAATTATTATTGTGTTTTATATGAGTCTTTGTTGCTTGAAATAAAGATTATTATTATTATTAATGGTGAGTACAATAACCTCTTAAATTATTTCTAGTTAATAAAAAAGTAAAAAAGTACCTGGGTGACCGAGCTTCGCTCGCGTGAAAACGTCGGAATTTCGGGAACTCATTTCACAAAATCAAGTAAGTACTTATCCCATACATAAATCAATCATAGACTACAGTCTCATCAACAAACTTGACAGTTTAAAACAGTGTGATTCATTTGTTTTTATATTATTACTAGCTGATACCCGCTACTTCGTACGCGTAGAGCTCAGCCTTCGGCCTCGCTACTATGCCCCGCTCCAGGAACACAAAGTTTCATCTAAATCGGTCCAGCCGTCAACTCACCGTCTTTCCTTGGACTACGACAAACATTTCAAAATCAAAATCAGCTAAATCGGCCCCGCCATTCTCGAGTTTTAGCGAGACAAACGAACAGCAATTGATTTTTATATATATTTCTTTTACTATGTGCCGACTACAGTGATGCAACGTCTGCTTCAACCCTTAGCGACTCCTTCAAAAAAGCGGGGCAACTACCCACCCGCAGGCTGTCTAGGCCAGTTATTGACCGTTACTCTTTTTAATTTCCCCCCGTTTGACTTTATAGGTTCAGATAAATGCTGAATTCTGCCGCGGGCCGACTTCTATCGGAAACACATCGTTTTATACGTGCCTATGTACCTACATGCCTATATATTTACAAGATAATACACAAGTTTAGTTTGTATGTAAGCGTGAAACGAAGTTTTTGAACTACCCCGTAGCGGCTAAACCGATTTGTTAATTTATTTATTAGTTTCATTATCATCAGCCAGAACACGTCCGCTGCTGGGTGAAGGCCTCCCCTTAATAGGGAGGGGTTGCCATAATCCCCACGCTTCGCAAGCGGCTTGGGGATCGCCGAATGCTCACCACCATTAACCGAGAGGACTCGAGGACTCTGCTGCCCGTCCTCCGGTGGTACTGGATGCAGATTTAGGACATACCCAGGTCCATTTTTTTAATTATTTAACGTATTATATATTATTATATAGTTCATATATTATTTGTTATGAAAAACTAGAGGTCGCCCGCAACTTCGTCCGCGTAGGGAAGAAATTCGGCCCGCTCCCAAAATTCACCACTTTAAATAATCCCGAGCAATTTTTTTAGCAATTGTACACAGTTCATTATATTATAATTGCAAATTGTATAACTGTAGGAATATAACTATGTGAATCAAACTTCACGTCAATCCATTCATCCAAATCATTGCGTTGCTGTGGATGATGATAATGATTATGTTGCTGTGTGAATGAAACACACATTTGACAACCAACAAACGCACTTTCACATTTACAGAATCAGTAATTATTATGAAAGATTAAAGTACTGATAAAATTACCAATTATTATTTGTGCTTATAGCTAGAAGAAAAACAACCAAGGTTATCTCGGAATACCAAGTTTTTAAAGTAGTAAGTAAAGTCAAATAAGTTTTAGGAAAAACCGAGGTGCACTGCTAGTATTATTATAGTTATTTGAAAACATGACCAGTTATTGCTATAGACAAATAACCGCTATCGGTTATGGGCAGTTCGTAAGGATGATAAACCATGTAGAACCGGTTCCACGGTGATTGTGGTGGTGGTCGGGTGTTTAGAGAAGATAATGGAGATGAGTTATGATATCATGATCATGGTAATACTTGTTAATGAAATAATACGACTATTTTTCAACCGACTTCAAAAAAGGAGGTTCTCAATTCGACTCTATGCTATATTTTTCAACCGACTCCAAAAAATAATATTTATATTTTTTTATATTTCGCGATTACTCCGCCAATTATGAACTGATTTTGATTGTTATTTTTTTTGGTATGTGATACTTCTGAGGTGGTCCCATACACATTTTATCGAGTTTGTCAGTATGTGTCCCCACACAAACATACTGACAAACTTGCGTATTTATAATATTTATTAATATTATTATAAATATTTTAATATTACAAAAAAAAAGTAAAGTGATGAAAGAAAAAAAAAAAAATACTTTAAAAACTTTTTGATGAAAGAGTATATCTGATACTGCGTTGATACCTAGCTAAGCAACTTGTATAGGTCTACCAGCAAGTGTTTATCTTAGGACTAGCGTCTATGAATACAGAAAGTGCTAACTCGGGTCCTTGCCTACATCAAATGATAATCTCCTTTACCTGGGAGATAGAGTTTACTGGAAAAGACAATACTGCCAGTATACCAAAACGCAAAAAGAGTGATTATAATTGTAGCTCTATACAGGGTTACACTGAATGGTGGATCTAAGCTGAAACGAGATCACTGTACTCATACTAACTTTCAATAAGAAAACAATATTTTATTAGGACCTGGGCATGTCCTTAAACTGTATCCAGAACCACCGGAGGACGGGCAGCGGCGACCTCTCGGTTAACAGTGGAGAGCATTCTGCGATCTCCAAGCTGCCTGCCAAGCGTGGGGATTATGGCAAACCGGGGGGTTAATAGAGGGCTATTGAGGGGACGCCTTCGTCCAAGAGTGGGCGCTATCTGGCTGTTTATGATTGTGATATGGCCAATCCGTTAGTTGTGGCATAAATAAAGCTGCTTCCTCTTTTTATTTTATTAGCAAGCCGGTTTTAGCGTATCAAGGGTGGGCCTATATTAATAGTTGTTCACAATGATGACAATTAACCCCTTGCGGCTTAGTACACCACAAGGTTATAACTACCTTACTGTATACCCTACTCTATGTATACAAAATTAGTTCTAATCAGTTAGCATCCTTTTAAGGGCATATTCTGTACATCAAAACAAACAACATTTACTATGGGTTCAACATTGAAATCGCGAAAAAAATTCAGATGTTCCATACAAAAAGTTCATCGACCTTGGGCAAAATGTATGGAACAGTTATTTTCAATATTGGCCCCTTAGTAAAAGTTGTTTGTTTTGATGTACAGAATATACCTTTAAAAGTATGCTAACTGATTAGAACTAACCCTGTATATCAAAAGGTACACAAAAATTATAGATTTACATCCACGGCAGCGATGAACACTGAAAAAGTAAGCCCCTATAAAAAAAAAACAACTGCCTTCAAATAATTAATTATGGGACCCCTGAAATATTACATGTAAAATTTCTTCATACACAGTAATTTCTCTGGTAACATTGCCCTTCAAACCGCAACAGAGTATTGCATGCACACTACTGATTGGCGGTTGAATAACTAGCAAACGTGTGGTACTTCCCCAGGCGACTCTACAGAAGAGTCCTACCACTACAAAAAAAACATCTCCTTTACTAAACAAACTTCTTCTTTTTTAAAGTCGATAAAAAAATATTTAAACTGCTCTTAAAACCTTTGAGCCTTTGAGCGAAATCCTCCAAGTTCAAAACTCTTTCCAGATCTTTCTATGTGTTTGATAATAGGCTAACCGCGTTGTAACACGTAATATAAATTCCTATCCAATATTCACAAATTCTGCGGAAACATAATGTCCAAGAAAATTGCAATTTTCTCAGCGTTCTCGCTTCTCGTATAACATTTAGGGAATAGTTTTATAAAGTGGGGAGGATTAAAGTTTAAAAGGAAAATGTTGGTTGGCGAAATATAAAAAAGTACTTACCTAAAAGTGTTTGTACTGGTTAGGACTCTACTGCAGAGTCCGCCTGGGGAAGTACCACACTTTTGCCAGCTATTCAAGCGCCAAGCAGTAGTGTGCAAGCATTACTGTGTTGCGGTTTGAAGGGCAATGTTACCAGATAAATTACTGGGTATAAAGAGATTTAACATCTATTATCTCAGGGTGACGAGCGTAGTGCAGTGCTGCGCAGGATTGTATTCGCAAGTTCACAATTCTGGCACTGTTAGTGGCAGGCGTGATGCTTACCACCAGGTGAAAGTCTTGCTCTTCTCGTCACTTGACTGCATAAAAAAAAGTTTCGGTGGAATTCAAATCCTGGGCCCATGGCCCTTTGGAGTTTATGTAGGTACGGATTTGCATACTATTGTATTTCGGTAATAAAGGGTTTTCCAATAGGGACGGGTCGATGTTGACAGTCTATGGCAGCCACGTTGTTTTGGCGGCATCTGTCAAATCTGTTGCTTATTATTCAGACACTTACGTTACGCCAAATCGCCATGGCAAGTTACACGATTGAATAGCACATCCAAGCGATAAAACTTGACTAGATAACAAAATTACTGTTCGTTAGCGCAAACGTTGCGCGTGTTTTGCTCTATTTTTACGGCAGATGCTCTTCAAAGTCGACTCTCCAACGTTTGGTGGTCAAATTTGAGACGGCCGGTTCAGTAAACAATCAGCCTACAACGCGTGTTCGTCAAAGAAACGCCAGATTGGCGGGGAACATCGCCGCTGTTCATCAAAGTGTGCAGGAGAACTCGAGGCAGTCAATTCCTCGCCGTTCAGAAGAACCTCGGCCTTTCTCAGACTTCAACTTGGCGAATTTTACGTTGGGACCCGTACAAGATCCAACTGACCCAGAAATTCAAAGATACTGACCATAAACAACGCCGTTTGTTCGCTGACTGGGTTTGGGAGCGTTTGGAAGCGGACCCCAATTTTGGGCGAAAAACACTCCGATGGGCTTTTTTTTTGTGGGGTTTCTGAAATCACAGGTATATGCCAATAAGTAGCAATCGACTCATGCCCTCAAAATCAACATAACCCAAGCCAACGCTCAAATTTAGCCGGACCTATGCGGCAGAGTCGTTGAAAATTGGACCTTCCGGATCCGTGCCACTATGCGAAGCCGTGGCGGACATTTGAACGATATCATATTCCGTACATAATGGCATAAATACACGGGCCTTTCAAATAATAGTACATTATGATACAAGTGTGCTATGTTGGTCATTACACTAGAGGTGGTATTATGCGCGCGAGCCGCAGGCGAGCGCGTTAACGAAGCCGAGAGTGTTTTGAAACATAGCATAAGAGTTTCATACGACTGTTTTCATCACACTTGCGAGGAAAAACCTATTTATTTTTTTTATAAAAATCAACCACACAGCGAAAACGTCAACAAGCATTTGCGGAAAATGGCGCCCAAATCAGCAATGCGCGCGCAGGTTGACATTTACTTCAGCGGCATAAGAACTCTTTGTTGGTATTACAAAAAACTGTAAGTATTACCCGGCTATATTAAGAGTGCTTCGTATACGTACGTCTAATTGCAGTCACGTACAAACTTGACTTTACCGGGTTATACCTATTATAGCACTATGTGCCGTAATGTAAAGTAAAAAGCACGCGTGCGTAATAGCTTGGATTATGAGCCTAAAACCGATGCAATAAGATCCACTTTACGAGCAAGTGTGATGAAAAAAAATTAAATCTCACACACAGCTTGTTTTATACCATTTCAATATCGACCCGCCCTTATTGGAAAACCCTTTAGTAAACCCCATGCGTGAGGAAACTTGTATACCTAAGTCCGGAGAAGAAAATCAATGGCGTCAAAGTCAAAATCGTTTGCACATTATGCTAATCATGTAAATAACAATAACATAATGACCCAAATGAGGGTATGGCAATAGGGTAGATGAATGATGTTTAAATCGTTGAAACCAATAGCATTGATGAAGAATTTAAGTAAATATAGTATGTTTATTGAAAACATTATTGAAATCGGTTAATAATGTTCTGATATATAAGCGATTAAAGTTTTTGTTAGAGACAACTCTGTCCCTTTCCCACAAAACAAAAAATGACGTCACGCCTTACTTGTCAGAATATAATTTATATGGAGTCCTGACAAGTGACGTCACGATTTGCTGTTTCGCCTCTCTGTCTAGCATGATATTAAAATGCTTATAAGTTGCTTATTTTTCATCAGATTTTAATTTTCTTTTCATTAATCAGCTATATTTATGGGCCACATTTGAATAGGACAATAAAAAAACCAGTCATCTAGCCTATTTAGCGTATGTGCCTCTACCAACCTGCAAATGAGCCAGCGTGATGGATTTGGTAAGGCTGAGACGACCGTTTCCGTTGATACGCTCAGAAAAGGTAAATCGCCTAACAGTATGATCAGTCAAATTTTACGAGCTCACGAGATAATAATAATAATAATAATTTGTTTATTTTAATACAGAAGCCACTTACATAAATGTATTTTATTAAATACCTTATACATACTATAAAATTTGGCTTGAGGCAACAATTACAATAGTTCACAGAAACCTACACTAAGCATAGCTTGTATTGGAGGTTTCTGTTTACCTTCAGAGAACAATTTACTGCAGTCATTAAAATTTACGGAAATACATATTATACTCATATAATTGTATGTATGAGCAAACAACGATAACGATGTAACAAAAGTAAGTTAACAAATTAATGATGTATACAATAAGATATGTTACTAAAACTAAAAAAAAAGTGATGTGAATAGTACTATATTTAAAACTAAGGTAAGCCAATTTGATACCATGTTAGTTGTATGCTGAGATTTTGTGGTGAGTGCGTGTGTGTGTGTGTGTGTGTGTGTGTGTCTGTGTGCGCGTGTGTGTGTGTGTGTGTGTGTGTGTGTGTGAGTGAGGGATGCATGCATGTTTGCTATGAATGTGCGCAAGTGTTTGTGCGTATGTGAGATGTGAGAGGTTGTACGTGTTATGAAAGCTTGCCAGTCAGATTAGTCGGCTATTGGAGATGACTTGCGTAAGTGTGATGTCGCCAAGGATGGCGGTTGGCTAACAACGTTCAAATTAAAATTTTATTTTATACCTAATCACTTAATTATTGATTATTTTGTAATTTGAAGCAATTGTTCAGTCTCCATATAGTTTAATTTAACGATCCATTCAAACAGCGATGATTTTGCCTCTGAGTTATCCAATACAACAAAATTATCAATGAATTTATTAACTTTATTATAGATATAAGGTCCTAGAAATATTCTGTGCCTTTGAGCCGATCGTGCTCTGCACTTTAATTCTTTTAATACTCTGTCCTTTCGTCTTTTACGAGTGTCTAGGCAGTGGTTACGATAGATAGATAGATAGATTAATTCTTTATTGCTCACACCAAAGAAACATACACACAAAGGATTAAAAAAATTAAATACTAATACACAAATGGTGGCCTTACCGCTAAAAGCGATCTCTTCCAGGCAACCTTAGGATGTAGAAAAATTATGAACACGAAAAGACGGGGTGTGCTGTAAAGAAGAAATTCACGAGCTGGTGAAGATGGTGATAGTGATGATGATAGATCTCCATACTTCTATCTTTTCTCTTTCTTCGGAGAGTGGATATAAATTATACTCGCAATCACTGAAGAGAAGTAGGGATTTCGCTTTTCTGTGCTCGCAATAGTCTGCACAAACACTTCTATTCTACGCTCGAGCTACGCGCTAGAAATGTCGAAGTGCTACGTGCTACAGCTCTACGAAAGAGCTACACCGCGGGACATAAAATTAATTATGTTATAGTCATTGAGCTAATAATTATCTAAAGAGTCACAATCTCTAAGTGAAAACAGTAAAAAAACGTCCGATTGCCGTTGTAAATACAACGTACAATTGTAAATACGTATATGTGCATTATATAGTTAACAATTGTTCGAATTTAGACGTTATGTCGCTTGTATAGTGTTCAATGGATGATTGGGCGCTTGTGTGTTATCGTAGTTCAAGTCGTTCGAAAAGCCGGCGCACTGCATAGCCTACGCCGAGTTTTGGCGCGGATATTTTTTTTTGCACGTTTGTGACTCTATACTTATATATTAGCTCAATGGTTATAGTACATAAAATTGATGTGCTTTAGTAACTTAACTAGTAAGGCGCCGTAAATTAAACTTGGCTCGTGTTAAAAGTAAAATTTGTACACTACCCACAAAAACACACACCATAAAAGAACATTGCGTCCACATTCGTCTCGCGAGAATATTTTTTCCATATTATTAAAATATAAATAAATATTTCTTATAAACTTGCTGTGTTGCGTCTAGCTACAATAACATCACATATGTTTAAAAATCCTTCTTTTTTTTATATAAAGACGAAAAACGCTTCAAAAGATTTCTACTCTTGTTTACCGACCGATACAAAACACACATTATAATTCTACCTATAAAAACGTGAAAATGTGAAATCAAGACGGCTCCGTCGCAGAATGTCCCTTTCTTAAAAGGTCTACTGCACGAAAAAGGTCCATTTCGCAAAATGTCCCTTTCGCACAATGTCAGACTGCTGATGTCCACTATAATTCCAATAACATCAAGTAAACTGTAATCAAAAACCTAGTCACTCAAAAAACCTTGCCTTGCCCGTTACTTCAAAATTCCAATTCCAACATTTTGAATAACCTTTACAGAATTTAAAAAATTTCTAGTTTTCAAAAATCAGCGAAGACAGCAACCATTTACCCGCTCGAGCAAGCGAGGCAGCCTCTCTCGAAGCTAAGGCATTTTTGCGCGGCGCTCCGGGTGCGTTCACTAGATTTATGCGTCGGTTATCTGTGACTGAATTTATTTGTCTGAGAGCGCTCTGAGGTCCTAGTCCTAGCTCTAGGAACTGAATAGACAGGACCAGCGGAATATGTTTATCTTTAGTATTTTAACATCTATGTCAGTTGCGACGTCATTATAGTAATAGGGATCTACACTGCGATTTTTTTCCGCTAGGTGGCGCATCGTCGATGCGGCCATAATTAACTGCCAACTTTTTGATTTTGTATTGTTTTTGCAGAGAACATTTTAAAGACTCGGGTTACTAAGGAGAATCTACATACCTATACTGATTTGTACAGCAATCCTTTGGCTTGCTAATTGAAGCACTGTCCAACATAAAATGTAAACAATTATCTAACCTGCAAATCTATTTTCAGGCCGTCAACAGCTGTAACAATTTTAAAACAAGACACAGTATTTTTCCTTGGACTACATTATCGACAACGCCCTCATCAAGAGCAGGTAATATATGTAAGCAACGAATAACAAGAAAACTTGATTTTGCCACATCCGGACCGCCCCGCTGGCGCCAACTGCGAAAAGTTTTGCTCGTGGAACCTCATTATTCATTGCACATAATTATATTAAACGGTATAATTTTTTTTTTTTTTTTTCGAAAAAAACAGCTATCACAAATAGATAGATAGATAGATAGATATTCTTTATTGTCATAACCGTAATCTATTATTATAGCTAGGTATAGTAACGACTTCGTGCTATGTACTCGTCAGGGTTTACAAATTGATTTATTTAAGATAGAAATGCAGTGTAATTAAACAATAAATACCTATAGCTCTAGACGCTGTATAGAAGCAGAATAAATTCAAGCTGTAAATGGGCTTCGTCATTAACTGTTTAAAAAATTAAATAAATTTGAAGTATAAAATTGTAAAAATCGAATTAGTCTAGTTAGTAGATTTTAATAATTTATAGTCCCGATAATCATGCTTTATATATTCATCTACTTGATATAGAGTTTTGGACAGCAAAAGATTTCGGACATTAGAACAAAACGTAGTGTACGTATTACAATTTTTAATACAGTTCGGCAGTTTATTGTAAAGTTGCTGGCCAATCACAACCGGGTTTTTAGTAGACTTGTGCAACCTATGCTTTACGGACAGAAGACTGTTTTTGTTTCGAAGATTTAAATCAGTATATTCACCCCGACACTGATACATGTGGAGATTCACTCTAACGTATTTTACAATTTCTAAAATGTATACTGATACAGATGTAAGTATACTTAAATCCTTGAAAATATCTCTGCACGATTCTCTGTATTTGGCTTTTACTAACACTCTAATAGCACGTTTTTGCATCTTTAATATACGCTCATTATCTGTAGAATTACCCCACAGAATAATGCCATAGGACATTATTGAGTGGACATAGGCATAGTAAACTTCTTTTAGGTAGCACTCAGTTGCTATTGGTCGTAGTTGTATTAATGCATAGATTCCTTTGGACATTTTATTGCATGTGGTATTTATGTGATCCTTCCAAGTTAGAGCTGAATCTATGTCGAATCCGAGTAATTTTACCAAATTTGTGGTTTTTAGAGAATTTCCATCATGCAATGTGGGAATGACAATCACTGGCTGTTTCGGGGAGACTGCATTGAAGATAACGACATTTGTTTTGTTCGAATTCAATTTCAGACCATTCATATCAAACCAATCACGCAAAATTTCCATGTTTAGAACTATATTTTGTTTTAGTTCTTCTATATTTTTAGCAGAGACAATGACAGTAGTGTCGTCGGCATATTGAATAAGCTCTCCTTTTAATTTTAAATGACCCATATCGTTCAAAAATACAATAAACATGGAGTTCCCCAATGAAGATCCTTGGGGTATTCCAATTTTTATTTTCTGTGGATTTGACTTCCGTGATTTTCCATCTATTTTTATTTCAACTACTTGTTGTCGATCCGTCAAAAACGATCTTACTAACTTCTCACTTTTGCCCCTTATTCCGTATATCCGAAGCTTATCAACTAGTAATTCATGGTCCACAGAGTCAAACGCCTTTGATAGATCGATAAAAATCGCAGCAACTTTTTGCTTTGCGTCCAGACTGGTAATAACTTTATCCACAAAGACATGGGCTGCTGTTGTGGTAGACCTTCCTTTTCTGTAGGCGTATTGATTTGTAGATAGTGCGTCATGTTCGTCTAGATGTGTCATTATTTCTTTCGATATCAAAGACTCTATTAATTTCGAGATAGTAGGTACAATAGTTATAGGTCTGTAGTTTTGTACATCTGTTTTGTCTCCTTTTCCCTTGTAAAGAGGGGTTAGGTTAGGTTAGTTAAATTCATTCGTTATGACCATTGAGCTAGTATCTAAAGAGTCACAATCTCTAAGTGAAAAAGTGAGTCTCCGAGTTTTGGCGCGGACATTTGTTTTGCATGTTTGTGACTCTATAGATATTAACTCAATGGTTAGGACACAGAAAATGATAGTTTTCACTAAGACATGGTCGGTCGATTGCTATAGTTCGATACAAGCTTATATACTTAAAAAAACATTTAAAAAAAAAAGGAAAAGACATTGTAACGATCACGTAACGTAATGATAAAGATATACCATATCAATGGAAAACTAAGGGAAAACTGGAAAATTATTAATTCAATGCCACTTCTATATACTTTCGTATAACCCAGTCGATCCAAGTCTCGAAGGCGCGTAATAGTACGAATTATAAATTTGTGACCGACTGTACCGGATTAAAACGCAGCTGCAACGCTGCGTCGACGCAGCGTAGACGCAGTGCTCCTGTCTGCAGTGTGATGTATTTACAAATACCAATTATTTATTTTGACAAATCAATTGAAATCATTTCACAAAATTATGACCCATAGGCTCCCAAACTAGTCAAGCAGGGCTAGCATGCGTAACGCGAGAAAATTTTGTCGTGTCTTTATGTCGTGCGGAAACGAGACAGACTTATACAGAGTCGTAGCCTTGTCCTGTTTTTAACAATCGAGACATTTTTCTCGCGGTGCGCATCCTGTTTGACTGTGTGTCGGGAACCAGTGGCTTCTCCTGTATAACTAGACATTAGATAGCTATGCCAAAACAAAACTATAGGTACTAGATTACAGACTATAAGTAAATAATGACGAATAAAGTTGTATCTATAGAATTTAGAATTTACATGTTTTTATGCCAAATTTGTATACAAATAAATGGGGAAAAAAGAAATGTTTTCTGATAATAGGAGAGATTTAGGGCGAATCTACACAGACAAGTCCGAGACAGTTACAATAGTTTGCACCACAGAAAAGCGAAGGCCCTAATCATAATAGATACCCCGAACTTCTTAAAGCCAGTGACTTAGCAAGGTTCGTTTAACATCAGACGAGTTGGCTGTCAAACGCAAGCCTATTAATATTATTTAAAAAAAAAGGCCAAGTGTAAGTGTAAGGACGTGGGGGCAAGTTTTACATACCCACTTCTTGTATGACCCCCCGCCCACCTTGTTATTGTACCCTCTTCATGACCCTTAAGAGTAAACAAGCCGGTCACTTCTCCATAGGAACGGGAAGTAATATTACTCCACTATGTGATGCTGTTGTGTCTATGTGATGTTGTGTTGCTATGTGTTGTTGTTGTTGTGTGATGTTGTATGTTGTGTGTTGGAGGGAGAGGCCTTCGTCAAGTAGTGGAAGTCTTCTGGCTGATAATGATGATGAATGTTGTAGGTCCAAGACTAAGCATTATATCGATTTGTCTCTCAATTATCTAGGATTGTAAATTGATAAGAAAGTAAAAAAGTTAATAAGCATGAAAGTTAGGAAACATATCGTATTTTAGATAAATTTTAACACGTAAATAAATAACATAAGGAGTACTAAAACTCTTAAATAATGTATCTAGCGGCATAGTATAGTCCATCAAAATTTCAAATAGCTTTAGTTAGAACTAATTAGTTCAGTAGTTTATTCATCACAATCCTGCAGCCAAAGCTCAAAACGAAAAAATTTGCGCGCTCATTTCTCTTTCTTACTCCCTTTCCCACACTTTGTTTGGCGAAGAGCATGCTTTTTAGCCACGCCCACAGATGAGCTCGAGCCGTCGGGTGGTGCTACCTTAACGTAGATTTAAATTAATTCAGCTTCACAATTTCGCATTTTCTTCACCTGCATCGTAAAGTTTATGAAAGATGTCAACAGCTCCACTGTCTCTACTAACTCTACTTTTTTCAAATACTTTTTCTTTCACGTACGTACGTAGTAATGTTATATGAATCACTACAAAACAGATCACAAACGACGTATTTTTTGCTTAGAACCAAAACAAAAAAGAAATGCTATATGAAATCTCATGGTTGCACAGTTTTTTTCATTAATGCACTGTTTTTTATTTTTTTATTTAGATATTACTTTAACACAGAGGATTAACGTCTCCCATTAAAGGTTAATATAAAATGTAGGCGTTAGATAAAAAGATACTGGCTGAAAAAATTTATTAAAAGTTTTAAAAACGGAATAAAACCGATTTGGTGAAAATAATTGTAAGTTTTAAATGTTTGAGGCTTGGTGGAGGATCTAGCTCTGTTTGAGGAGAAGATGAAATAAACTTTGTTTCCATTAACTTGAGTTCTATTTATGAGTAGGCATATTTTATCACGGTAGGTAGATTGGTAGTAATTGAAAGAAAAGTAGATTACGCACCTTGCTAACTTTGCGCTCGGTGCAACAATCTACCTACTATTATTTTTCAAATTACGGAAATATGACGTGTTATTAGAAAATTTCGATAAAATTTATATGGGACTACCTCTGAATTATGACCTACCAAACAAAAAAATTAGGCTAGATGACTGGTTTTTTTTTATTGTCCTATTTAAATGTGGCCCATAAATATAGCTGATTAATGAAAAGAAAATTAAAATCTGATCAAAAATAAGCAACTTATAAGCATTTTAATATCATGCTAGACAGAGAGGCAAAACAGCAAATCGTGACGTCACTTCTCAGGACGCCATATAAATTATATTCTGACAAGTAAGGCGTGACGTCATTTTTTGTTTTGTGGGAAAGGGACAGAGTTGTCTCTAACAAAAACTTTAAACGCTCATATATCAGAACATTATTAACCGATTTAAATAATGTTTTAAATTACCATACTAAATTCACTTAAATTCTTCATCAAAGCTATTGGTTTCAACGATTTAAACATCAGTCATCTAGCCTATTGCCAATAATAGTACATTATGATACGAGTGTGCTATGTTGGTCATTACACTAGAGGCGGTATTACGCGCGCGAGCCGCAGGCGAGCGCGATAAGGAAGCCGAGAGCGTAATGACTAATAGCACAAGAGTTCCATACGACTGTTTTCGTCACACTTGCGAGGAATAAACAATTTTTTTGTGATAATAATCAACCACACAGCGAAAACGTCAACACACATTTGCGGAAAATGGCGCCCAAATCAGTAATGCGCGCAGGTTGACATTTACTTCAGCGGCATAAGAACTCTTTGTTGGTATTACAAAAAAACTGTAAGTATTACCCGGCTATATTAAGAGTGCTTCGTATACGTACGTCTAATTGCAGTCACGTACAAACTTGACTTTACCGGGTTATACCTATTATAGTACAAGTGCCGTAATGTAAAGTAAAAAGCACGCGTGTGTAATAGCTTGGATTATGAGCCTAAAAGCGATGTAATAAGATCCACTTTACGAGCAAGTGTGATGAAAATAATATTGCCAATGCACACGTTAAAAGCAATAAATAAATAAAAGGTCCACTAACTTGGTCTGTCGTCTGTGGTAGCCATAACCCGCAAACGAGCGACAAATATGTGGCTGCCCCGCGGTGAACAATAATTTTACTGCTTTTAACTTTATCTCTTCTCTCGCTGTATTTTTGGAAAAAATGAGCTTCCCTGCTGATATCAAATGGGTAATTTTTGGTTTCTCTTTTACGCATCAACGGATCAACTTGATTTTTGTTGTGGACATTGGAAGATGTTCCAATGAATCATTGCCAAGAGATGGCGCCTGAATCATTTTTATTATAGGTCAATTCATTTGAAGATGACGATCATGTACTGGTACAGTGGTTGTAAATCACTCATATTTTTCTTTGTATGACGCAGGATTGGGCGCAGAATTCGGAACTACCGCTCTACCTCGTTTCTGGTGCAAAGGATAGAATGCCCGAATGAATGAATGAATTAACTTATATACTTACTTCTAGCGCGGTAAAGCTGCCAGTACCCACTTTGAAACTGTGGGAACGAGTTTTTGGCGGGAACATGAAAAAATAAAGTCGCTGCATTTTATTATTTTCTTTCTATTTTTTCTATTACTTGTGTTTACACAGGGTGCCAAATAACGGGGGTTGCTACGCCCCCTCCAATTTTAATACCTGGCCAAGGTTTCTCTTTTTGCCCCCTCCCCCCACCTCTGTCATGGATTACTTCCGCGGTCCCTGCATAGTAACACAACAGAAAGTTTCTGCTAACAGAATCGTTGACATTTTTATTTCAAAATTTTAAATTGACAATACCGAGCGCCTGCAAAAAACTAACAGCAATAGCGAAATGTGCTTGGGTGATATTAGGTACTTCCTGCAGGCGCAATTACAAGTTCGACTAAACGCGGCGGGTTCTTTGGTATTTTATCAAATTGAATTAACACATATACCATTGAGCATTTTATAATTTTATTTTGTTGGTTAGCACCATGGACTCCGGGGTCTATGCCTTTGTCAAAACAACTTACCACCAGATAAATTACTGGGTATGAATATGAAGAGATTTAATATCTCAGGGTGACGAGCGCAGTACAGTGCAGCGCAGGATTGTGTTTGCAAGTTTACAATTCAGGCACTGCTACTGTTATGGGCAGGCCTAGCGCTTACCACCAGGCGAACGTCTTGCTCGTCTCGTCACTTGATTGCACAAAAAGAAAACTTACCTAGGTACCTATATGTTTTGTTATCATCATCATCAGCCCGTAGACGTCCACTGCTGAACGAAGGCCTCCCCTTAGACCGCCACTTGTACGACAACCTGCCAATTGCATCCACCGGTTGTTTCACAATGCCGTCGGTCCAGCGAGACCGCGCTGCCGTTCCAGTTCGTGGTCGCCACTCAAGAACCTTCCGCATCGGTTATGAGTTTTCCGAGAAATGTTTCCTGCCCATTGCCACTCCTACTTGCGAAACCTGAGAGCTATTCTCGTTCCGGATTTTATCGTAAGTATATCTAATATCATATTTTTTTGTTAATTAATACTTTAACTTGAAAAAAATACGACTTTACAATTCACAACTATCGAAAATTAATACAATGCAGCTACTCGTACCCAATAATTTCTGGATCAATGGATCAATTTCTGGAGAATCTTTTCTGGCAAAAAAACCCAAAATATGAGTTAATACCTACTCGGTATTTAGTAATAGGGAAGGAAGAGAGAACATAATTAGGAATGTACCTACAACTACATGGGTAGGTACAGTAAGTACCTAAGTACGATCTTCTCGATTTTTCTTATGCTAGGGCTTCACCTGCGTGTAGTGCATTGCATCGCGGTATTTTATACAGTACGCAGATATGGCCGGGTGTTAGCACGCTAATAGGATAGTGGCATTATTAACGTCGTTAGACGTTAGCCGATATTCAAAGTCAAATGATAATGTGGCCGCCCACGTACCGCATTGTATAATGCATCACATAATGCACGTTAATTATTTCGATAACTGGACGTAAAGCGTACGCAGGTGAAGCCCTAGCATTATAGGTATCTATCGTTGTCTATCTCGAAACACGAAAATTGCCGAAGTACTAACTCTAATCCTAGAACTACTAAGACTGCTAAAATAATGACCCTCCGAATTGTGCATACACATTGTGTCTACTCGTGTAAAAATAAAATATTCGATCGTACGTAGGCACAAGTCAGATACCAACATCCGACTACATCTAACTACGATATAATCTGCGTCCCAACTAAGACCGTTCAGTTTAAATACCTCAGAACATTACCAAAACACAAGCATCACATAAGGCAGCCATTCCACGAGCGCTCGCCGGGAAATCCCACAAACGTTCGGCTTTGTAAAACTAACTCGGGCCGCAGCGGGCGGTAATTAGCGGGAAAAACGCAGCGATATGGCGCGAGACGAATCAGATGTGCCACGATGTTAGAAGAAATGGAGGGGCATCCTGTGTTCCTTTTGCAGGGACACCATAAAAATGTTAGCGTGAACTTTTCAAATGAATGCAGATTGGAATACGAAACCGATGTATGGTAGATAACATTTTGGGATTAGTTACTAAGTACCTAATGATAGGCAGCGACAATAATAAGATGAATGGACGGGAAATGAGCGATTTTGAAGACTATACCTACCTATGTTGAGCGCCGGCTCTCCACTCGCTTCAGTCATACTCTGCCTTTTGCGACATGCAAGCCGTACGATACGACAATACAAACTTATAATACACACACACGTGTTAAATTTTTGTCATGCAGTAATAGGCGTGTGGCCTAATGTTTAATTTACGACAAATAACAGTAACAATAACAGGCTTAGTGATGAATATAACTAAATACATTACACATACTGAAAAAAATATTTGTATTAGCTGATAAATCTCTGAGATATGAGCGTTTAAAGTTTTAGGTGGGGATAGAGAGGGGATGCTCTATCCCTTTCTCGCAAAGCACGTGTTAGTATAGCATTTGTATGCCGCGCCTGAAATTAAAATACTTAGAACTTATTTATTTTTGAATTATTTTAAATTTTGTTTTCGTTGATAGGCTCCATTGATGATCAGCTTTTTTATGAGGTAATAAAAAATAGTAGTCATCATGCCTATTATATTCGTTATCTCTCCTTAGTTCCTTAGTAAAATCGTAGGTACACACCACGGGAGCAAGTAAAGAAGCCGCAGATCTCATGTTTGTCACCCTCGGCTTCGCCTTGGGAGACAATATAGGTACATTATGAGATATGCAGGGCTAGCATGCGCACCGCGAGAAAATTTTGTCGTGTCTTTATGTCGTGCGAAAACGAGACAAACTTATACAGATTCGTAGCCTTGTCCTGTTTTTAAGAATCGAGAAATTTTTCTCGCGGTGCGCATGTTAGCCCTGCTGAGACATTTTTTACTTTTGCTCCCTAGTTTAGTAGTCTACTATTTGAAACAGCTGTTTTTGTTGGGATGAAAAAGCTGTTTTATATTTGCGAATTCAGAATTGACCCCATAGTAAAAGTTGCGTACAATAATTACCCCTTTCGACTTAGTACAGCCCAAGTATACATAGGTACCTACACCAGCAGGGATAACATGCGCACCGCGAGAAAAAATTCTCGATTCTTAAAAACAGGACAAGGCTATGAATCTGTATAAGTTTGTCTTGTTTTCGCACGACATAAAGACACGACAAAATTTTCTCGCGGTGCGCATGTTAGTCCTGCTGAATACATATTACACGCCTTTGCTGCAATTTATATACTACCAACTCCGACATTCTCTTCGTAGCTTCACGCCATATTGCAGTTAGCCGGCGAGTCGAAGTTGCATAACGTGCGCCGTTACTTTTTACTTCTAGGGCTCAATGTTAAATGTCGAACCACTTGCGCTGCATATTACATGTCGTAGGTACCGTTTCTAGTGCACATACGTACTTATTACGTATACATGTGGACTGGGCTTGCACTGAGATGGCAGCGATGTGCTGGCAATTTCAGTATAATTGAGCTTAACTTGATGTTACGGATGTGAGGTTAGTTTTAGCAGGGGGTGTCACTCCTCGGTTTAGGTATGTTCGGCCGGCGCTCCGTCCGGGTGGACAATGCAAGGCAGAAGTCAGTCGCCGCCCGCACGCTAGCCTCGTCGCACGTAACTAAGCATACGTGATAGAAAGAGAGCGGTATATCTAGGTGAATATAGCGAGCGGTGTCCAGCGCTTTGCGAGTTGAATTGCTACTTTATTGCCTAGTAGATAAGAGTCCTTATTTATTTCAATTCCTTTGCAGAGTTAACTTTCTGTACGTAGTACTATTATTTATTCTGTAGTTTTAGTCGCATATTCAACACTCAAGTGCACTTATACCCAAATACTTTTAATCTAGTCAATTCAGATGTTCTTTATACCCAAGGTTACAATCATTACCTATATGGTATCCAGGGAGGTGCAGAGACGCTAACCAGTACATCGCTAACCCTATCGAACCCAGAATAAGTGTAGTCATAAAGGTGTTACCCTAGCTTGCAGGTCTATCTCTACACAACCCAATAGAATGCAATAGAACTACGAAGCAGAAGCTCAGTAGTGTATTACCAGGGCTTAATAAATTGTTGATACGGGAAATGGCATTCATGCACAAGTCTATCAAAATACTACACACTTATGTACTTCAGTAGATATCAAGGTAGATATATAATGCTTTGTACATGTGAATTTATATAATTCTATAATACTAAATACAATTCAAAAAGGTGGAGAATATATGAAAAGAAATCTAGAAGACAGACATCAAGTAGTTATGTAGGGCTGACAAAACAGTTAACTCAATGTTGCCGGAAAAAATTAAAGATTTCTTTCAACATTATGAAACATAACTTCCTTTTATTTTATATTTTTACCTAACTTAACATTCTTTGACTTAATTAGACTAGTAGCATTATCGTTCAACTGTTGGAAGAACGCCTTAGAAGTCTTTAGAGACTTATCGTTTGCTTCTATCCCCTTCTTAGTATTTCTGTGTTCTGTAATCTTAGTCACCTGACCTCCTTTGGCGCGTTGTAAGTTCTTCTTTTTCCTTCTTTCTCTGTTCTTGTCCGTCTGCGTTCTTTCTTCTTTAGCCATTAGTTCTCCTCTGCGCTTCTTTTTCACTTCTTCTGGAGCTAATAATGTAGCATCGCTTGTCGCAACCGGGGCCACCTCTTCCATTGAAATTGCTGGAGTGTTGGAAACGATTTTAACTTCCGCTTGAGCTGCTTTCGGTGTGTAATGGTAATGGCATAATGCATCAAGTTTAGCAAATAATTGACGCATATTGTCTCGGATTTGAGTATGTGCTTCCGGTTCTTTTTCATCGTCAACTTCACCGGAAGCTGCTTGCTTTTGTTTTAGGTATTCGGCTTCATAAACTTGAGCTAAGCTGAGTTTACTCTTTGAATGGTCAAGGATCTCTGTCTTACGGAAGTCTAGTTGATCATCAACAGGTTTTTCTTTCTTCTGAACGTCATCCCAAGCTTTGTCTTTAATTCTTTGTCTTATAATGTCTTCTAATGTTAGTGTTGTTTGCTCAGTTATTATAGGCGCAGGTCTGGATGTGAGATCAAAGTCTACTACTTCTTCGAGTAAAGAGTTTTGTGGTCTTTTAGTTGCGTCAACTTCTCCTTTAAGCTGCCATGGAGCATCTTTTAAAGTCTTTGCTTCTAACCGTTCTATAGTACTCTTCAATCGTTCTTGTCTCAATTCAAACTCCGATTTTTTCTCATTTATATTCTGTGCCATTTTGTTATCTGTGACTACGTCATTAGCATCTGAATCTGAATCAACAGATGAAGCTTGTTCAGCAAATCTGACTTTTTTGTCCGCTTTTTTTGATGGTCTCATTTCTTCTTCTTCATTTTTTATGTCATCTTCCAGGTTATTTTCACCATCCAATGATTCTTCGAGATCGTCTTGATCTATTTCACCGTCATGATCATCTTCATCATCAGACTGCTGATTATTTTCATTCAAGTTATCATTCTCATCATTTTCATCAAAAAATTCTGAATACTTGACATTCCTGGCCCCCTCCCCTTCACCCTCATCTCCTTCACTTTCTATATCTTCAAATAAATCTACAGATTCTTCGTCACTATCTTCTGGCACTTGTTTACCTTCAGTTCTTTCTTCCTTCAGTAAAAACTGCTCCATTTCTTGCAGTTTGAAGAATTCATCATCAACTATTGATGGTTTGATTTTCGGTTTAGATTTTTCTTTCTTATTTTTAGAGGTTTTAATTTCTACATCTGCTTTTATTTGATCCTTGTTTTGTTTCAGACCTTTTCCTTTATTTTTTGAGGTAGGGAAGGAATCTACATCCGTTTTAGCTCGGTCTACTTCAGCTTTTGTAGCTTTTGTAGGCTTGACAGGAAACTTAAGCTCGTCTTTCAAAGACATACAGTTGGATACCTCCCTTACAAGTTCATCCCAACATCCGTTGTTTTGAAGTTCTATTTCTTGCCATATTTGCTCCTCGTCGAAATCTTGGACTATGAGCTCTGGTAAGGCACCTTTATTCTGTATATTTTTGTCTTTTTCTTGCACTTTAGTGAAGTCGTAAATCGATTTTACCAAGTTTTTGATGTCGTCTTTTACGTCGTTTTGAACGTTGAGGAACTTTACAGGTTTCTCTGTGAAAACGTTGAATTTATCAATTATTTTCTCCATTTTAGACAACCAGCATGAACTTGCTTTGAATTGCTATTTATTTCACAACTTATAATACTATTTAGCCGTGTAAAATCGCAAAAAAAATATCAGTGATAAAACCAAAATAGCACGCGGGCGGCATAGAGTAAGTAAACCTAATAAGAGACGGGTGTTCCATAGAGTAAAACGAAAAAAACAGTCACTCAAAATGTTTTTTCTTAAATACCAATAAAAAAACAATTAAAAGTATGAAAAAAATATAAAAGAATATTGAAAAAAATAACTTTTGACGTAATGGCAGAGCTGACATTGTCAGTCTGACAATATAATCACCTCAAATAGGGATGTACATATTTTTGTATCGATAAATTTACTACAAAAATGTAGGGGGGGTTGTGGGGGCGGGGGGGGCGTAGGATAATGTAGGGTATATTAATTTAAGATCTCTGTACACTTAGTTGCAAATAAATAAATATGAAAGTATTTCATTTCATTTTTGGCAGTTTTGTTTTATTTTTATTTAGTGAGTTTATCCATTACATACAAACATAAATCTAATCTTACAAAAAAATCTAATCTTTTTCACTTCTCTCTTTATAATATTAGTAAGTAAGTAGTGTAAATGGCCGTTTTTTTTTGATTGTCTTCGAATTGCTGAAAGAATCCACTGATGGTGACATCTTCGATGACGTTGTATCTCAAGGATCTTGTGGTCAAGCATTATCTTCGCGCACTTGGCGGTGATTAAAATTGAGTCATTCGAGGGTATCATGTGTTTCGATCTTGCTGTTCGCTCCATCTCAGTCTCATGCAGAGTCGCAATACCACTTTCTGCATTGCAAGCTGCCATAAATATTGTCTTTTCATGGCTCCCTGGATAACCTGGAAAGTGACGTTATTATTATATTATATGGCTGCTTCCGCCTCCTCTAGTCCCTCTTAAATTAGATTATTGCTTCCTAGCCTGTTTTTTATTTTTATTATTATTGCGCTATGAGCGCGAACACCACGCGCGTACTGGCGCTATTTTGTATTTTTTTTAACGTAAATAATAAACATCGACAGTCGATAAAAAAATGGACAAACACTATTGTTAGACTATTTATGGCTTATTTTCTTAATATTCCTTATTCTTTAAGCTAAAACTGTAAATCAAGTAATTCTTATTCTATAACAGCCTTACAAAATTAGTTTTTGATGCTTACCTATCTTCATCCAAAGGAAATTTTGCCAGGAAGATTCGCTTTTGGTCATTTGACTGGCCCGATTTAATACCACATATTTGACACGTTTTCATTATTTTTCATTATTATTAGGTTACACTCATTGAACTCATTCACATAATACCATGTTTTTACGTGATAAATTTAGGAATTTTGGTTAAAACAGGAAAATGATGCTTAACAATAACAACAAAATTTTGACAACTAAATTAAATATTGACAGTAAAACGTGCTTAAAACTCTTTGGTTGGCGACTGCGTAAATAGATAACTAACCTAAGCACTTTTATTCCGGGAGTTTTGGCGGGAACGCAAAAAATTATGTCGCCGCATTGTACCTATTATTTTCCAAAACTTGTGTTTTTTCGGGTTTTACTGCATTAAATTAGTGGCGTTTTATTAATTAAGTGCCAGTTGACGCGCATGAGTATGGGAAATTAGTATAATATGGTGTAATATGTCTTTCGTGTTGTTTCCATAACTCCGAAGAAGCTTGTAGTAAACTTGCCACGACATTATTAGGACATGATTGGACTTGACGGTGACTTACTGTGTGTAACTTGGACTGAGGCTAAAACTCATTTAGTCGGAATAAGAAGGATCGATGAAGAAATATTTATTCAGCTGAAGGCCTAGTATCCATGGCCAAGAACAAATTATAAAACACCATTATTCCTAGTGACCGTTTCATACATGTCTTGTCCATTCTGTCACTATGGCACTCTCGCCAGGCTGGCGGGCGGTGTGTAATGTGTATTTTGTTTGACATTTAATTTTACATTTGAAGAACAGCACGTGGAAACGACAGTGACACGGATAAAACTTTGACAATGGGCTACTTTTTTTCTTAGTTCTTGTACTCGCTCTTTGTGCATTCTGCCAGTGTCAAATATTTGCAATTACCAGTATTAAAAGTATCAATTCAAATATATAGGACATAAAAACACAGTTAGTCACTTGGAATTAGTCATAGTCAAGTCTAAGTCATAAGTTGTAACGACTTTACTATAAGCTATTACGGAGTTTTAAAAACAACACGCAAAGACACGTTTCACCACGTTAGCATTACATCACTAGCCAACACTCGTGCATGTAATTCAACACTCAATGAATAAAACACCACCATTTTTACATTCATTCGCAAAAACACAAGTTGAAGAAAAATAATAGGATGCAGCGACATGATTTTTCCGTAAACCCGCCAAAACTCTTTATCTAGGTTACGTCTTTTTTTTTATTTTCTTCACCCTAGCGTAAGGTGCGTTCTGATATAAACCAATAGCGCCAACAGCACAAACAGCACCCCTAAAGCATATATCAAAACAACATGAAATACAGAACTGGTTTTTATAAGCGCTGTTAGCGTCATTAGTCATACTAGCATCTTTCGGATCGCGTGTTTATATAGCTGTGGTTGCACAGGCAATAAAAAATGTAAAATCTGTGGCTGGGGCTACGTTTCAATCGTTATCAAGCTCATAGTAGGAGTTTTGGCGGGAACACGGAAAAATTATGTCTTTTTCTATTATTTTCTTAAACTTATGTTTTTTCGCGAATTAATGATTAAAAATGGTGGTGTTTTATTCATTGAGTGTTGAATTACATGCACGAGTGTGGGCAAGTGATATAATGTGGTGAAACATATCTTTTCGTGTTGTTTTCAAAACTCCGTAGAAGCTCATAGTAAAGTCACCACAACTTTACTGGGGTATGACTTGGACTCGACTATGACTAATTTCATGTGACTTACTGTGATTTCATGACTTATATGACTTGATGATAACAAATAAATGTAAAAAGTCATAACTTGACACTGGCAGAATGCACAACGTGCGATGCCAAAAACTAAGAAAAAAAAAACTCATAGTAAAGTCGCCACAACTTTACTAGGGCATGACTTTGACTCGACTTTTGAATTTCGTGTGACTAACTGTGATTTTATGATATATTTGACTTGATATTATTTAAACTTAAACTCGAACATTCATATACTTCCTCTGGCAGAAAGAACTTCGTGCGAAGCTAAGAAAAAAAATGGTTATTTTTTTCAGTTTCTTTCTCAGTCTCGTGCTGCGTTCCGTAATGCGCTAAAAGCTAGTGATAATATCGCGTATCCGACCAAATTTAATAGTTACAAAATATAAGGGATTTGACATAGAGGTATGAAGTACAGAGGGAGGGCACTGAACACGAGATTGAAAACCGCCGTTGTAAGCCTAAATACAAAAGTGCTACGCTTTCGCGGTCAGTATTAGGCTTGCGCAGAATGTGTCACTAAAATGATAAGATATATATATATCTTTTCATTTCTGTGAAGTACTTCTCTCTTCTAGTTCAGTAGTTCAGTCTAGTTCAGCTGCTCAATTGAAATGATATAGTTTGTCGTTAGATTTCCGTTTGCTAGTTCATCGAGAGATATCGAATAGGAGAATAAAATAACAGTGCATGTATCGCTGATAGATGAGTTGAGATAATTATAGTTAGTATGTACATGCTCAAAGAAATTGGTTCGTAAAAATCATACCACAGATTTCCCTTCATACTTGATCAGGCTTAGGACTGACAATCTAGATAATCACCGTTAATCACTATACAGATATACTCCTACACACTATAAACACTAACTTAACACAAATAGTACACGGTATTATATATTTTATTTACAATGTCGATTAAATAAAATATCAACTCAACTCAAGAACAAGAATAAAACATAAAAGCATAAAACTTTTAAAACTTTCATTTGAACTGAAGAGCGGGAAGTTGGCGGGAAGAGATTTGTCTACGTTATTATTGTTATTATTTACAATGAAAGAGATGGACAGTAAACTGGTACAAATAACTACAAAAGTGTCCCGTAATGCCATGTCATAAAGCTCAAAATAATATTAAAAATATTTCGCTATTCGATGACTACTCTGATACGACGAAAACAATGCGCTTATTATGATTGCAATATAAAGTCCAAGCTCGTATACACGTGTTTGTAAATTGTACACTGCCTTTTTCCTTATCAGTTCAAAATTAGCTATTTCGTTAAACACGCAATGTACGACAAAAGTTTGAGAATACCTAAAATCGTTCTCGAACTATCGTACATTCGCCGCGTTCCGAAATGCATCAATGGGCTGACAGTGCTAAAAATAAAGATAATAAAAAGAAAATTAATCAATTCAATGTTGTATTTGAATTAATTTTCTGCTATGTTGGAAAAACATTAGAAACATGTAATTTATTTTTAAACTTGTCATGGTGATAAATTTACTTTTTTGTGCTCTTTCGAATTAAGTGCACTGAAATCTAACCAGATTTGGTTACCAGCTGTGTCATCATTAATCACGACCAACATTTATCTCCCCTATTCGTATTTCTAATTCTTCCAGTATTTACAAACAACTCGCCTTTTACTTTCTTTATATGTCTTGCTCGAATTAAACGTCGGATTTGACAGCGCTCACGGTGCTAACCTATATTGTACTATCAATGTAGCCGTGTGTAGTTCTTGAATGAATCCTTCAATTGAAGTACTTCGCTGTGTTTCGTCTTCCGTTCACTACTTCAGTAACAATGTAATTAGTTCTTAGTTCAGCTGTCTAGTCCAGTAAAAGTCGAGAACGATGAGACACGAACGAGCCCACCCAGTGCGCATGGATAGAGAATGCTGTCACGCTCTTTTCTGGGTACTGGGTACTGAAGTAATTGTCTATTTCACTCGTAGACGGAAGAACTAAGAACGAAGAACTTGGTTTCTCTCTCTACGATTTCACTCAACTTTTTGATTCGGTCTTGGTTTTCGTTCGGTCGTCTGGTTACATATGCCGCGTTCCGAAATGCGTCAAACTCACGGTTGACGCTGTGAGCGCAATAGAAACCCATTCCGATTTGGCGTTAGCGCGTCTACCCCACTAGTCTCGACGTCATGGATGACGTCATTTCTGGCGCCATCTTGCGTTCACAGTGATATTACTTCTCGGCGTTAGCACCATTGATAGTACAATATAGGTTAGCACCGTGAGCGCTGTCAAATCCGACGTTTAATTCGAGCAAGACATATAAAGAAAGTAAAAGGCGAGTTGTTTGTAAATACTGGAAGAATTAGAAATACGAATAGGGGAGATAAATGTTGGTCGTGATTAATGATGACACAGCTGGTAACCAAATCTGGTTAGATTTCAGTGCACTTAATTCGAAAGAGCACAAAAAAGTAAATTTATCACCATGACAAGTTTAAAAATAAATTACATGTTTCTAATGTTTTTCCAACATAGCAGAAAATTAATTCAAATACAACATTGAATTGATTAATTTTCTTTTTATTATCTTTATTTTTAGCACTGTCAGCCCATTGATGCATTTCGGAACGCGGCGAATGTACGATAGTTCGAGAACGATTTTAGGTATTCTCAAACTTTTGTCGTACATTGCGTGTTTAACGAAATAGCTAATTTTGAACTGATAAGGAAAAAGGCAGTGTACAATTTACAAACACGTGTATACGAGCTTGGACTTTATATTGCAATCATAATAAGCGCATTGTTTTCGTCGTATCAGAGTAGTCATCGAATAGCGAAATATTTTTAATATTATTTTGAGCTTTATGACATGGCATTACGGGACACTTTTGTAGTTATTTGTACCAGTTTACTGTCCATCTCTTTCATTGTAAATAATAACAATAATAACGTAGACAAATCTCTTCCCGCCAACTTCCCGCTCTTCAGTTCAAATGAAAGTTTTAAAAGTTTTATGCTTTTATGTTTTATTCTTGTTCTTGAGTTGAGTTGATATTTTATTTAATCGACATTGTAAATAAAATATATAATACCGTGTACTATTTGTGTTAAGTTAGTGTTTATAGTGTGTAGGAGTATATCTGTATAGTGATTAACGGTGATTATCTAGATTGTCAGTCCTAAGCCTGATCAAGTATGAAGGGAAATCTGTGGTATGATTTTTACGAACCAATTTCTTTGAGCATGTACATACTAACTATAATTATCTCAACTCATCTATCAGCGATACATGCACTGTTATTTTATTCTCCTATTCGATATCTCTCGATGAACTAGCAAACGGAAATCTAACGACAAACTATATCATTTCAATTGAGCAGCTGAACTAGACTGAACTACTGAACTAGAAGAGAGAAGTACTTCACAGAAATGAAAAGATATATATATATCTTATCATTTTAGTGACACATTCTGCGCAAGCCTATATCAATGGTGCTAACGCCGAGAAGTAATATCACTGTGAACGCAAGATGGCGCCAGAAATGACGTCATCCATGACGTCGAGACTAGTGGGGTAGACGCGCTAACGCCAAATCGGAATGGGTTTCTATTGCGCTCACAGCGTCAACCGTGAGTTTGACGCATTTCGGAACGCGGCATATGTAACCAGACGACCGAACGAAAACCAAGACCGAATCAAAAAGTTGAGTGAAATCGTAGAGAGAGAAACCAAGTTCTTCGTTCTTAGTTCTTCCGTCTACGAGTGAAATAGACAATTACTTCAGTACCCAGTACCCAGAAAAGAGCGTGACAGCATTCTCTATCCATGCGCACTGGGTGGGCTCGTTCGTGTCTCATCGTTCTCGACTTTTACTGGACTAGACAGCTGAACTAAGAACTAATTACATTGTTACTGAAGTAGTGAACGGAAGACGAAACACAGCGAAGTACTTCAATTGAAGGATTCATTCAAGAACTACACACGGCTAGTCAGTATGCGACGAAGCGATGAGCAGAGTACACGTCCCGCAACACTTGACACTAAATTGCTTTCGATATGCCGTATTGTGTGTATAAAGGCTGCAACAACAGCTCAAGTAAACCAAAACGTCCCGGTGAATTATCTTTTCACAGGTAACTTTCATTCTTTTGATAAATTCGTTAATTTTCTATTTGTTTACAAATTGGAACACAAAACCTCCAATAATCGGGACAGTGTGGCAAGTATGCATTGTTTTTTTTTTCCCCAAATTACGGGTGAATTTTATGATAGCAGGTAAGGTATCTGTGGGAGTTTTGAGTGACCAGCCGTAATGCCCATTCAACACACTAACCAGGCTAGTTGCTGAACCACAGCTGCCCACGTGATATTAAGTAAGGGTGTGGTTGGTAGATGGTGTTCATATAGACTTAGGACTTTTCCCATACGTAGGTGGCCTAGTGGTACAAATTGCCCGTACCTATTTGTATGATGTAGGCCAAAATGTCACATGCCTTTAGCTGATATTTCTATTATTACCTACTTATTTTAATTACGTTTATAAACATAATTAAAATAGGTTAGAAATTAATTTACGGTATGTAAAAGCTGGATTGGACGATATGTTTACATTTTTGCTTTATCGTAATAAAAACCGGTCAAGTGCGAGTTGGGTTGGTGCACTGATTTGGACCTACTTAAAATTAAAGCACTATAGAATTACACTAATTTTGATGGTATGGGAAGTTTTCTGACGGCTATCAAAACGCAGTTCTACAGCCAAAGGATAGGTGGCGCTGACGAGACATGATTATCTTTTTTCGCATTTGTTTAATGAAAAAGCTAACACACTACTAATTACTAATCCGCACTTACTAATTAGTGTTGTGGAAGAACAATAGCATAAGAAATACTATGGATAAGTACTTTGTTAAATAAACAATACCCACAAATCACGCCGTGCCGCCATCGCCGGTGTGACTCTGTTTCACTCTCTCACACAAGACGATCTATCCATCTCGATCATCCAATTCAAAAGCTGATAACAATCGCTAATGATAAAATAAATTATATTTTTTCCATTTCAATAAAAATACAGCACCTACGCTTGTTTTTTTTCCTTTCGCATTGCCTATGTAGTTGTGTAGTGTCTTATTATTCAAATAATGTAATTTGCTTTACATAACCATTATAGTGAAAATAGTGGGACTTTTTACTATGCTGGCAACATTACACTCATAGACGCGCGTGTTCCTACAGCGTAAGAGGTGCGCGACCTTGTGTGGTCACGCAAACAACGCTAGTAGTAATGTGTCGTTGCGGTTTTTTCAAATAACGCAACGAAACCGTTGTTCGTTGGCCAACAACGTTTAAATAACCATCTGTTTCTAGCAACTATCTATTTCCAAATTTTTTAATGCGATACGTTACGGTTTAACGTAAATGCGTTTACCAAACGATGATCATCCTAAACACATTGGGAATAAGTCACATTTTCGCAATCTCTAAATTCAACTCAGCCCAACGTGTATAGCTATCCTACTCGCACGCATGGTAACGCTCCATCTGGCTTATTCGCTCCAACCCGCTATGTCGATAACTTCATATACGCTATAGTTTGCGCGAATTTAGAGCGTTGTGAAAATAACGTTGGTTTCGTTTCATACATAACAAGCAATGTTTGTGAAACAACTCGTTATTGAAATAACTAGTTTTGCTATGGTTGGACAACGAGTGATCGTTGTGTAGCGCGATAGATAGTTGTACAACTATCTACGTTGGACAACGCTCACCACTAAACGCTAGCCGACCGCATTCGGTCTCGTGTTCCGGTGCCTTCCCTCTGAAGTTCCTACCTCTATGGGATTTGATATGATCGAGTAATAATTGTGACTTTGGTCGGATTCGCGATATTATTGTTAAATTATATACTTTAAATACATGGAAGACTCCATAATCCTAAATAATATGAATTAAATCAATCTCTAAAACAACCGTACTATAACATTTATTTTCCCAAAAGTTACCAAACATCCGTTGCCTAGATACATCATTCATAGATTAAACATAGACACAAAATAGAACCTCATCATCCCCCCTCAATTCTAATCTTCTAGAAAAATAAGAATTGAAAAATATTGTATTCATTAAAACAAACTTAAGCTATTAAAACATAAAATAAAAAACCCTAACTTCTAACAAGCAAACTAACACAATAAAGAAAAGAAAATAATTAATCTATTCCCCACAGTTAAAAAAAATTATGTGATACAAAACAATATTATATCTATGTTATAGTTATTTAAATTATCAATTAAATAAAATCAATTAAAAATTAAATAAATAAATAAATCAATCAATTAATTATCAATTAAAGCCGAGTTTTTGCATGAAATAATTATGTTTTAGTTTTCCTAAAGCCTTAGTCAAAATATCCGCCACATTTTCATTTGTGTTCACATATTTAACAATCATTTCCTTTTTATTTACTAAATCTTTAACAAAATGATATTTTATATCAATGTGCTTTGACCTCTTGCTATTTTCATTAGATTCCATCAATTTGATGGCACTTTGGTTATCAACGCGTAAAATTGATTCTGATGGACATGTAAAGTCCTGTAATAAGCCTCTCAAATAAACTAGCTCTGCAGAAGCAAGAGCAGCAGCTATATATTCAGCTTCGGCAGTTGATAAGGCGACAACATTTTGTTTCTTACAGAACCAGGACAATAAATTATATCCGTAGTAGACTAAAGCTCCACTTACACTTTTCCTATCAATTTTATCTCCAGCCCAGTCCGCATCAGTATAGCCAACTAACACACAATTGTTACCATCACGTTTATATATTAGAGATTTTGACTTCGTTTGTTTTAAATAACGTAATACACGCTTAGCAGCTTTCCATAGCGATATAGTAGGTTTGTCCAAATACCTACTTAAAAAAGATACTGCAAAACAAATATCCGGTCTGCTAGAAGTAGCTAAATATAAAAGACAACCTATAAGTTCACGATAAGGTACATCTAAAGCAATCGGTTCACTGTCATTTGTTGTGAAATTTACTTCCATAGGTGTTTCGGCCCCTTTGCAATCCGTCATATTATATTTCGCAAGCAGCCTATCTATTCACGATTCCTGACTAATTGAAATTTGTTCTGTCGTCCTCACAATCTCTAGTCCTAGATATGTACTAATCTCCCCAAGATCCTTCACATTAAATTCGCTTTTTAAATGTTCATATATTTGATTCAGATTTTGACCACTTTTTGACATTAAAATTATATCGTCAACATAAACTAGTAGAAATACGCCTTCCAAACTATACAAACAAAAATCATGTTTTGATTGAATAAATCCTATACCGACCAAAAAACGAATGAAGTCTTTCATTCCAGCACTTTGGGGCTTGTTTTAATCCATATAGAGATCTTTTTAGCTTCAGTACAAAACCTTTATCAATTTTTACACCTTGAGGTGGTTTTATGTACACATCTTCTTTAAGCAATCCGTTTAAAAAAGCCGTTGGCACATCTAATTGTTTCATATACATCTCATTTTGTACTGCTTGACTCAGCATCATACGTATTGTAGGCATACGAGCAACAGGTGAATAAACATTAAACAGTGTTTCTTCTTGAAATCCCTTTGCCACCAATCTAGCCTTTTTAGTTCCATCTTTCTTTGTAGTAAATATCCATTTTGTATCTATAGCTTTTTTGTCGTTTGGTAATACTGTCTTTTCCCATGTTCCCAAACATTTCAAGGAATCTAGTTCTTTATTAGTTGCTTGTTGCCACTTTTGACCTCTTTCAACTGCTTCTTTATAAGAAACTGGATCACCTGTACACAAACAATAAGCTACATGTGTTTCATAGTCTTCTAACCGTTTCGGAGGCCTAACTATTCTTCCACTTCTCGTTCTTATTTCGTTTTCATTTATAATATCGCTTCTTTCAATTAAAACTTCATTAGTACAATCTTCAAATACTTCTTCTGGTTCCATTACATCATCTTCAATATGCGTATTATCGACTATAATCTAGTTAAATGCTCAATGCTATTTAGATTCGTTTCTGAAATTCGAACTCTTAGCACATCATTTTCGTTTATCATTTGATTGCTTTCATTATAAACAATATCACCTTCATCAAATCTTACATCTCGTGACACAATTATTTTATTTTCCGTAGGATCCCATAAATTATATCCTGTCCTTGCATATCCTACCATTCTGCACTCGCGAGCTCTTTCTGAAAACTTATCTGGTTTTGGTAAAATACATGCCCACGCTTTTGCACCAAATGCACGTAGTTTGCTTAAATCTCTTCTCCCGTAGAGCACCTCACATGGGGTTTTGAAGTCGATGGCTTTAGATGTACACCGATTTAACTGATAAGCTGCACATTTTGTAGCTTCACCCCACAAACTCTTTGGTAGTTTAGTTTCGATAAGCATAACCCTTGCCTTATTGTACAAACTTCTATTCATTCGTTCTGCAACGCCATTACTTGCTGGCGAATACGGTAAACTATATTCTAAAGATATGCCTTTCATACCACAAAACTGCCTTAATTGATTGCAAGTATATTCACCTGCATTATCACATCTAATCCGTTTCACTGTTTTTTCGAATTCATTCTCATATCGTTGAATATATTTAATTATATTTTCAGCAGCTTCTGCTTTACGCTTTAACAAGAAGACTACACAGAAGTGAGAATAATCATCAATTATCGTTTGAAAATAAATTTCACCCAGTATGGTTGGAATATTGGACGGACCTGCTATATCACTATGTATAAGTTCCAAAACTTGGCGCGACCTCGGTTGTTCTAACGGTTTAAATGGTAACCTGGTTGCCTTACCTTTCATACATTCATTACAGATTTTATTATAAGCAGGTAACTGTAGTCTTTGCAATGTTTTTGTACTAGTATGGCCTAAACGTCTGGGCCCATAACCTGTTAAATTATATACTTTAAATACATGGAAGACTCCATAATCCTAAATAATATGAATTAAATCAATCTCTAAAACAACCGTACTATAACATTTATTTTCCCAAAAGTTACCAAACATCCGTTGCCTAGATACATCATTCATAGATTAAACATAGACACAAAATAGAACCTCATCAATTATCACTTTTAGCGCATTACGGAACGCAGCATCAGTCAGCTCACGCTGTCAGTTTTTCCATTTACCATTCAATTCATTCATATTTCATTCTTTGTGTTCATTTATTTGTTTTCTCTCTTCCAAGTTAGTTTAATTTTTATTTTGTATTCTCTATTGAACGTATGTTTCGAGAATAAATGGAGAAAGACGCGTAATGCTTGCCAATTGTTTCCTAAAACCATTAAAGTGACGAATCAGCCGCAGCAAGAATGTAAGTACCTGGTTGCATTCGTGGTGGTTTCTCGGATTTCTTTTTCTTCACTATTTCTCACTTGACCGCCCATGGCGTGGTGCTTTTTGTGCGCTCTACGCACTGATACACCATAACTAATTCGCCCACGCATAACTGTTTAGCGCACATGAACTTAAAACGGGTTTAAGTAAAATAAAGTGAAAGGACAAGTAATTTGTAAGAAACCTGTTGATCATTGTAAACAACTAAGATTGTATAACTCGCTGACCACCTACGTAAATCCTCCATAATTTAGCCTTTTATTTGTTTATATTCATGTTAAGGTTTACAATCTTTGAAACGAAGATAAAAATACAAAATTTCTTCAAAACTTGAAAGTGTGTTATCAAAATGGATGTTTCTTTTCAGTGAAATGGAAGGTCAAGACATAGAAATGAAGTTCAGTGCGGGCAATGACGTTGGTGGATTGGAATTGTGCATTGTATGTGGGGACAGAGCTTCAGGCAGGCATTATGGAGCTATCAGTTGTGAAGGTATAAAAGAATGCATAAGCGAGTCTATACCTACCTTATAGCAGCATAAAATAAAACCTTTATGAAGCTAAAGCCAGAGAAATTAGCATGACTGACAAATATGTACTACTTAATATTTTCAGACTTTACCATTAACCATCACCATGTATCATATAATAGAAAAGTATATTGATTGTTTTATTGTATATAGACTGCTGCTACATAAAGTTCCGTGTGATCTGAAAATTTTCAGTCATTATTATGCTAGGGCTTCACCTGCCTGTAATGTCATTATTTAGCGCTGTATTTGATACATTACACAGATATAGCCGGGTGTTACCACTCTAATAGACTAGAGGCATTATTAACGTCGTCGTTAGGGGATATTCAAAGTAAAATGATAGAGTGGCCACCCATGTAGCGCATTATTTATTGCACATAATTTTTTCTGATAATTAGACGTAAAGCGTCACTCAGGTGCAGCCCTAGCATCAGTATGAAACAAAAATGTAACAAAACACTTGTAACATGAAATTGCTTGTAGTTTTACGCCGAGGCTTAGGATGAGCAAGGTGAGCTAGTATGTGCCACAACCTTGCTACTGTGTCTTTGCAATGTTCTCCATCTTCTGAACCAAGTACGTAACCACTGCTATGAGCAGGTTGCTGAGTATGTACCTATATATGCGTTTAGTCACAGAATAATAACTAGTAACAGAAGCTTTACTTCGCAATGGTTTTCTAAGAAATATGACTCAATCTGATAAACAATATGATTTAATTTAGCTCGCGGTCCAGTCGAGCACGTGTTCATTTACATACCTACCAATTTCTTTTTGAAGGAATATGGGCCTTAATTCACTATACTACGGTTCATAATAAGTTATACATGGTTATACGTATTGAAAGAGCCGCCGAGCCGAGCCTACTAGATTGGCCCTGGCGCAATGGCCGCCGCCCGTAGGTATGTTTTTAATACCTACACGCGGAGTGACACAGGCCTGGTTTAGTGTTAGTTTCTTCAAATGAAGAGTGAATAGGTATCTTCTGGGCAAGCGTGCTCCAACTTAGACCTTGTCTACGCCTCGGCGGGGCAAGGTCAAACGCGAACCCATTAATATAAAAAAAAAAAAAAGTTTGAGTTTGTGCGTTTAGGTAGTAGTTATGGACACTAAATGCATATAATGTTATATATGTTTATATGTGTTTAGTGTCCATAGATTGCTTTAGAATAAAGCTCAATCCACTCAGCCAAATTCCAGACACATGGACCAATCCCAATGGTCCCAATGGACCTGGGTATCTCCTTAAACTGCAACCAGAACCACCGGAGGATGGGCAGCAGCATCCTCTTGGTTAACGATGAAGAGCATTCTGCAATCCCCAAGGCGCCTGCCAAGCGCGGGGATTATGGCAACACCCCTCTATTAAGGGGGAGGCCCAGCAGTGGGCGTTTTATGGCTGATGACGACATCCCAACATTATGCCTTTGTTTTATCAAATTGACAGAAGATTGTCATGTAATTGCTGTTAGCCAACTTACCATAGAGTTCAACACACGGCAAACATACTTGGATTTTGAACTTAAGGCCTTTCCAGTGATAACTCTGCATGAAAAGAATTAACATCATGGGCTTTTTATTTCATCTCTGGGTGAGCTACAGTGCAATGTTATGCACAGTTTATAACCTTTTGACCACCAATGGATACGCAAGCAGCATACGTTGATGTGCCAATACCAAACAGTGTTGAAATTCAGTATTTTTGTCTCATAGATATCTTCTCCTTTTTCATCCATTTATCCAGACTGTTCAAAGCAATTTAATAAGTCTTTTGTTATTATTAATTCAGAAAATCACTGATATGCTATGAACATTTAACCTATTTGGTTGACTATTTCAGGTTGCAAAGGTTTCTTTAAGCGGTCCATCCGGAAGAAGCTAGGCTACCAGTGCCGCGGCAGCATGAACTGTGAGGTGACAAAGCACCACCGCAATCGTTGCCAGTACTGTCGCCTGCAGAAGTGCCTCGCGTGCGGGATGCGGAGTGACTGTGAGCATAATGAACTTCCTATATGCATACAATTCATTCATCATCCACTAGAAGACCTCCTCTGTTGGGCGAAGGCCTCCCTCTTGGGGGAGGGGGTGCCATAATCCCCACGTTTGGCAGGCGGCTTGGGGATTGCAGAATGCTCACCACCGTAAACCAAAACGTACAACGTACAACTAGCGGCCGCGGAAGTGAGGGCAGAGGGGGCCAAATGCCCCCTTAAATCAAACAGGGGGAAACAAACAACAAAACCTCAACTTTTAATACCTGGTAAATAAAGTTTCTCTGTTTGTCCCGCCCCCCCTGGAATACTTCCGCGGTCCCTGGATGCTACCTGTCCTGCGGTGGTTCTGGATGCAGTTTTAGGATATACTCAGGTTATCATATACTTACAAAGTTAAATGCACAAGTACTTAAAAAAAAACAATGAACATTACATATTACACCAACTTAAATATTTCGTTAACACAGTTGAATAGAGAACCTCCTTTTATGAAGTCAGTTGAAAATACAAAGCAGCAATGCAACAATAACACAACCATTACTGCCATTACCCAACCAACCAACCATCATAACTTTATAATATCTACCAAACACCAAAAGTCCTGCACCAATGCGTTTTGTTACCAGAGAAATGACTGAGCATGAAGAGATTTGACATCAAATATCTCAGGGTGACGAACGCAACGCAGTGTGGCGCAGGATTTCGTTTGCAAGTTCACAATTCAGGCACTGCTATTCTTATGGGCAGGCCAGGCAAGCAGGTCTCTGTTACTATGAGCCTGTCATGACATGATGTTGACACGTCATCATCAGCCGGAAGGAGTTCCACTGCTGGACAAAGGCCTTATTAGGGGTTGCCATAATACCCACGCTTGGCAGGCGGCTTGGGATCGCAAAATGCTTACCACCGTTAATAGAGAGGACGCTGCTGCCCGTCCTCTGGTGGATCGGGATGCAGTTTTAGGACATTCCCAGGTCCCAGGTGATGTTGACACGTAATGAGCAGTAATTCTTGTACGCTTGTACGGCAGCGGTCCAGCACGAGCGGAAGCCCATCGTGGACAAGGCGAAGGGCGAGCCGAGGGAGCACGAGCGGCACGCGGCCTACTCCAAGCTGCTCGGCTTGCAGCAGGGACAGGTGAGTCGATCCGGCTACATTTTGTAGCGACGATAATTCTATGACTATAACACGCTAGCCACTGAATAGGCTAGATGACTGGTTTTATTAATTGTCCTATTAAAATGTGGGCCATAAATATAGCTGATTAATGAAAAAAATATGAAAAACTGATCAAAAATAAGCAACTTATAAGTATTTTAATATCATGCTAGACAGAGAAAAGAAACAGCAAATCGTGATGTCACTTGTCAGTACGCCATATAAATTCTATTCTGACAAGTGAGGACATTTTTTGTTTTTTGGGAAAGGGACAGAGTTGTCTCTAAAAAAACTTTAAACGCTCATATATCAGAACATTATTAACCGATTTAAATTATTTTTTCAATAAACATACTATATTTACTTAAATACTTAATCAAAGCTATTGGTTTCAACGATATAAACATCAGTCATCTACCCTATTATGTGTGTAGAAAGCGTTCTGCATTTTTCCTTAAGTTCCTCTTCATGATGGCAGATAAACCCTAAGGAGGAGCCGAGCGACGCGTTCGGCGCGGTGTCGCCCGCGCCTGCCATCAACTTCGCGCTCGCGGCCGCCGTCGCCTTCAATAAAAACAACCCAGGTAACTGAACATTACCTGTTTTCAAGGAATTTCAAAATCAAAATATATTCATTGCAGTTTGTTGGTAAACCTGGATGTTACATGCAGAATATGATCTGTTTTTAAAGAGCTCCGAAAACAAACTTGTCTCTAAATAGACATGCAATATTAGCACTGGCATATTCATAACTTGCTAATTATAAGTTACTAGAGTTCGCCCGCGACTTCGTCCGAGTACGGAAGAAATTCGACCCGCTCCCAAAATTCACCACTTTAAATCATCCCGAGCAATTTTTTTAGCCCCCAACTCTACCGACTCTCTACCAACCCCCCCCCCCCCCCACACAACTTCCCCCCTTTGAATGAACTACCCAAATATCAATTTTCATCACTATAACTTCAAAAACAAAGAACCATACAACAATCCACACCCCTCCTTTAAATCGTCACTGTTTTTTTTGTTTTGGGGGCTCACGACGCGTAGTCTTATAAAGTTGATTTTTCGCTGACAAGTATTAGTGCTAAAGAATAGATGCCAGGGGCAAAATTTAGACAAGGTTTAAATTATATTTTGAAGAAATTAAGTGTGGGCTGACTAAAATTTGTACATGCCAGAATCACTGCTGCCACTATCGATTTATATTCCGTCCAGTGGCGAGCTACCTGCCGGGCAGCGCCAGCGACGTGGAGGGCGCGCGGCGGCAGCAGCTGCTCCTGCAGACGCAGCTCGCCAAGAACCTGTTCAAGATGGGCCAGTTCGGGGCCATCAACGAGTACCTGCAGTCCGCGTACGGGGCCACCCCGCCCGAGGGGCCCATGCACCCTGTCGACACGCCGCACGCTGAGCGTACGTCCTTAACCTTACCGTTTTTTTATGCAATACTGACGAGATGTTCGACCAGTTCGTCTTTTTTTACCATCAAGTGACGAGACGAGCAAAACGTTCGCCTATTTTTTTTATTACAATCTGTAACAAAAAGGTTCAACAATACTGAAGGGTAAGTGTAGACTCATCATTATGAACAACTTTTACTACGGGGCCAAACCTGAAATCGTGAAATAAAAATCAGCTGTTCCATACATTTTGTCAAAGGTCAATAAAATTTTTTTTTGGAACAATTGTTTTTTTTCGTGATTTCAGGTTTGGCCCCATAGTAAAAGTTGCTCATAATGATGACAGACATACCCTTCAGTATTGTTGAATCTTTTTGTGACACCTTGTATACATCGATTGACGAGGCGAGCAAGACGTTCGCCTGGTGGTAAGCGTCACGCCTGCCCGTAACAGTAGCAGTGCAAGAATTGTGAACTTGCGAATGCAATCCTGCGCCGCACTGCACTGCGCTCGTCACCCTAAGATATTAGATGTTAAATCTCATCATACCCAGTAATTCCGCTGGTAACATTGCCTTTCAAACCAGCACAGTAATGCTTGCACACTACCGCTTGGCGTTTGAATAACTGGCGAAGGTGTTGTACTTCCCCAGGCGGACTCTGCAGTAGAGTCCTGCCACTATAAAAAGTTAATGCAGGCAGTGACGACGTTTGAGCAGTTCGTCTGGTGGTTAGTATAAAGTCTACAACTTATGCTGTTTATTTATGACTAAGATTAGAGAAGGGTTTGTCATGGCCCGCATGCTAGGCCTGCTGGTTCAGTGAGGTTGCGCAGGCAAAACTATTCGCAGATGGCGCCAGCGGCGATCCGGATGTGGCAAAATCAAGTTTTCTTGTTAATCGTTGCTTAAATCTATCTGCTCTTGTTGAGGGCGTTGTCGATAATCTAGTCCAAGGAAAAATACTGGGTACTGTGCCTTGTTTGAATAGTTGTGTGAAGCTGTTAACGGCCTGAAAATAGATTTGTAGGTTAGATAGTTGTTTACATTTTATTTTGGACAGAGCTTTAATTAGCACACAAAGGATTGATATACAAATCAGTATATGCAGATTCTTCCTGGTAATCCGAGTCTTTAAGGATGCACTGCCCGACGGCTCGAACTCATCGGTTGGTGTGGCTAAAAAGCATGCTCTCTTCATCAAACATAGTGTGGGAAAGGGAGAAAGAAATAGATATGAGCGCGCAAATTTGTTAGTGGACCTTTGGCTCTCCTTTGGGTTTGGTTAAAAACTACTGAATTTAATTTATTTCAACGATAGTTATTTGAAATGTTAATGGACTAAACTAGGCATTGATAAATTATTTTAAGTTTTTCATACTCCTTAAATGAAATGAATCTACGCCCAAAGTGGCGTTAAAATTGAGCTAAAATTCAAGATGTTTCCTGGCTCATAACTTTCATATTTAGTAAGTTTTTACTTTCTTATCAATTTACCACCCTAGTTAATGAAGAGACAAATCGATATAATACTTAGTCTTGGACCTACAACATTACATAATGGAGTAATATCACTTCCCCGTTTCTATGGAGAAGTGACCGGCATGTTTACTCTTAAAATGTTCTCTGCAAAAACAAAGCAAAAAACAGCAAAACGTTTGAGATTGACAGTTGTATATGGCCGTATCTACGATGCACCACCTGCCGGAAAAAATCGCAGTGAGGATCCTCATTGTATGTATTGTGTGCAGCGGAGAACGAGGCGTGCATCCTGAGCACGCCGGAGTCGCTGCAGCTGCGGGTGTCGGTGAGCGGCGCGGGCGCAGGTGCGGGCGCGCTGCGCGTGCAAGCCGCGTGCGAGGCGGGCGCGCGCCTGCTCGCCGCGCTCGCGCGCTGGGCGCACGCCGTGCCCGCCTTCCGAGCTCTGCCGTGAGTGCATACTGCTAGCTATATACTGAGCTCGGGTGTCGGTGCCGCGAGTGCATACTCGTAGCGTTGAAGATAACAATCTTCAAAGGAAGGTTGCAGTCTTCCAATATCCGTGAAGGTAAAGCGGTGACAAAATTTCCGGGAGCTAGGCAAAGGGAATCGTCGGGCGAAGAGGATAACGGACACAGCGGACGGCTGTTTAATATTGACTACTTGTGCAAAAAGGGTTGAAAGTTCTTCGTACGTTAAATGAGAATTACCCATAACGCGTTTAATATGAAATTTGGCACTTTCAAAAATTCCTCCGAAATGAGGAGCGTAAATGGGAGAAAAGTTATATTTAATCCCGTCTTCACTTCCAATATCATATCTAGAATTAGCATTGTTCTTTATGCATTTTTATGTATGTATCCGGGTGGACAAATTAAATTCCTAATTCCTTGACAGCGTATATTGTTTTCTCGTACAAAGATCTTGGATGAGGGTGCGGGAACAGATGTTGTTCTTGTGGTGGTTTATAGTGCCTTACAAAAAATATCACTATTAAAATTTAGATAACGCGAGCGCGCGTATTTTCTAATTGAAACAGCGTAGGCGTAAACAAAGGGTCCCCACGCTCGGCAGGTGGCTTGGGGATCGCAGAATTCTCACCACCGTTAACCGAGAGGACGCTGCTGCCCGTCCTCCTGTGGTTCTGGATACAGTTTTAGGACATACCCAGGTCCATACCAAATAAGCAAAAATTTCCATACAACCAGGAGTTCAAGACAAAATCTTCCGCAGCGTATTCGGTCCCGCAATAAGAGTCCTTTGTACGGCCCCTGATCGGACACTTCATTCCAGTTTCGAGATCCAAGTGACGCTGTTCAAGAAGTGCTGGCCGGAGCTGTTTGTGCTGGGCCTGTGCAAGGTGTCCGCGGCGCTGGCGCTGGGCTCGCTGCTGCCGCTCATGGCGTCGCACCTGCAGGCCGTGCTGCGGGACCGCGCGCAGGGCGCCGACTGCCTCGACAGGAGCGCCGACCTCGTGGAGCCCGAGGTAACTGACGCTGGGCTCGCTGCTGCCGCCCATGGCGTCGCACCTGCATGCCGTGAACCGGCCGTGTTCCGGTTTGAAGGGCAATGTTACCACATAAATTATCGGGTATGAAGAGATTTAACATCTAATATCTCAGGGTGACGAGCGCAGTGCAGTGCAGCGCAGGATTGTGTTCGCAAGTTCACAATTCTGGCACTGCTACTGTTAGTGGCAGGCGTGACGATTACCTCCAGGTGACAGTCTAGCTCGTCTCGTCACTTGAATGTAAAAAAAAGAGTTTATGCGGCTGAAGAAAATGTCACCTGCGCGCATCGCTGGCTTGCACTCCATTTTCCGCAAATGTTTGTTGACGTTATCGCTGTGTGGTTGATTATTATCAAAAGAGTTAGTTTTCCTTACAAGATGAAGACAGTCGTATGGAACGCGTGCGCTATTGGTCATTACATCTGCATAATACCGACTCTAGTGTTACGACCAACATAGCACACTTGTATCATAATGTACTCTAATCGGATGTTTGGTGCGACAGATCACCCTGGCGGACTACTCTGACGAGCGCATCGCGGAGGTGGTCGCGCTGCTGGGGAGGCTGCAGCAGGTGGTCGGGAACGTGGACCAGCTGCGGGTCACGGAGCGGGAGCACGCGCATCTCAGGGCGCTGTGCCTCTTCTCGCCGGGTGAGTGTGCCTTCCTCGATCACACAGACCAGTGTCACGTCCACTGCTGAACTTCGTTCAGCGGTGGTTCAGTTGGTGGTGGTGGTTGTGGTTATTTTAAGGGGTGGTACCAGACCAGTGTAATGTATGCTAATACTTAGGTTTCCAAAAAAATACAGATGGCGCCATCAACGCTTTAGTTGCTTAGCATAAACAGTTTGAGAATTATGACAGACAAAGTAGAGACTTTTGTAGCTTCTGGCAAAGCAGTTGGGACGGAAACCCAGAGATTGCTCGTATGCAGGTTCAAGTCCTGCCAGAGGTCATAATTTTTCTTAATGTCTATGCATTAAAAAACATAGAAATGCCCAAAGTGTATACCCACTTCATATACTTTATTTTTATGTATATTTATGGGTTCGTGTTTTAAAGATTCCATTATCTCTGAAATTTCCACATGCCAATGAATGGCAAAATAGATTGGACTACACCTATCAATACTAGCATATTTGTACTCTTATATTAATGAAATACCTGGACCTGGGCATTTCCTAAAACTGCATCCAGTACCACCGCCGGACGGGCAGCAGCGTCCTCTCAATTAACGGTGGTGAGCATTCTGCGATTCCCAAGCCGCCTGCCAAGCGTGGGGATTATGGCCACCCCTCCCTATCAAGGTCAAGAGGCCTTCGTCCAGTTATAGACGCCTTGTGATACGATGACGTTCCATGGAAAACTCACCGTCGACAAAATGTACTGCAAATGTGCAGCTGTTTTTAGCTATTTCAGGGCCGCCCATTAATAAAAGTTTAAAAGAAGAACCCTAATAAAAGTCAAGACTACACTAAAAGTGCACATTTCAATATACAAACAAACAACAATGACTTTCTTTCACAGATGGAGTCCCAGACTTCCTAACCCGCAAGCTCCAGGACCATCAAGCGTCGCTCCTGCACTCGCTCCGCTCGGGCTCCGGCGGCGGGGGCGAAGCGCGGGCCTCCACGCTGGTGCTGCAGCTGGCGGCGCTGCGGGCGTTCCAAGCTCCCTTCCTGGAGGACGTGTTCTTCGTCGCGTGCTTGGGAGATGTCTGCATCGATGACGCTGTGCCTTATCTCCTCTCGCAGGAACGGTAGCTTTGCTTCATATTGTGCTAAGCCAAAATAATTACGAAAAAAAAACCGTTCCCGAAGCTGTGTAGCTTAGCAAAGAAAAGTCGGAAATGGAAACTTTTTTGCCTCCTGGCAATATTGTGGATGTTCATGTCAGTTCATCGAATCATCTTCCTATTTTTTTGTTTTTAATATTTCCTGGCCATGGATACTAGTCCTTCAGCCGAATACATATTTCTTCATCGATCCTTCATTCTCCAGTTAAATTAGTAGTAGTCACAGTCCAAGTCACACACAGTAAGTCACGGTCAAGTAAAGCCCTAGTAAAGTCATGGCAGTTTTACTACAAGCTTCCTCGGAGTTTTGGAAACAACACAAATAGACACGTTTCACCACATTATATCACTTGTCCACACTCCTGCGCGTCAGTCGGCACTTAATGAATAAAACGCCAGTATTTGTATGCATTAACACCCGAAAAAACTTTTGAAAAATAATACAATGCGGCGACAATTTTTTTTTGCGTAATCCATGCCAAATCTCCATCATCTTCCTGTGTACTACTTGCTATTATTTAGAAAAAAAAACCTGCACCGGAGTGCTACCACACTTCTCGTCATCGTCCAAAGATTCTCCTCCACATTCTCAGTCAGTCTATTAATACTGAGAGACAGTTTGTAGATATAAATTACGAAAGGGTTATTAATGATCTTGTAAAAACAGACTGGTCCAAATACTATACACACACAAACCCCAACGATGCAGCTAAAGACCTTGTGCTAATACTTAATAATACCATAGAGTCTAATAAAACTATTAAAATAGTACGCAACTCAAAATACATACGTAAAGATTGGATTACTCCTGGTCTAATCAAATGTATACGAAAAAGAGATAAACTACACTACAAAACAAAACAGAAACCAAAGGACTTAAAACTATTAGAAAAATACAAAAAATACAGAAACCTTTGTAATAATATATTAAAAAACTTAAAAAAATTATACGAATCTAACGAACTAAAATCGAATATAGGAAACAGCAAAGAGCTTTGGAACTCCATAAAAGATATTTGCAATATAAAACCCACAAAATCAAAAAGTTGCAATTTACTTAACACAGGTCCCACTCCAACGCAATCTTTAAATGGTGTCAATCACTATTTTGCTACTGTAGGCGAAGCGCTAGCAACAGAGATTCTAAATAGAATAAACTCTACTGAACAGGAGTTAGCACAATCTGTCTTTCCAACCACATCTTCTGTAAATTCTCTTTTCCTAGCGCCTACAGACCCTGCTCAAATTTGCAAAATCATAGCCGCACTCAAAACAAAATCTGCTCCTGGTGGAGATAATATATCAAATCGTTTACTAAAATCCGCCAAACATATCCTGGCAGCACCAATTGCGTTTCTATGCAACCTGAGCCTAGAGTCTGGCATATTTCCTGATTCATTCAAGGACGCTAATATTTGCCCTATTCACAAGTCAGGTGAAACTAATCTACCATCAAATTACCGTCCAATATCTCTACTGACGTCCTTATCTAAGATCCTGGAGAGAGTAGCAAATAAAAACCTAAAGAGTTTCCTCGAAAAAGAAGGTATTTTTTCACCGAATCAATATGGCTTTCGATCAGGCAGATCAACGGAGGACGCCGTTACTTCCTTAGTAGACTTTGTTATTGAAAAACTCGACGGAGGGCAGAGATGTATCGGCGTCTTTCTCGACCTTGCAAAAGCGTTTGATACTGTGTCTCGACCTATATTGCTGAGGAAGCTCGAATGTATTGGTGTGCGAGGTACCTCTCTAGAATGGTTCCGCTCATACCTATCAAACCGTAGGCAACGCGTTAAAGTTGATGAGTACCATAGTGACTTTGAAGAAGTGTGTTTTGGAGTCCCCCAGGGTAGTGTGCTGGGTCCGACTCTGTTCTTGGCGTATATAAATGACCTCTGTCAACTTAAATTTGGACAGGCTAAGCTGTTTTCCTTTGCTGACGATACAGCTATTATCTTCCATGAGCGAAACTGGGAAGCGGTGTCGAAAGCAACCAATGAGGGCTTACGTGTTATCGTTGATTGGCTCCAACGTAACCTGCTAACACTGAACGCTAACAAAACTAAAATTCTGGCCTTCCGTGTATCGAGCCGATCAGCTCCGAGACATCCTCCATGCATTAAACTACACACATGCATATCTAATACTCATATTAAGAAAGTATGTGAGTGCCCTAAGTTAGAACAAGTCAATAATATAAAATACCTAGGCATACACATTGATGAGCAACTATCGTGGACCAAACAAATAGAAACTATTAGAGCTAGACTTAGAAAACTACTATTCATCTTCAAAAGACTTAGAGCTGTGGCTGACACTAAAACAATCAAATTAGTCTACACTGCGTTATGCGAACCCCTGTTGACCTATTGCATCACGTCCTGGGGCGCTGCTTGCAGCACTCACCTGATGAAAGCTGAACGAGCTCAGAGACTCGTTCTGAAAGTCGCCCATAATAAACCCTTCCGCTACTCAACGGACGATCTATATAGGGAAACAAAAGAACTCAGGGTGCGACAGCTATTTGTAAAATGGTGTACTTTAAGGTATCACAAAACTGCTTTTTTAATTAGTAACTGTGAGCGAAAAAAAGTAAAGTCTTCGCGATCTCTAAGATGGATACTTCCAAAAAGAAAAACAAGCCTAGGACAAAGATGTTACAGCTATTTGGGTGTCTTCGTGTACAAACAGCTCGAAAAATCCCTAAATTTAATAAATAAAACAAGGCACATATGTAAAAAGAAAATAAAAGAATACCTAACGACACTAGACTATAGGGAAACTGAAAACCTGATCAGGCCAATTGGCATGGCGCGATTTTGACATAGTACAACCTTCGGCACACAACTCGCAACCTTTCTCAAAACAATAACACTCAATCACTCACACACTCACCTCACACCACAACACACACTTACTTAATTTACTTTTCTTCACTTTAATCACAATCCTTGGCATTAGAAACACACACTTGGTTATCTCCGCGAGGCCAACCCTCACGAGGGTGGTGCCACGCAGAGATGCCTTTCGACCACAAACACACCTTATCCATCAAACATAGTCTCGCACTTATTATTATATTAATCAACAAACAGTTTAGAAGTAATATTATTAATGGAATGGTTTTGGCATGTGCATCTTTTCTCACAACCTGGAAGAGAACTAGCTCCCACAAACACAGGGTATCCCTACTGTGGGAGCTAGGGTCTTAAATCTTATGTGTAAGTTACATTGCTTTTTAATTTATTATGATACAATGTTTCAAAACATGAAATAAATTCAATTTAAAAGAAGTTATAAAATAATGTAATTTGTAAATATTTTTTGCAACGAAATAAATTATTATTATTATTATTATTATTCTCGTCGTCATCATCATCAGCCAGAAGACATCCACTGCTGGACGAAGGCCTCCCTTACTAGGGAGGGCTTGCCATACTCCCCACTATTGGCAGGTGGCTTGGGGATCGCAGAGCCCACCACCGTTAACCGAGAGGACGCTGCTGTCAGTGTCCTCCAGTGACTCTGGATGCAGTTTTATGACATACCCAGGTCCGCCGTCCGAATGTACGGCGATAGTGACATCCCTATCGAATAAAAATTTTTTTTGCTAATCTATACATATAACGGAACTTTATTTAAGAGTGTAATGACTGCAATAAGATAATTATGATTGTATAGTCTGTACAGAAAGAGAACTGTCGTTAGTGTGTCGGGTGCTGCTGAGCTTAAGCACCTTTTTGTTTAGGTATCAACCTATCTACACCATAGCAAAGCAATGTTGAGGAGTTTTGCGGGAACGTGAAAAAATCATGTCGCTGCATTTCTCCAAAACTTGTGTTTTTTCGTGTGTTAATAGTAATGTCATAAAAATTGTGGCGTTTTATTCATTGAGTGCTGATTTACGCGCACGAGTCTAAACGTGTCTTTTCGTGTTGTTTCCAAAACTCCGAAGAAGCTTGTAATCAAGTTGCCATGACTTTACTAGACTTGACTGTGACTTACTAAGTGTGACTTTGACTAAGACTCATTCGGCTTGAAATTATCAAAAATGTGATATATTTAAATACTTGATATTGGCAAATGCACGCCATCATCCTCGTAGGAGGAAAGAAGGGGAAAAGCGACGATGACTTATCCTGCTGAGTTAGACATTTGTCAAAACGAACGAATAGGGTTGCTATCTAAAAAAATTACACTTGTTCAGTGGTTTCGCCAGTTCTCTTTCTACATGAAGATTAAAGAGGAATAAAATGTGTCCGTCCAATCATAGGCAACTATCATAGAATTTTGATATTTCTTAGGTGTGTAATTATGTAAAAAACAATGGCGGCTTAACAACCATTAACTGGCATTAGTAATGCAACCGAGAGTTGTCGTTGGTTCAAATCCACTATATATAGTAGTTATAGACACTAACAAAGAACTGCCTATAATGTAATCGATTCTTTTGTGTCCTTTTCTAAATTATAGTCGACACCTCTAAAATTGTTGCCATCCTATTCTCACATACTAAACTAGAATGAGATGCCGATTATTTAGTCATGCCAGATTTATTTATGATTTAGTGAGCGGGATGGGTGAATTGATGCTGTCTGAGTTTTTGCTTGCATTAAAAAGGCCCACATCAAAGGTTTTACGTTTCGATTTGCTGTACTCATACCACGTTTATATTTACGGTACTCTTCGTGCGTATATATTATCTGTACTCGTCGCCCGTTTGTTTGCTGTACTTATCGCGTTTAGATTTTCCGTACTCAAGTCGCGTGTAGATTTGCTGTACTCTTCGCGCGTGAAGACTTTCCAGATTACACGCCAAATAGATACTACACAGTTGTGTACAATACAAAAACAAATTACTTGATACTAAAGATACGTTTTAGTTTAAGTAGGGCATAAATAGCTTCAAATGTTATGTTACTCTTCTTTGTCTTTCTCTTATTCCCAGTTCATTTGTTTTTCAAATATTATGTTAGACTAATCAACATAATAATAATGTTGTAATTTTATCCCTAGAGACTAGGCATAATATTATTAGAAAGGTGATAGAACAAAAATGAATTGCTAAAGTATCTAACTGAAAACTAAATTAGTTATAAATATATTGTTAAGGCCTATAAATTTATATTTTATATATAAGAGTATTAACTTACAAGATTCTACATATTATAAGATACAAATTATAATTAAAATTTGTATTAAATTGGATTTTTATTTCGATGTATAACTGTTTCGAATGGTGATGTCCTTCACGCCAGAATCCTCACCTCTGAAAACTTCATGAAAATCGGTTTTGACAACGCAAATAATTAGTCACCAATGTATGCATGCATATGGCAGGTTGTCGTACAGTGTGGCGGTCTAAGAGTCTAAATCGTAGAATTGAAACCACGTCTGTAGCCCCCATCGTTTGCTCGCATGAGAGGTGAGGATTCTGGCGTGAGCTTCACACCAGAATCCTCCTCAAACCCCACCTACAACTTCGGAATTACGATGCGACTAATTATCACACATTGGTGACTCATCATCAGCCCGGAAACTTCCACTGCTTAACGAAGGCGAAGGTGTTGCCATAATCCCCACGCTTGGCAGGAGGCTTGGAGATCGCAGAATGCTCACCACCGTTAACCAAAACGACGCTGCTGCCCGTCCTCCGGTGGGTCTGGTTGCAGTTTAAGACATACCCAGGTCCGTTGGTGAACATAAATGATGTAAAATAACTTAACTTAAAGGCATGTGACATTTTGGCCTAGTTCATACAAGGAAGTATGGGACATCTGTACCACTAGGCCAGCTGCATATGGCAGATGTCCTAAACCTTTACTTATACAAATATTGTAGACGATTTTGAAGGTTTCAGTAGACAGTACTAAAGTATTGCTGTCCTTAGCTAACATGTGTGATAGAAAGGGACAGCAGTATTTTAATTAGTTTAGATCTGGGAACTAAAGCCTACAAAATTTACGACATTATTTGATTTAGATGTTTAAATTTACTTTAAAATACGTGCGTTTTTTTATTACATTAGCTGCTTACAAATATTTTCGTTATTCATTATAACAAAACTTGGTAGTTGGCATTTTTTTAGCAGATTCACGTATGATCTAGCACTTTTTTAGCATATTCTCATGATTTATAACCTTGAAAAGATTGAAATCGTACAAAAGTAAGGAACTTCACCTTTTACAAAGACTCTGTTATAAATATGTCGAAATATGTATGAAATTATTAAGTTTGTTAACATAACTTCATAATAATATAATAAATAGATTAAGTTTCTTAAACATATGTTAATAATCTTAATATGTTTATCAGCACTATTTAAATTTTGGCAAAAAGTAGCAACACTCGAAATGTCAGTTTAGTCCGTTTTAGTAATGTGTCGTTGCGGTTTTTGTCAAATAACGCAACGAAACCGTTGTTCGTTGGCCAACAACGTTTAAATAACTATCTGTTTCTAGCAACTATCTATTTTTAAATGCGATACGTTACGGTTTAACATAAATGCGTTTACCAAACGATAACCATCCTGAACACATTGGGAATAAGTCATATTTTCGCAATCCCTAAATTCAACTTAGCCCAACGTGTATAGCTATCCTACTCGCACGCGTGGTAACGCTTCATCTTCCTTATTCGCTCCAACCCGCTATGTCGATAACTTCATATACGCTATAGTTTGCGCGAATTTAGAGCGTTGTGAAAATATCGTTGGTCTCGTTTCATACTTAACAAGCGATGTTTGTGAAACAACTCGTTATTGAAATAACTAGTTTTGCTATGGTTGGACAACGAGTGATCGTTGTGTAGCGCGATAAATAGTTGTACAACTATCTACGTTGGACAACGCTCACCACTAGTCCGTTTACGTTTAGTTTAATTAATCCGTAATCCGAGTATAGGTCAAGGCTGAAATTCGAACAACGAACAGGGACACAAATTATTTATCATCAAATATGTCCACAAAGGTTGCAGTAGTTACCGGAGCCAACAAAGGCATCGGTTTCGCAATAGTCCGAGGACTTTGCAAACGATTCGATGGAGCTGTTTACCTCACGTCCAGAGATGTCGAGCGCGGAAGGAAAGCTATAGAAGAACTAAAGAAGGAAGGCTTAGACCCTAAATACCATCAACTGGACATTACTGACAAGCAAAGTCTGCTAGAGTTCCACGATTACATAAAAGGAAAATACGATGGTGTCGATTTATTGGTCAACAACGCTGCGCTGGCATTCTCGACGAAATCTCCCGAGCCAGTGGCAGTACAAGCAGAACAGACACTTTTCGTTAATTACTTCTGTTTTGTGACTGCATGTGACCAACTTTTCTCGCTCCTTACAAGTGGCGCAAGAGTCGTAAACGTCGCTAGTTCAATGGGACATTTAAGTCATATTCCAAGTGAAGAGCTGCGTAATAAGTTTACGGACCCTAATTTAACTATTCCAGAGCTTTCTGCACTTATGCAGGAATACGTAGATGCAGCGAAGGAAGGCACTCAAGCTGTGAAGTGGGGGAATTCATCTTATGCAGTCTCCAAAGTAGGGATGATAGCTGCAACTAAAATATTCCAGAGATTACTCACTGACAAAGGTAATTAGATAATTAATTTAAGGTGGCCCGTAGAGGGCCTGCTTTGGATCGTCTTGTAACTTTTTTATTTTTTTTTATTCTTTATTTTTTAGGGGCTTTTAGACAATCCGTCTATGTCAGTCCCATCGTATCCTAATATACAATAACTAATCACTTACATATTACATTATATACATTATTACTTAGGTTGGGAACGTCTTGTAAAAGCTACCGTTGCACTACAAGCCAGGCCCTCGAAGTACTACCTAGTACCAAGTAGGAGCTTAAATATTTAGTACATTTTGTTTAGTAAATACCTACCTACCTGTTTTTAATATAAACTAGCTGTACCAGACAACCGTTTCTCTCGCAACTTGACGACGCCCTTTTTGTCTATTTGGAAAGACCTACTCAGGAACCGCATTCTACTGTTTAGCAGTTCGCACAATGAAAGTGGTATAGAACCATTTCAGTTGTGTATATTGAATTTAAGCCTGTGATCCTACAATGTGTGGATCCTGCAGTGCGAGAATTGTGAACTTGCGAACACAATCTTGCGCCGCACTGCACTGCGCTCATCACCCTGAGATATTAGATGTTAAATCTCTTCATACCCAGTAATTTCTCAGGTAACATTGCCCTTCCAACCGGAACGCAGTAATGCTTACACACTACTGCTTAGGGTTGAATAACTGGCAAAGGTGTGGTACTTCCCCAGGCTGACTCTGCAGTAGAGTCCTACCACTACAAAATGTAAGTAATTCACTATTTGAAAACTCGACATATGAGCAGTGAATTTAATTGCAAATTATTTGGTGCCTGAGAGCCAGATTTCACTGTTTGCTGTCAAAGGTTACCACAAGCCACGCCAGTGTCCCATCACAGTTTTAGCCGCCCGCATTTTGTTTCTTGCATAATGCTGCACTTTGTACCTGATTTGTTTTTTATAAATGGTATCAGATAAGATTGTGTCTCAATCTATTATTTTATTCTGTATCTGTCTGATATAATCTGACATGATTTAATGTGTCCCTACTTACATCAATTTTATCAGTTATACCATGTTGCTTATCACATTTTAAGTTTAAAGGTACCAAAAATGACCAATACTACCAATAGTAGAGAGGGCAGGACCCCCGTTCTGGCTCAGCGGGTCTCCATCGCTGTACAGCGCGGTAACGCGGCTAGTGTGTTGGGTACATTTGGGCCGGGTGCTACGTGCGGGAGTTAATATTACGACATTGATTTAAGGATCTGTTTAAGTTTAATTTTATAAAAATTTATTGCATTAATTTAATGATGTATGATTTGATACTTGATGAATAAATAAAAATATATCAGAAGACCAATAGTATAAATGATAATTTAAACTATTGTCTTCTACATGACAACACAGCTAAACTATGATACAATTGAGCTCATTCAGCATCCAATGAGGTTTTTTTTTTCCAGATATAAAAGTAAATGCGGTCCACCCAGGCTATGTTGACACCGACATGTCTTCACACAAGGGTCTCCTCAATATCGACCAAGGTGCCGAAGCACCTTTGTTCCTAGCCTTGGACGCCCCTGACTCTGTGAGAGGTCAATTCGTATGGTACAACAAGGAAATTGTCAATTGGGATGGACAGAAACCTCCGGAAGCAATGGGTTATATCAGGAAATATGTCGGTTCACTATTCCAGAGCATTATGAGCAAGTTCTAAATGTTAAGGTTTTGTGTAGTCAGATTTTATATGTAATAATATATAGATGATTGGTAATTGGGACTGTGATAATGTGATACAAATACAATAGTTTAAGATGTACAGGTTAAATGAAGGGTATCAGGGGAAAAACATGGAATGTCATAATAACAGGATTTTGTCTAACTAATATTTTTATGTTTGAAAGGTTCTAATATTTTCTTAAACATTTCGTATTCGAGTTCGGTATTAACAATTTTATTGGTCTTTTTATCTTTGTGAATACAAGGGGCTCTGCGCTTAGACCAAACAGTAGTGTATATTAAATTGATAAAGTTCCCCATTAAAAATAAGAAGAAAATTATAAATAATAAGGATTTTTTTATGATGGTCACAAAAAGACACCATAATATTATATGCATCCATAAGATCTAGTTTAGCCATAAAGAAAAAAGAGATGTATCAATTTATATACTGTTTGTATGTCCTCCAATTTGTTCAATATTCAGTGTCTATGTATTTATTCAACTGTTTTAAATTTTAAGTACATCTGTGAGAACCTTTAGGTTTCTTTTTGAGAAACATACTTGAAATGAAATGACTCTCTTCATCTTGGCATCTTTCAATAGCTTCTAAGATGACCAATAGAATAGAATAGAATATTTTTTATTGCCAAAACTGTGTACAAAAGATCTTATAAATTAAAATTTGTACTTAACAACAGTTTACCCATTGAGGGCGTGCAATATTTTTAGTAGGTACATAGGTTTAATGTACCTACAGCTGCAAGTTTAGTGCATTTGTATCATAAAGATAAATACAATCTATTTCTTCAATCAATAATTGTTCTGATTTTGACAGCCATGTTCAGTGGCTCTCTAGTCTGAGAAAGTGTGTCATTAAAAGGAATTTCATACTCCATAACCCACAAGAGGGCAGCATTATCATCATTCTTCAGTGAATTATGGAAATACCTTAATCTACCTTCGTGAGGTGGATTTAGTTTCGATGACGGTCTTTCCCCGATTGCTGTTGGTGGTGAGGTTTTTGGCTGCAGACGTTGACCGCAAGCAGGCATTTGTCGTGGAGCCGGCTCGTTGACACCTTTGGGTTGTTGTTTGAGTATTTGTCCTATGATGACACGAGAAAGGCCCTGAGAGTATAAAGATTTAAATTGTGTTGGTTCTGGATTACGCAGATCCTCTCCTGCACATGCCACATCTTTGGCATTTTCATGCTCTGTGTGAGGTTTTCACCAATTAAAAATAAACTGTTTCTCTTTCCTGGAGAGATAATAATAATAATATTTTTTATTCACAAAACTAGATACGAATACAAAACAATTTGCTAGGGACTCTTATTAAGCGAAAAAGCCTGTACTAAGAGTCCCTGCTCTTCGCTTATATAGAACATCTTTGTTTATGAATGTATAGAACATCTAAACTAAGGATTTAAATATTAATCAATTAATATAATATACACACACACACACACATAAATCACGTCAAAAATTAATTTTTCGGATTTAAATTAACATAATTGTTATCTAATCAAATTAAAATGATGTGTGAAGTTCTTTACTAAAATTTGAGAGTATTATCCTCTTTGATTTTTTGTTTTTTTAAGTATATTGTAAATCACATATCAGTCTGGCAGCATCACAAAAAAAAATTACTACCTCATTTGGGACTTAATTACTACCTCATTCAGCAAGACCACTAGGCGGCTAATGCGGCAGCATTAGTCAGTCTTTGTCTTTGGTTGTTTTATAGATAGCATTATCTCTTTTCTTTGTGTTTTCTGTTACAGCTACCGTTGTTTCAGGATTTATTTTTGGCACAACTAACATATTTACATAAATACTTGAGGGATATTTTAATATTGTGTTTTCCTTTTCCTCATTTTCCAAGCCTGTTCTCAGGATTGTTTCCCCATCTTTTTGCTATTTCTGGGCGAATATTGTCACTCTTTCTTGGGACTGTTCCGTTTCTTTCCCCAGCAGGTTCAGAACGTTTTCGTCCAATGTCTCGTCCATTTCAATAACTTTTATTTTTTGTTCGTCTTAATGGGTCGGCAGGTTGCTGCGACCGCTGCTGGGTCCGTTTACTGAATACACAAAACACAGGATTATACAAAATTATTAATGCACTTTGCAGACTACCTAAAATACAAAATTAAGTTTTTTTTTATTAATCTGCGGAATCTGCGAGATACCCAACACAAGAATTAAGTTAAGTCATGAATGGAATTTCCTTAATAACGCAATTCCCGCAGTATACCTACAAAGCATAAGATTGCGCAAAATTATTATTAATGCAAATTGCATAAAATAAAAATATTTATACATATTGCAGAATAGTATACAACACAAAATTTCACAAAATGATTAATGCAATTTGTAGTACAATTCTGAAAACAAGATTATAAAGTCAAAATTATTTCTCTGTCTTCCGAGCTGCAGCTAGAGCCGTACGTCCATTGTTCTCCTTCTCCTCGTCGCTTGAGGCCAAGAAAAAACTGGTTGATGTCGCTAGCTCAACTAGTGGGCGCTCCTCAACAGGGTCCTCCACGTTTGCTTTGTGGGGCAAGTGTTTTGTAGTGAAAGTACTTAGGGTATCCGGGGAACGTTCTGGTCACCAAAAAGGCCCCTGCATACAGATGAATTTTGATAAAGTGCCTTAGAATATTGTTGCTGTTGTAGAATTTCCCACATAAGGCACATTGATGCCCTCTTATTAGCACGTTTTTCCAGGGCGACCATAATCCGGTTTCCTGCGATTGCGGGCACCAGGCAATTCATGACTTTTTCTGGTAGTGGGGGTGGTTGTGACGTAATGGAGGGGGCGTTTTCATTGGTTTCTGTGACAGCTGCTACCATGTCTGTCGTTGATGGATTGGATGTTGAAATGGTCGCTGGCTGTAGACTGTATGTAGCTGGGCTGATGTCTTCGTAGAAGTAATTTTGAGATTGAGGTGCGTTTGTGGTGGTGCTGGGCGCAATTAGTAGGGTTTCCTGGGGTGGCTAGTAGTCTGCACATGGGCGGATTTTTGACTGCCCTTGATAGATCTTTGATTATTTGGTAGTTTTGGCCGAGTTGAAGCTCCTGTTGGGAGATTATGTGGACTTGTTTTTTAATTAACTTTTCTTTGTATGTGAGAGCCGCTGTTAGGCTGTTTTCAATCTATTGACATCTATTTCCCCCCAAATGGACGGGGGGTCAATAGCCGCTAGAACCCAGGTGAACGTGGATGGAGTGGAAGTAAGGATTGAGTGGCCCAGTGCACTTTCACGTGTTCTAGTGTTGATTTCGGATCGATGTCCAAGTAGGTGGCGTTATCAGGGGCCCGGGGCGGAGTATTCGGGATCAGTTTCATATTGTGATGGCTGGTGAAAGGACGTCAGCGGGGGCTTCACCGCAGCTTGCCGACTCAGACGGTGGGACAGGAGCGGGGGCGTTTTCGCCGCCTGGTTCGAAGCGCGCTTTGGAGTCTGGGTGCTCCTTTGGGCCTCCATTCCGGCTGGCGTCAGCGCTGATTCCTATGTCGGTATCCAGCTTAGCGTTAGCAGCTGTTGATGGCCACGTTATATTATACCTAACTACGTGTAGTACGCAGGTGATAACCCGTAATATCGAAAGTAATCAAGTAATACTAGGTGATCAGAGGTGGCAAGCAGCGGCCGATGTCTGGTGACTAGCAGTCTCGGCGAGTCGATGTGAGTTAGGAGAGCAAGGTTGAGCGGAGGTAACTAAGGCAACAAATAATATTAAATGATGTGAGATGGTCTCGGTGACGAACGGCGACCATGAACAAGCAGTTTAGTAAAAGATAACTTGAATTCTGGTGAGTTCCGGTGAGTCGAAGTGATTTCGGAGAGTTAGAGTGACTGACGGTAACCGACTCTTGCACCAACGAAGAGCGAGAGACGACTGGTAACATTTTTATTTTTTAATTATGGTGCCCTTTTAAATGGTCACCCTAATTTTATTACAATCTAGCATAAATTATACGATAATACGTAATTTGGTTCTAACTTAAGCTACTAGGTGTTCATATTACTACATAAGAATGTGTCCAATAACACGTTTCTTATTGTCTCTATTAAGGGGAAGTCACTTTGATCGCGTGTTCTTCAAGGTCAGCACTTGCACTGTTTTACAGTTCCTACCTCTATGGTATTACACTATCTCGAACGGCTTTGTTTTTTTTTGTCGTCTAACTGTATTCGTATGGTCAAAGAGCTGGATGGCCTCGACGGTCACATGACGATGAAGGCTGGTTTCATAGTCTAATTATTATCACAATAAATACAAATGTGAATTTCTTCGGTATTTTCATCATCCACATCAGCACAAGCATTGCGAGTGATATGCTAGACGTCTCAGATCGAGAGTTGACAGTCCAAACAGACGTTCTTCCATATGTTTTAGATATGCCACCATTTCGTCTTCTTCTTTTGTTGTAAATATAGGTTGTATAGGGCCCAAAGGTACACCAATTGTAACTTCACCACTTTCTTTCATTTTCTTAACATATCGCTCCAAAGTAGTCTGAGGCACTCCGTATTCAGAAGCGGCTTTTCTGTAGCCCATTTCTTTATACTTTGGCCTTACTTAAAAACACCGTTCAAACTTAGTCGCTGCTTATGATGCTTTGTCAACTTCTCACTGACGTGAAGTTGCACGTGCTAGAAAAGGACAGAGAAGTTTAAGCAGTGACTAAGGTTGAAAAGTTTTTATAAGTAAGACAGTTTATTTATAGCTGTTTTCATAGAAATTGTTGACCACTTTCCTCTTTTAGTTTTTTTCTTGTACATTTTTTTCGTACCATTGTTTTACCTGAAAAGTATAACCATATTAGGCACGTGCCTATTTATAAATATAGATACTACCACTTCCCCATGTTGCCCCTATACCCCACCTTACCCCATACCCAATACCCCGTCTTGCCCCAAAGGCTGACTTAGAAAATAAAAACTCGAAAAAAAAAAATTAACTGGACTATTGTGGTCTATTCTAGTGGACTGTATGTTGGTAGGTTGGTAGTGAAACGTCGAGTCTGATGTCGTATTAAACTGTGTCATTTATTTCCAATAGGCCCTATATTTAGGGGCCGTTCAAGTATTACGTGAGCAGATTTCTTACCATTTTTTACCCCCCCGCCCCCCTTGTCATCAAAAGTAAGCAAAGCACTTACCCCCTCCCCCTATGCTTACGTAAACATTTTTAGTAATAAATGTTTTTTTATATTGTTATTTTTAAAATAGGAAAATTCATGAAAATATTAGGTTTAACTGATACACATAGAGTAAATGACAAAAAAATATAATCAGAAATAAAGAACATAACTAACATAAAGAATATTTTCGGAACACATTAACAGTCTTCAGTCCATGAAACCTGAATCCATGATTCTAAGTTATCGATGACATTGCGCGGTAATTCCCCTAATCAGTTCTCAAAGCGAGTGCCTACGCATATGTATTATTTGCGGGAATCCCCGAAAAAACTTAAATAACTAACGATGACGTAATCATCATCTAGACCCCCCCACCCCCCATGTCATCCAAAATAAGCAAAACAGAGACCCCCTCACCCCCCCTTGGTGCTTACGTAATACTTGAACGGCCCCTTATACAAATCTTAAGTCTTAGCTTAGTACACGTACAAAATTAACATTAGCGTTGTCTGCTGTAAATGATACACATTTCATCAACAAGTCGTACTTTTGCAAGCTTGTTTTAATTATCTCTGTTATAGTGTCAGCAGTTTCATTGGGTGTGCTCAGCACATCCAGCAGTTTTGTTTTAATGCCTTCTTGCCAGTCGAAGAATTGTATCATAATAGGAAATCTTTTTTCAGCACCGTGATTACTTGCATCTGTGGAAACGCCCAAGTAATTGACATTTTGTAATGAGACTTGTACCTGTTCAATTACCCACGGAGATATCACGCCCGTTACAATGGCCTCAGTCTTCGTTCGTGCACAAGAAATACTCTTCGCAGTGTTGGAATCGGCAAATATAGCCTTAACCAGTTGGCTGGTGCAATCCATAGATTTAAATGACTGGTGATGTTTCACTGTGTGAAAAGCTAAAGTGGCTTCAGCGGCGGATATTTTGTCTGTCAGTCCAGAACTTTGTGGTTGAAATAAAGAGTCGATTTTGGTGTTACTTGAAACAGTCAAACTATTTTTTTTAATGTTTTTCCGTTAGTATATGTTTTTCAATATCAGCACCTCCCTTGAACTTAATTGAAAAATGATTGTTACATATTGAACAAAACACTTCGGTAGGTTCTCTACCATCTTGCATAATCGGAAATCTTTGTTTTAAAGTATCTGTGAATGTACACACGTATCGTGGTCGTTTGGTACTTGAAGACATTTTAACTCGACATCCCAACAGCTCCGATTCTCGCTCGCTCGCCCGTCCCGTGGTGACACTCAATGAAGCGTAGTCCAACCTTCGCAATGGCGCAAGACGAACTGACTGAGTGAGCGAGCGAGCGGCAACCGCGCTGCGGGGCGACGGGCGCCCTCCTCCTCCCTCCACCCCGCTGTTTTGAGTGCGATGTACATACAAGCTTGCAACGCGTGCGCAAGATAATAATTCGTTTTTGAGAGAAAATTCTCAAGCTGTAGAAAATCTCAGGACTTTTCCATGGAAATCAGGCCTTTTCTCCGGACTTTTGATTTTTTCATCTGGTAACCCTACTCGTGCGTGCGTTCGATGACTCCCATTGGCCATACATTACGAGGTAGTATGTGGTCGACGAAAATAACGACGTCGCCGACCCGTACCTGACGCTTTTGGCTGGGAGATTCTCCTCGCGGCACCAGAGTGGGCAGATACTCATGTACCCATCGCCGCCAGAACTGATCTGCAAGCGCCAGGCTGGCCCTCCATGTTCGTCTGTCGTTCTTGCTGCACGGTCCGGTGAGGGGCAGGCCGTTTGAGGACCCCAACAAAAAATGGTTTGGGGTCAAGGCCTCGGGGTCCCGTGGGTCTACGCTGACGTGGGTGAGTGGTCTCGCGTTGATGGAGAACTCAGCTTCGGTCAGCAAGGTGCTCAGGACTTCATCGGTTGGTTCCTTTTCTTTGAGGGTGGAGGCTAAAGCGACTTTGACGGATCGCACTCGCACAAGCCTTTCCCATGCCCCTCCTTGGTTTGGAGCGCCTGGAGGAATGTAGCGCCATTCCATACGCCGGAGCAAGCCTTCATCTCGTAGTGCGGGCTCCCATTCTGCGTAGGCGGTTTTCAGCTCCTTGTCGGCTCCTCGGAAGTTGGTAGCATTGTCGGAGTACATCATTCGTGGCCAGCAATACGGTCTCTTACACGCAGGATGCCTTCCTCCAGAACTGGATCTAGCCGGAACAGGCGACTCCCTTTCGCTATCGGGCGGGAGTTTCTCAGTCGTTGCAGTTCTTCTGGGAAGCTGTCTTTCTGCGCGCGTTGTAGTAGAATCTTCTCTGCACGTTCGAGGTGTGTGTTTTCCAGGCGCGTCGATCGGCGCCGGCATATGTCTATGAATGCCAGCACGCGACCCACTGTGCGGATAGGGCTGCCACCTTGAAAGTCTGTCACCCAGGACAAGAAACGTGAAAACCCCGGATTTTGGATCTTACTACCCGGACGTTTCAAGAGATTTTGTTTTTTCTAAGTTTCTAAGTGGAAAAAATATAGTTTTAATGGTTTTAAATATTTATTTATTATTTTTAATCAATTTAAACTAAATTACGTCTAAAAAGAAAACAAAATATTCTTAAAGTTTTAAGGAACTTACATTTCTCGTTTCTTTAAATAAAAGAAAATTAGACTCTTCTAACAAAAAAAAAATTACTCTACTCTTTTAACAAAACAAAATGTTCATAAAAAGCTTTAAAAGGAACTATTATCAGTCTTACATGTTTAATGTCTGTAAACATAACAAAAAAAATACTCTTTAACTTAACGAAAAAATCTTTTTAAACTTTTCAGTACTACCACATTTTTTACTTAGTTAAATAAAACAAAGAAAATTGTACTTATAACAAAACTAAAACAATTCTAAAAAACTATTACAAGTCCTACAATTTTAAAGTCTGTTTTGTTTCTCAGGTTTTTCGTATTTATCAGCCTTGCCAATAGCTTTTAAAGTTTCTTGCTTGCTTAACAGAAATTTATAAAAATCAACACAATTATAATCTTTAAAATTATATTTTATTTTTATCACTGCTGAGACTGTTTCTGTTTTAAATGAATTTCTTTCTTTTGTCCATTGCTGTGTGATTAGAGAGAATATTCTTTCGACATTGGCATTGTGTGCAGGAATACAAAAAAAATACTGTGCAATTTTTAATAATTCTGAATATAAATGAGCATTCGGTGTTCGAAAAAATTGTAACCAAAGTTGATTTGCATTTAGAAGTTTATCTTGCTGGCTTAGATTTTGACTGAAAGATTTTAAATTCACCCACTCATCTATTAATTTTACGTCGTCAATTTCTATGTTCTTGTCTTTTAAAAAAACAATAGTGTCTGCAATAGCAGTCCATTGAGTATTCTCGTTTATATTCGGTAAAAACATCCAATCAAATGTATCGAATTGTTTTAAAGGCTCTATCCATTTTTCAATGTACGTTTTTATTTCGTTATAGAAATTCAGAGAACATTCTTTAAACTCTTTTTTTGTGTTTTCACCTTTTTTATTCAAAGTGCTCTGAATACTCAACGGCAAGAAACTTTCTCTAATTCGGTCATCTAAGCTTTTTGTGATGGATGTAAGTATGTTTCTTGTTTCAAGGACTGAATTATCAGTTTTTTCCAGTTTCTCTATTTTTGAGTGAGTGATGTGCATAATAGAGTGTATAAGAAACAAATACGCCTCCGAGAGAGGATTTTCAAAAAACTGTTGAATTAACACAGGTGGCCTTTCAAGACTTTCAAAATAATCCTTTAATGGACGGTAGAGCTTCAGAAGTCGTTCGATAGCTGGGAACAAACTTAACCATCGTGTCTTAGAATGATAGAGAAGCTGCTTGTATTCGACATCAGCTGTTTCACAGAAGTCTTTAAGGGATTCAGTTCGTACTGTGTAAGTAGCAAAAAAATTATAAATTTTTAAGACGATACATTCAGCGTCGACTGGCAGCAAATCGCATCCGTGGTGCACTGCGTTGTTAATAACGTGTGCAGAGCAACCCACGCCAACTATGTTGGGGTTCAGACTTTGTTTGAGTTTATGGAAAACATTGTTGATTCCTCGTCGTTCTGTTCCACCGAAGTTTGTGTTGCAGTTGTCTCCACTAAACGCAATACACTTTGACAAGAGATCGTGCTGCCGAAGTTGTTTTATAATCAGTTCAGTAATTGTGTCGGATGTCTCATTTTCCGTGTTTTCTATTTCGAGAAGTTTTGTAGTGATTCCGGTTTTTTTAACATCAAAATATTGAATAACCAAAGGAAACAGTTTTGTGCATCCATGATTACTGGCATCAGTAGCCATGCTGATATATGGTACATTTTGTAAATCATTTTTAAGTTCGGCAACAGACAAAGGGCCTAGCACTCCAGTTGCTATTGCAGTTGCCTTTGTTCGACTACATGAAACTTTTTTTGCGGTATCTGAACCCGAAAATATTTCACGGTTGAGAGTACAAGTGCAATCCAAAGAATTAAAAGACATATGATGGCTTACTGTATGATAGACGAGTGCGCCTTCCGCTGCTCGAATAAGGAGGTCTTCCGAACTTGATCTTACAAAATATGTAGCTATATTTGAAGAACTGGCTTGATTTCTCAAATTTGTTTTGTGTTTCTGTGTACTCAAATGTTCATTTATGTCTGTAACTCCCTTATTCGCAATCGAAATATTCGTCGAACAAATGGTACAAAAAGCCTCCCAGTCATATTTTCCTTTTTTTAACATAGGAAACTTATTTTGCAAGTCGCTGTTGAATAAGCATTTACGTTTAGGCATTGTGTTGTGGTATCTGATCTGAAAAGGATAAAAAAACGTCGAAGTAAAAACGTGTAAGTATTACAATTCGTAAAATATAGCTCGATTCCTGGCATGAGAGCATTTAAATAAACAGGATCACTGTTGAACAACACTAAAATACATATTCTTGAACAAAATATAATACCTAATCTCATGTTTTGTAGATTAATAACACTTACCTTGCATTGCAAGACTACGTGTCGTCCGTTCCGTCCGTCACCTCGCCCGTTGTCATGCACACGCACGTCTGCACTTGTAACCGCCTACTACGCAACTGCGGCGAGCGAGAGAAGAGTCGGATGTACGCACGGCACGGGGTGCGGGGCGAGCCGCGTCACGTGTCACGCCACGCGCCGCGCGTTTCGAGTCGCGCGCGACCGTTGATTATTTGAAAAGTGTAAAACCCGGACTACAAATAAAAACCCCTCCCGGACGCTCCCCGGACGCCTTCTAAACTAGGACAAATCCGGGGAAACCCGGACGGATGGCAGCCCTATGCGGACTAGCACCTCGTACCGCGAGTATCGTTCTGGTGCGGGCAGCCAATCACAGCTCGCCTCGCCGGACTCGGTGATATGCAGTATTTCTTCGCTGTTTCCTTTCTCGAAGTGTTTTGTCGGCCACTGGTCCTCGGGTTGGTGAAGAAAGCTCGGCCCGCGGAACCATCGATCTTCCGAAGTCACGTTCGTGTTCGTAAATCTTGTAGCGTCGTCCGCGGCGTTCTCCGAGGTAGGTACCCAGCGCCACTGCGCCTTCGATGTTGTTTCCGCGATCTCTCCGAGTCGGTGAGCGACGAATGGCGTGTAGCGTCGTTGGTCGTTACGTATCCATTGGATGACCGTTGATGAGTCAGTACAATAGATCGTACGTACCACTCTCAATCGATGTTCTTGCAGAATAGCGGCCGCCAACTGTGTTCCAATTACGGCGGCTTGTAGTTCTAGGAGCGGGATACTCTGCGTTCGTCGCGGCGCCAGTTTCGTTTTTCCTGCAACTTGTGACACGACGATACTGCTGTCCGGTCGTATCGCCCTCCAATAGGCGACCGTGGCGTATGCTTCTTCGCTAGCGTCGCACATAACGTGTAGTTCTATGTGCTCGCAAGCTTCCAATGCGTAGCTACGCCGCAGTCGTAGACGTTCGATGTCTTGTAGCTGCTGTAACCACGTAGCGAAGCGCTCGGCGTGTTCGTCGGGAATCGGCTCGTCCCATGTCAGCTGTTCGCGCCACAGACCTTGTAGTAGTATTCGTCCCCGGATCGTGTAGTTCGTAGCGAGGCCGATCGGGTCGTACAACGACATTACGGCGCTCAGTGCCTCTCGCTTGGTAGGTGCGCGGGTGCGAGCGCGTATCTCCTCCGGGACGCGGTGCATTCCGGTGTTGAATCCCAGCTCGTCTTGTTCGGCGTTCCAGAAGAGCCCGTTCACTCCTTTTTTTTTTTTTTTTTTTTGTCGCAGGAAAATGCTTCATGCATACCACGGCCCCGGGGGGGGGGGGCAAGTGGTTATGTGGGACTCTCCGCCAGAAGGGCGGCCTACCCACTAAAAACCTGCGGTGTTCCTCGGGTCGCCTTGCGCCGGGGCTACGGGGTCGCGCTAGCATTCAACCGCGGCCCCGGCAGCGATGGTCCGGGCGGACCCCCTCTCATAGAGCCTACGCTCCCCTCTCGATGGCGATGTGTCGGAACACCTGACACATCACCCATCCACGGAACTTCTAAGCTGGGCGTCGGGTCCCCCCGGACCCGGCGCTCAGAGTTCCCGCCCGCTGGGGACTGGAGAGGACCACGAGTGGTCGTCGCCGGTGCCCAGCCCTGGCCTTCCTCTTGGAAGGCGGGGCGCAGCTGCTGCCACCAATACGGTGCCCGGCCGGTTTGCCCGCTGCTGCGCAAACAGCGCAGTGCGGCCCAGCCGAGCACTCGCCCGCCTTGTGACCAGGTTGGCCACACCTGAAGCAGAGACTGCTTCGGTCCACATCAGCCTTGCATTGTTCCCGGACGTGCCCGACCTCCAGGCACCGGAAACAACGCAAAGGCCTCGGTGCTAGTGCCCTCACTTGGGCCGACACCCATCCAATGATGAGCCGTGTGCTCGCCGTCACCTTTTGGCTGCGGGCACCGGACAGCGCACAAAGGCTGCGCCCAGGCCCACAGCGTTGCGGCGGATTGAGGCGACCTTCACCTCATCGGGGCGGCATGCCCCGACTCGGGCTATCGCTTCCGCCACTTCCAACTCCGTGACCGAGTCGTCCAGGCCGGCTACGCGCAGCTCTGCGCATTTCGCCGGCCTGGTGACCCGCAACTCGTCCTCGGCGAACAACCCCTTTAGCCTTTCGGCCAGGGCGTCCGCTTTCGGACCGCTGTCCTCGCCGGAGACTTCGAGCATTCGGGCTCCCGTCACCGCCTGTCGGAACCCGAGCGCCGTCATGATCCCCAGCGAGGCCAGGTCTATCCTCTGGCGAGCCACAGTCAGGGCTTTTATATAGGTGAGGCCCTTCTCCGCACCCTTCGGCTGTATCGTAAGAACGATCGCCGATGATTTCGGGGCGCGGAGTCTAGGTTGCCTAACCCTTTCACCCTGTCCACCCGTGGCAGGTTTGCGCTGCCGTGCGGCCCCCGCCTGGGACTGAGTTCCTTGCGAGGGTACCGGTGTCACAGCGGGCCTGCCCTTCTTGCCCCTTTTGGCCACCTCCACCCAGCTCACGCCGGGTTGGACCTTGGCCAATTGGGGCCTGTTCCTTCCTGGTTTGGCAGCCTCAGGCTTCTTGCCTTGGGCCGCCGTGTCCCGTCCGGTAGAGTCCCTTGCCCTCTTTCTACCCCCGACGGTAATGGAGGGAAGGGACTGGGTCATATCCAAGACCGCAGGCATGCCCGACGGGCCGGGTTGCGGCTCCGGAGTCTTACTGACTGCAACGGAAGCCTTCGGCGCCGTGGGCTTCCTGCGGTCGGCAGTAGTTGGAGGGCGGGCGTTCGGTCGAGGTGGGAGAGGTTTCTCCACAGCCCCAACCAGCTCACCCGACGATCCTCCAATTTCCTGCATCCGTCTCTCAGGTCTCGGCGTCCCAGCCCTGCCTTGCGAAGATCGCTCGGGGGGCCGGGCCGCAGGGATAGCAGCGCGCGCCTGCAGCATGTCTCGCCGGAGCTCAACGATCTCCTGTCGGAGCTCTCGGACCTCATCCCGCAGGCGCGCATTCGCGGCGTTCAACCTCCTCGTTTCCTCCGAAGAGGAACGACCCTGGAGGGCCTCCACTGCCTCCCTAATGGAGGCGGCTGCGTCCTTAAGGGCACGAACAAACGTGCCCTTAAGGTTGCCCGACTTCGTGGCCACCACCTCGATGGTTGCCACGGAGTCGAGCACCCTCCTACCCAAGTCGGTGGCGAGTGCCCCATCACACTCCTCTACCGACGACTCGGAGAGTCGGGTCACCGGCACCCGAGGGGAGCGCCGAGACCGGATCTCCTCGGCGAGCTCTTGCTCAGCCTGGAGCTCCATCTCGGCCCTCCTCGCGGCCACCAGTTCCGCCTTAGCACGGGCGAGGCCGACGTACTGCCCAGTGGTGGGCGGCCGACCTCGGCCCCGCTTTTCTCCAACAACCGCGACTTTCGGCACGGGAGCACCATCCGACCCTCTGTCGGAGCTTCCGTCGTCACCGCTGTCGCCCTCCATCACGCGCCCGCCGCGCTTCCGCTCTGAGGATCGCGATCCCACGGACATCAGACTTGCTGACGAGTCATCGTCAGAGTCGACGTCCGAGAGATCGGGACCCTCCCACTCCTCCTTTCTCGCACTCCCCTCTCCCGACCTAAGGTGATAGTGGCCCCCCCCAGAATACGATTGGGGGCCGCGTGCCGCCCCTGCGGCACGGAGGGATTCCCGGTTGCCCGGACCCTCCTGGGTAGGTTTTTCGTTATCAGCCTTTTCCATATTTGTTTCCCATTATCCCCCCCATGGGTGGGCCTAGCGGCCGGCTTCCCGCCGACCATGCCCGGTTCGCGAGCTCGGAGTCGTGACCTATAAACAAGCCACGGTTCCGAACTCCCGCTCCGGACACTCCCCTCAGCGACCCACAAACCTTGAGACTTGGTTTCTTCCCGCCGCGACTACCCACACGACACACATCAAAAGGACGTCCACGTGCAGTCGCGACGGGAAGAGATCTCTTGCCACCTACCGGGCAACTCCCTCCTCAACGTCCGAAAACGGACCCCGGCCCATCAGCCGAGTCCTCTCTGAAGAGAAGACCACGCGAGGGCCCCCCTGTCCGGGCAATCTTGCCACCGGACCGCCCAGCCTCCTGCCGAGCCCATCCCCATCTTCTGCGCTCGCTCCCAATAAAAGCTTGGGGGCGCACGCAGAAGTTCCCCACCCCAGTCCGAACTTTAGCCACGATCAACAAGATCCCCGGTACGGAGAAGTTGTTGACCGTGCCCAGAGTGCACCCGCCCAACCAGTACCATCCCCCCGGATTACGAATTCGCGAAGGATAATACTGGCTGAGCTTCGAGGAGGTAGTTCGGCACCGCACTCCAGCCCGTTCACTCCTTGACCCAAGAAAGTGTAACGCGTCGTAATACCATAAAGTTGGTACACATACATTTTATCTGTCCCTGCGCCAGTTTGTTTGGAAGCATTTACCTGTAAAAAAAACACAATTATGCATTTTGAAGCTTGAAACGATTTAGGCTCAGATCAATTCAAAATGCCCGATTTATAGCTAAGCTAAGGTTCCCAAAGCGTTCGTTATACAGGTGCGTTTTATCGTATGTATAGGTAGGTACCTGTTTTTATTGGGACGAATAAAACACATAACAAAGGAATTAAGTAGGTACATACCTTAGCCAATTCTTTATTGTAATTGGTGCGCATGTTCATCAACTTCTTTTTTATTGTTTTGACTGTAGCCTTTTCATCGAAGGTTTTATAAATTTCCAACAACACCCGGAATCCTTCAGTACGAAGTGGTTGATTGGAATAATCTTTATGACTTTTCAGCCATAAATATGGCATGTCTCGGTACAAATCAAGAACATTGAAAAGTACTTATTTATCTTTCGAACACGCCATGGTGCACGCGGCCACAGCAAACAAACGTATACGACCGTCTTTGCTCTGCGGCTGCCGCGCGCTGACTGAACGGTCTTAACAGTGTTGCCGCAGATCATTTGTAGGGTTACCGTACGCAAGAGATGAAATTACCGTATTGAAACAAAAATTGGCGTACATTTTTTAATTTTATTATTTACATGAATAACACAAAATTATGTCAAACAAAGTAAAAACCTTCTGTTTATTAAAAAATATGCCACTGAACCTATAGATTTGATAGAAAAAGGCACCATAGATCACTTATCTCCTCCCATTAAATCCACAACATCACCTAATAAGACATCTTCAGTGGCATTCTTTTCATAATCAGACGGCTTTTTTATTTTTGCTATCATTTCGGGAGTTGGCTTGAACCTCGTACAATTCGAATGTTTTCTGGAAATGCACTGTTTGGCTAATAATGTTGCATTTATAGTAGATGTTAAGAGGCGGTTTCTTTGTTTTGTTTTAATTAAGTTCACAGCGCTGAAGATTCTTTCTGAATCAGCATTTGCATGTGGCAAGGAGAGAACTTCAAGAACAATTGTCGCCAAACTCTGAAATTGCGGTTCCGATAAATGTAATATCTTGCTCCAAAACTCATCAGGTGACATTTTGTTAATATCAAGGAATGAGTCTTCGGGAAGAACTGTTTCCGGTAGAAGTCTCCATCCATCGTCTATAGCCTGTTTTTGTTCATTTGTTTTACCTTTCATGATGCAAGGAACCTTTAGCATTATGGGCAACAGACTTGGCTCCGTGGTTCTTTGGGCATGAGAAACAGCATTTTTTGGCGATAATATCGATAACTTCTGCAGTAATACGTCGGAAAAGTCATATCTATTCCTTATTTGACAACACCCGGTTATAAGGAAATCTCTCGCTCTTTTTTGGAAATCTGAAATCAAGTCTTGCCTTGATTGAATATTCTGGTTTGCTAGTTCAGTCATTAGTTGTACCCCAAAATACATACTTTCAGGTCGTAAAAAATGTTCTTCTTTAGTCGGATCAATAGCGCTCATGTCATTTTTAACAACATAGTCTCGTGTCATATAACACAACAGAAGCTCTTGATAAGTTGCTCTCATTTTTCTATCTAGTTCTGTTATTGCGACGCCGCTTTTTTGGAAATATTCGTTTAGATTCACGAACTTAGGCAGCAGCCATTGCAAGAAAAAAAAATATAGCTTCATGAATGGATCATTCAAGTCATTGAATGTATGCTCTGCAGACACAATACGCTCATCTAGCCACTTTTTCGTAAAAAACAGTTTTAAAGATTCCCACTGTTCCAGTAATCGATTGACATTTGACAACTGCTAATAGGGAAAGCCATCGTGTCTGGGAGGGGTGCAATAGCTTGTGTACTTTAGTATTAGTAAACACCTGGAATTCGACAAATTCAGATTGACGTTTCGAGCTGTGCTTAAAGTATCCATACACGTTTCGGGCTAGATCCTCACATCGCCTTGGCAATTTCTTGCACGCTTCGCTTGCACACAGGTGTAACGAGTGACAGATGCATTTAAGAATGATTATGCCGGGATTGTTTGACATAAATCGACTAGCTACTGAATTGTGCTGGCCCATCATGACGCTAGCACCGTCTGAAGCGTATCCAATTATATTATCTGTAGGAACATTTCGGTCCTGAAAGCTTTTGATAATGGAATTATAAATAGCTTCTCCAGTTGCACCTTGATTTGCAGCGTCAAAATCATCCTTCTCAAACAAAGGTCGCAATTCCCATAGAAGACTCGAAATGTTTCGTGTTTCAGGGTCATATAGACGCACAACGATACACATTGTTTTAACAGATGAAATGTCAGTCGACTCGTCTACTAGCACACTGAATTTTGTTGATTTTAACAAAATTTGTAAATCGCTTTTGTGACATTCCCCAATAACGTTTTTTATTACTCCTGTACATTTCGTTCTTTTCAATTTAATATCGGGTGCAATTTTCGAATCAGGTATACTTTTTATTATTTCACTTATATGATCCATGGTTTGGAACGAAATGTTATGCTCAGCCATAAATGAACAAAGTTTTAATTCAAGTTCAGCAACAGAATTTTCATGGGGGCAATTTACATCAGATTTTTTGAAAAACGAATGTATCGGCTTGGCAAGCTTTTTATTTTTAATTTTCCGCGAATGTTCAACGTTGGACATGTGTCTCTTCAAAGTAGAAACTTCACAAGATATTTTCACATCACATAGTTTACAATATGCCTTATGAATATTATTTTCTTCAGGGCCAATCCAATCTTTAAATTCGCCTTCTGATTCCCATTGGGTCCTATACTTTTGGGCTCTGTGTTTGGTTTTCTTACATTTCTTAGGTGTTGACGGACCCGTGTTATCTTCTTCTGAATCCGAGGTCATTTTGTAAATATCACTTGCCACTTGACTGCGAAAACACTATTTCAACACTAAAAAAATAAGTTATATCTCGATACGAACTAACAAGTAGTGACGAGCCGCGAGCGGCGAGCAAGGTCAAAGACCAAAGACAATACAATAGTGAAAAGTTGCGTTCATTTTTACGCAAACGATAATTACGTTTCATTTACAATTTATTTAATTTTGTTTGAAGTAAATCTTACTGCATTTCGTAATTATAGTAGCTAGTGGTATAACCAATGCCTCTTTAAGCTCTGATTTCCTGATTGCCGTATTTTAGCGTACGGCAATAACCACTCTGCCGTATACCGTACAATTCGTCTTAAAAGAGCCTGATTGCCGTATGAAACGGCAACGCTGCGGTCTAAGCGTGCTAAGCAGTGTTGCCGTTTGACGAAAATAAAATGCACTGAACCCCTACCAAAATTACGCTATATCTTGCAAAAAACCGGCTTCTAAAATGCACTAGATTCCACTAAACGATTTGTTAATATAAAAATTTGGTTATAAATAAATATTTAAATAAAAAACCAATATAGAGACACTTTCATATATTTAACTTATACTAGGTACTAAAATCAACTAAATTAAACAATTCAACAACATCTTCATTGTCATCATGTGCCGATGATGAGCCTGCACTAGCTACTGCTCCTTTTTTTACAGTTTTGGTAACTTTGTCGAGGACATTTTCAGGTAGGTCATATGTGTGGCAGCTTTGCTTCAGGATTTTCAATTGATGACGTATCATTATAAGGGAGTTCATTGTTTCAGCTGACATCCGGTTACGTAGCTTACTTTTGACTATGTTCATAAAGAAGAATCGAAGATCCGTTCTACTTCAGCGTTTGAATGTGGAAGCGACAAGACAGTGATAGCTAAGTCCACTAATTCCTGAAAGGCATTCATTCCAGCCGCATTTTTGTACCTAGATACTTGAGCCCAAAACTTCACTGTATCGTTACCATCATCTTCCCATTTGACGAACTGGATTCCATGCCACTGTGTCAATATTTTATCAATCTTTTCATCGTCAAATCCCAATTCTTTCGCTAACACAGTTATTGAATTGTCCTTGATGTGTTTCAATGTATTTTCTTTTGATAGCTGAGTCATTTTTTCTAAGGCGGTATAATTAGTTGGTATTCTTGTTTGAATTTGCATCGCTAACTGAATCGTAAATTCGATACAGCTTTTTCTAACGGTGGCTAGTCTTTGCGGTGTCAAATTAGCTTTTTGAATGTGGTTCTCAAACAGATAGCCAAGATAGGGGACCGGATTCAGGTGATCGTTGAAGTTTATGTTTTAAAAGTCCCTATCAGTTGTAGCAGCATTTGGTATTAAGATTCTGGTGGACACAGATCTCAACAGATTCATCAGAGACGTCAGCAATTTGACTGGGTCCGTGTTTTCTCCTTCAAATATTTTTATTGCTGTTTGGACGTCCTTCAAAACACTTTTCAAGTATAACAAGTGTAAGCGGTTAGCTTCATCTGCGTACATGCTGCTTAGCAAGTCTGAAGTATGGCACTTGTCTTTCGTGATTTGGAAATGTAGCTTTAGATCTTCCCACTGCGTTAAAATCCGCGAAACAGCTGGTTCTATGGATAACCAGCGTACTCACATAGTTTTAAAATTTTTAGGGGCTGTTCTCCACAGTTGATTAGATTGTAGATTTCTTTATACTCCTGCTGGCGCTTTGTTGAAATTGCGAACCACTTATAAGTCTCTCTGATAAGAAATTCTATATGTTTCGGAATTGCGTGTTCGGATGCATGGCTATCAGCCAGTTGAATTGTGTGACAGATGCATCTAATCAGTATTAAGTTTGGCAGATTGTACTGTGTTCGCAGAATTTCATAGACACTATTGTGCCGCCCTGTCATCACAGAAGCATTATCTGTGCCAATACCAACTAAATTTTCAATTGGCAAATCATTTTGAGACATTTTAATAAGCTAGTCACGAGTCCGTTGGCATCAGCTCTATCCACTGGCTCTAGTGATAGGAATGCAGATACAACTGCTTCTAATGTTAAACTAAAATATCTCACTATAATTCCCATAAATTTTGTTACGCTGATATCGGTGGATTCATCAAGGATAATGCTGTATTTTTGAGTGCCGATATCTTTTAAAAGCATTTCTTTAAAATGTGGCGCCAATACCTGATTAATCACTTGAGAGCATTTGGTTCTGTGCATATTTAAATCTTTAACAGCTTTTGAATCAGCAAAGATATCTTTACATAGGTCTGTCAAATGATCAATTGTAGATATGAAACTGTGTTCCGCGATAAATAATGCAAGTTTTCCTTCTGCTTTTCGGGAACTATTAAAGTTTTCCTTTGATACTGCATCAAAACATATTTTTTGATTTTTTGATACAGCTTCACATTTATTTTTATGTTTTTTTGATATCGTATGCCTACGCAAATCGGCAATTTTGGCAAACATTTCTGCATGGCACAGCGAACAAAAAGCTTTTGTAAGATCAGTATTTACTGGTCTTAGCCAGTTTTTAAATTCGTCCATTTGCTCCCACTCAGATCTGTACTTCTGGCCTTCTTCCTCAGTGGCACTTCCATTTAAAGTTTAAACTTTTGATTTATTATAAAGTTTTACTTTCCGCGAAACAAAACAAAAACAACTACGACGAAACTCCAAAACAAGAAACTCTAGTTCTTCTCGGTTAGTTATGCTAATAATAACAAAAACAAATAATATCAAAGCGAGACAGCTACATAATAACTTAATGAATGAAAGAGATGAAACAATATTTTTGATTTTTGGAGTGGCTCTTCTTTTATAGGCATGGCGGTGTAACTAAATTTTTTTGACCTTGTACGTCTTGTTCTAAACATGGCTATTATAGCTCTAGTATGGACGTTTATCACTGGTTGACCCCATACTGACAACTGGCTACGAAATAACAAAAGGGATTATTTCTAGGCATTTTTACTTACCTATCCATTTTAAAACATGGCTAACCCCTTTGTGACAGTTCTAGCGAAGGACTTGTAGCCTCAACCAACTTATAGGTCGAATAGGAGTAATGATGTTTATTATGACCTTTTGATGATTCGCCTAAGTCTAGGTATTCTGTGGGCCAACACTCCATGGATTTACATGGCGGCGTTGATGAACGCTGTGTTGTAGATGGCAGTTGTTTGTGCTCTTTTCTTAGAGCATTCCTTGGTCCTTGGCCCTCTTTTTCACAAAGATTTCGTCTTTGTTCCTCAAATTTTTTTTTCTATCTTCATAAACCTACTTAAAATGAAAACTTTTGTCCCTGAATAAAAGGCGCACACGAAAAAACTAATGAACACAGCCGGAGCACGGGTTGCCATCTGGTGAGAGAAATGTGAATACCTACCATAAAATAAAATGTATACTTTAAAATTCGTGAAAAATATGCGTGCTAAAGACACTATAGTTATCATGGTAGGAGGAGGATTCTGAGCTTCAAATTGCCTAGTGTGGGACCACAGCAATGAAGAGAATTAAAAAATTTAAATGATTTTGAATTAAGCTCGAAAGCCTAAGTGGTGTCATACTTAGCATTTATTTGAATTTTTATGTGACAATCCTTGTTTTGCCCTGTACTCTTCATAATATAATATTATAATTGTATTTTTTGTGAATAGATATCTGTATTTTTGTTATGAATAAGTAAATGTTTATTTATTTATTTTGTGTATTAATAATGCAACTAATCCTTGTTTTGCACCTGTACCACAGAATAAATAATAGTACCTACTACGCCTGTACCCTTCCTTATATTATATCAGTCTTTTCAACCTTAGTCACTGCTTAAACTTCTCTGTCCTTTTCTAGCACGTGCAACTTCACGTCAGTGAGAAGATGACAAAGCATCTTAAGCATCGACTAAGTTTGAGCGGCGTTTTTAAGTAAGGCCCTTTAAGTATACCTACTTACCTTTTTGTTATGAATAAATGTTTTTATTTGTTTATTTTGTATTATTAATATTGCAACTCAAAATACTTATATAAATCACGACTACTTATATAAATTATGAATTTGATTGCTTAAATACCTAAATCATGATGGGCACTATTTCGAATTTAACATAAAAGACACTCTCTGTGCCTCTCGGTACGCCATATACAGGGTGTCCAGGAAACGAAGGATATCCCTGCATGTGCAGATAGCTCACATCATGTCCAACTATATGCCAAAATTTCGTATCAGTAAAAGTCCCACCATTTTTGAGATATGGGGCTTTTAACTTTTTTTTCGAAAAATTTGCCTTTGGCCAGTTAATTTTATGCCATTTCTAAGAATGATGACTTTTTTGGACCCTGTTTTGTTTCTTATTACTCATAAATGATATACCTATCTAACGCAATGTTTTTTTTTCTTTATATGTTAAGAAAACTTAAAAAAAAAACATTGTGTAAACATTTTATGCAATTTGTTTAGAAACGGCTGACTTTGGTAGCCTATGGTGTAAAAATTATGTACTAAGCAGACCGTGCCAATTATTTCAAAAAGTTACTTAGTTATTGCCAATTCCAAAATGGTATAATTGTTTAACATTCCTTTTGAAATTACTGATTTATAGTGGTTCTAACTCGTAAAGAAGACTTTAAGCATTTTAAAACATGTAGTACAAAAATGATCATTATCGATTCAAGAAGGGTTGTGCTATTGTGTGGATGCAAAATAAAGACAGAATAAATCACTAATTACTTCTTATTTTATTATTTATAAATATTACTCAAAATGGCCACCATTTTGCCTAATGCATCCCCTAAATCTCTTGATGCATGATCGTTTAATTCGGCGAGCGTAACCCTCGCGGTTAATGTGTTCCACGCCTGTTTTTATTTTCTCACGCAGATGTGTGATTGTTGTCACCTCCGACGCGTACACCAAATCTTTCAAGCAGTCCCAATAAAAAAAGTCCAATGGATTCAGGTCCGGTGATCTAGGAGGCCATAAAATAGGGCCACGGCGCCCGATCCACTTTCTTGGGTATCTTCCATCTAGGTGTTCTCGGACTGCTCGGGCATAGTGTGCCGGGCAGCCATCGTTCTGCAACCACATATGCTGTCTCGTTGCGAGCGGCACATCTTCCAATAGATCTGGCAACTTATTTTGCAGAAAATCTAAATAAATTTCTCCTGTCAACGTTTGTGGCAGCTCATACGGACCTATTACTTCCCCGTTTAAAATCCCAGTCCACAAATTGATTTTGAATTGCACTTGGGAGCGATCTGGACGAATGGCGTGGGGGTTTTCTATCTGCCAGCTATGTAAGTAGTGTAGATTTAAATAGCCGTCTTTTCTGCACGAAGACTCGTCGCTCCACAGTATTTTGTTTAAAAATGTACTGTCTTCATTCATTTTCTGAAGCATTGTTTGACAGAATTCTAATCTTTGCGAGTGATCTGCAGGTAACAAAGTTTGCACCCTTTGCACGTGATATGGGTACAATCGATATTTTTGTAAGGTGTTGTGCACCGTGCTTTTCGGAATGCCCGTTCTACGAGCAATTTTTCGCAGTGAAGTCGTGGGATCTGCTTCGATTTCTTCCAGTACTTCTTCGTCGATGTCCGTCCTAGTACTAGGTCTGCCTTCGCTGACAGTTCTTCCCGGTATCCGTCCTTCCGAGTATGCGCGATGGACGTTTAAAAACACGCGATAACCGGGCGGATGTCGATTGGGATACCTTATAACAATAGAAAATAAACGAATAAATAAATGAAAAAAATAGGTCAATAAGAATTAGATTTTCTTGATAATTTTTTTTTACATTAAAGACTGATTAAACACCTAAACTTACCTCTCGTGATAGACTGCAGCGGCTGTAGTAGCGTCGCAATGGCATTCTCCATAAATCAAATGGATGTCCGCGTACTCGTGGGACGTGTACACGTGTCTAGGCATAATGGCCTACACCAAACTCAAAGGCAGATGTCCGTTGGAAAGCCAAGTTGTTGAGATCACCGATATAAAAGTCCAAATCACAAAGCAAAACAAGTCCAATTTCAAAGCACAAAACGTTAAAAAACACCAATTAAACAGCGAAAGTGCGTCACAACCGAGCAAAGTCAAGCAGGACACTACGAAATGAAAGTTTATAAAACCCTTCGCAGTTTGCATAAAAATTCAATTTCCAACTAGCAAATGTTCAAAAAAGCTCCCCGTCTCTTTCTCTACCATTGTGTCTGAATTATCTATCCCTTTTTAGGATAACGAGCCGGCAGTGGCAGCCTGGCACTCAGGTAGCCACTTTAACAAAGATAAACAGATTTCTAAGAAATAATTGTTCCAATAAGTCTTGTATTGTAAGTTCAATTCGACTGACTGAGTTCAAAATACCGAACTTTATGCATTAAATACATCATCAAAATAATTTGTGAATTATTGTGTAATTTTACTCCTGTCAAAAGTGGCGTTGAACGGCCTTAATGGGCGGATGCTCTACCCACCCCGCATGGGACATAATTATTTCTTTATTAGGTCACTTGGCGTTATGTGCCATAAAAATATGTTTTTTAAGAAAAGTTAAATAATTATACCATTTTGAAATTGGCAATAACTAAGTAACTTTTTGAAACAATTGGCACGGTCTGCTTAGTACATAATTTTTACACCATAGGCTACCAAAGTCAGCCGTTTCTAAACAAATTGCATAAAATGTTTGCACAATGTTTTTTTTTTAAGTTTTCTTAACATATAAAGAAAAAAAAACATTGCGTTAGATAGGTATATCATTCATGAGTAATAAGAAAAAAACAGGGTCCAAAAAAGTCATCATTCTTAGAAATGGCATAAAATTAACTGGCCAAAGGCAAATTTTTCGAAAAAAAAGTTAAAAGCCCTATATCTCAAAAATGGTGGGACTTTTACTGAAACGAAATTTTGGCATATAGTTGAAAATGATGTGAGCTATCTGCACATACAGGGATATCCTTCGTTTCCTGGACACCCTGTATATGGATCCGAATTTAAGTCTCGTTAAACAAAATGCCAAACAAAAAAAGGACTATATTTATCCCGGTAAAAACTTCCCGTAGGACTTTGATAAGATGGGTCGTAGACGGAATAAAGGCGGAAAAGCGGCCAAAAGGCGGATCCAGCTTTTAAGTCAGCTGGGGGGGTCATATAGTCGAGTCGAGGTCTATTTAGCAGTTAGGGTCCAATAGGCATGATGACTACAATTTTTATTACCTTATAATAAAGCTGATCATCAATAGAGCCTAACAACGAAAACGAAATTTAAATTATTTTGTTTTTTATTTTATTTTTCTGTGTTCTTCATGTTGTGTACACATTTATTAAGGAATGCAATCTAGAACAAATTATTTGTAACCTATACAATGCATATGTAAAGACTGTATTCTGTTTTGTGTATCAAATAAATAAATAAATAAATAATTTCTAAGTATTTTAATTTCAAGCTAGACAGAGAGCGCGCTATACTGAGCTATTACGTCAAGCCTCAGGCACGGCATACAAATGCTATACTAACACGTGCTTTGCGAGAAAAGGATAGAATAGAGCATCCCCTCTCTATCCCCAACTAAAACTTTAAACGCTCATATCTCAGAGATTAATTTTTTCTGTATGTGTAATGTATTTAGTTATATTCATCACTAAGCCTGTTATTTGTTATAAATTAAACATTAGGCCACAGATGAAATTTACAGATGGCGCCACCAACGCTTAGTTGGTAGCTTATAACAGGTTCGGAAATTTGGCTTCTCAGGCAGAGACTTCTGTAGCTTAATTGGCAAAGCAGTTGGGACGGAAACCCATAGCGACTGCTCGTATGCAGGTTCGAGTCCTGCCGGAGGTCATAATTTTTCTTCCTGTTTAAGCTTTAAAAACATTAGGCCACACGCCTATTCTATTACCTACATCTAGAAAAGCTATCAGTAGTCAGGTCACCCAGCCCAGGGGAGGGGTCATGACCCCCCTCCCTGGATCCGCCCTCGGTCGGGCCTAGTGACATTAGTTCGCAGTAGGTACGGAACGAATAGCAGCCCCTTAAAGTCGCCTGCGCTTTACGGGGCTTGACTTGACTGTGACTTAATTTGTTTGATTGATTGATTTATTTGACAGTTCGAACTAGTGCAACTCTTTAATATTGCCTATGGATGTGGTAGGTACGACGTGGTTCACCTAGGTGTTCCACAGTGTCCTTTTTGTACCCGTGGTGTGGGGTGTGGACCACCCATTGAATTACCTATAGTTCTTTGGGTGGCCAGGAGAACTATGGGTAATTCAATGTACCTACTCATGGAACACCCAGGTGTGCTATGCATTATTCAATGTACCTACACCCATTGTTCACTCCCAAGTCCCACGTTCTTCCTTTTTAACCGACTTCAAAAAATATGGGAAATTTTAGAAACTCGATCTAGCAACACTCCCAGTATTCGTATTTTGTTAGTATTACTTTTCTCTATGGTTTTAGTATTTGCCTCTGTTCTATTTCTATCTACCTACCTATGCTCCATTAAAACAAGGTCTGCCATGCCAGGAATGACACTTGCTTACGTCATTGTCCATTTGCCACTCTAAGGAAATATAATTTTATTAATTAAAATACACAAATCATTTCAATTGTCATGTCGTGTCCGCTCAAACGAAATGATTCAAGTTAAACACGCATTAACGGCCTTACCTATAATAATCTCGATTCTCTTAGTCACTGCTTAAACTTCTCTGTCCTTTTCTAGCACGTGCAACTTCACGTCAGAAAGAAGATGGCGGAGCATCTTAAGCAGTGACTAACGATTGAAACGTTTTTTAAGTAAGGCCGTAACATATTAAAATTATTGTTTCAACCAAAATCACACAGTTTTATCGGATTCCCATAGGTACGGAGAACGGGGAGTTATGATTTCACGCTACTGGTAACACAAAAAAAGAGCTGTCTCATAGTTTCCTCCATTTTGTCGTGTAGCGTCATCTCTATCGAACGTGTTTCAATTTCGTACTTATTCATAAACACTACACCCAGTGATAGCAAAACTTTTTCTGGCGCCTGACATGTAGATTCGCGTGAACACAATAATATTGCAATGGTTGGATGTTCTATTAGGAATTGTAAGAGTAGAAGTGTAAAAGGTGGTGAAACAAGATTTTTTTCATTTCCCACGAAGGAATCAGTAGCTAAAGAATGGCTTCGCTATTGTGGCCCTAAAACTACTACTAAAAATGGTATGTACGGTTTTATTATGCTGTACCTAATCTATATTAAAAGTAGCCTGATTGAAATGACGTCTATCAAAAGCCTCGAACATTGTTACCACAATGAAAAAAGAAACTGTAGGCGGATCTTCCAACCTCCTTGTGTTACCACAACATTCGGTTCAAATTGAAAATATTTTTTGTTTCATTTTGGCATCGTACTTTGTGCATTCTGCGAGTATCAAGTATAATATAATGTATTTTCAAGTTTTTAGAGTATCAAGTCAAAGAATGTCTCAAAACCACAGTTATAAGTAAGACTGTTAATTAATAAACCACCATTTTTAATCATTAATTAGCGAAATAACACTAATTTAATCAAATAATATAATGCAGCGAAATGTGTTTTGCCGTAGTTATTTCCAAAACATCGACTGGAAGTCTGTGAATTTATCGACTGGAAGTGTTTTGCATGAATAAAGCTAAATGCAGTTCCGTTTTAAAGTTCAAACATACTTTTATTATTTATATGGACAACACTTGTAATTCGTAGTAGTTTTACACACAGAAAACCAGTGTTTTTGGTGTTACAAATAAGTGTGATTTGCCTGGCGTATTACAAAGTTATGCCGTGAACTGTCATTTCAATCAAGCTACATTTAATAGACTATAGTGACTATAGCAGTCTGTCTGACATACTGACAATACATATCTGTTTGCCTTAGCTTAATCCGTCTAACTGATGTTATAAATTCGAAGCAAAACTATGTCACAATATAAATTTGTTAATTTCGAGAAGAAACGGCTAATTCGATCTTGATGAATTTTAGAATAGACATCGCTAAAAACCTGGTAAAAACAAAGGACAAATGCAACTTTGTTATTTTTCTTCATTTTTTGGCATCGCATATTGTGCACTCTGCTTGTGTCATGTCAAGTATACTCATATTGTAAATTTTAAAAGCATCAAGTCACTTACGTCATAATATCACAATTGGACACACGCAAGTCCAAGTCATGCCCTTGTAAAGTTGTGGCGACTTTACTATAAGATTTTTATGGAATTTTGGAACCAACACGAAAAGACCACATTATATCACATTCAACACTTAAACACCACCATTTTTAATTAATCATTAATTCGCGAACAAACAATAGAAAATATTAGAATGGAGCTAGATGAATTTTCCGTGTTCCCGCCAAAACTCCCCAAATGCTACTTTGTCACCAGCAATCGTCAAGCATTAATCTATATTTTTAATGTCACCTTGCGGGTAAATCCTCGAGGTCCAGCTTTTCAATGTTTTTTGTATGTAACAATTTTAAATGCCAATTACTTTTATTTTTAGGGAGAGTGTGTTCAGACCATTTTTTATCTTCTGACTATATCAAAACGCTGCAGCACATTCTTTTAGAGGAATCGCCTAGAAAAGTTAGAAACTTGAAGCCTGATGCATTACCTACATTACATATTGATAATACAGACAAGCCAGAGCCATCAAACTCAATGCAGATTGATAATATAGAGATGCCTGACGCATTACATACAGTACGCACACTACAGATTGACGATAAAAATACACAAGATAATCTTAATATATCGATAGAAATACCCAGTGAGACTGTAGGTACTTCGGGCAGTATAAAGAGTTTTCCTAGTAAATGTAATAAAATTGCGGGTCCTTCAGAGATTGTTGAGAAAAGGTATTCTTACATCATTTATTTTTATCAATAGTTATATTTTCTAATGCAGTTTTTTAAATATTTGTAATTGATCAGTGAAGCGAGTGAGTGAATGATTGCTTTTTGACCGAAGCTAAGCGAAGGTCTCCGAGTCTACTGGGGCAGATTAGCTTTTGTATGTTTGTATGTACATTTGTTCAACGATAACTTGCAAACCGTTGATCCAATCTTTAAGAAATTTTGTAGGCAAGTAGTTCAGCAAATAAAATTATGAAGTTCGAATATGAGTCAAATTGGTTAAAGGGTTTGGAAGATACGGAGGTCTATTACTAGTAAAAAAATATATATTTTTGTTATAGTGACGAAAACATCATGATTTCTCTGGCCGAACACAAGCGATTACAAAAGGCTGTCAAAGATTTTAATAATTTAAAACAAAATTTGGAGAATATTTTTACCACTGGCCAAATGCGTTGCCTTATGACACCTAATAAGCGTCGTGTGAGATGGTCCGCTGAAGATATTGCTGCAGCTATTTCATTATTAAGAAGTATAAGTCCAAAGGGATATCGTCACTTGAGAGCTACCATTGGAATTCCTTTGCCGGCCTTTTCTACCCTCCGCAAATGGGCGTCTATGAGGAAGAGATATTAGAAAACGTTCTTATTTTGATGAAATTCAAAGCCAAGAGTTTTAATGCCCGCGCAAAACTTGTAACGTTGGCTTTTGATGAGATTTATCTCTCAAATAAAATTGAAATTGACAAGAAATCTGAACAAAAGTTGGACCTCATAACAATCGTCAATGTGTGATGGCCCGTGGCCTTTGCGGGAAATGGAAACAGCCTATATACCTATTTCGAATAAAGAAGATGACAAAGACATAATTTGAAATAAAACAACTGTATGAGGCTGGTCTGATAGTGGTTTAAGTAACGTGCAATATGGGTCCTGGAAAACAAGGACTGATAAAGTAGCTAAATATTGGCGTTGAGAATGGCCAACAGACTTATTTTCTACATCCTGGTGACACCAATATGAAAGTCCACGTTTTTTTGACGACCCTCATCTACTAAAATTACCGAGATCATTTTATAGACCATGGCTAAATGTACAAAGACAAACTACTGACCAATAAAACGATCGAAAAAATACATAAGAGGTATGGTTGCAACACACGACCACACCACAGCGCTTTCTTTTAAACATCGGTTGAAATGATATATAAGGATCCTAGGAAAGCATTCCGCCGATGTTTTTAAATGCTCAACCAATACCCAACAAGATCCAAGTGTATCTTGTCTGATAGCACCGTTACAAGATTTTGAACCGCGTGTGTAGATGAGGATGACATTCTGACTGAAATACTAAAAAACTATGGTGACCAGATAATTGCAATGAAGATGAGAACCGTTACATAACAACATTATTACAGAGTGACATGTACGAATCAGTTATAGATCTTTCTAATAATAATTGCGACATTTTTGTTTTATTTATACGGGAATCATCATCTGCACGGAGACGTCCACTGCTGAACGAAGGCCTCCCTTAGACCGCCACACTGTACGACAACCTGCCATTTGCATCCACCGGTTGCCCGCGACTTTTACAATGTCGTCGGTCCACCTAGTGGGAGGCCTTCCTACGCTGCGTCTTCCGGTTCGCGGTCGCCACTCAAGAACTTTTCTTCCCCATCGGTTATCAGTTCTTCGAGCGATGTGGCCTGCCCATTGCCAATTCAACTTGCAAACCCTGCGAGCTATGTCGGTGACTTTTTTACACGGGAATACTCACGTTTAATTAAATCGCATACTCCGACTATAGTTTCGATCACATCCGGTGACCTTTTTCAAAGAGTGAAAACAGAGCCCGACGCGCGTGCAGCTGCGTCCTGCTTAAAATGTGTCAAAACCACGTCAGTTTTCATAATATAATTGCGACATGTCTATGTATATGCCAACTTACGAAGAAGAGAAGTTGTTAAATAATTTTGAAACCGAGATGGGAAACAAGTAATGAAGTCCAACAGCAGGGCCTTAAATACATTGCCGGATATGTTGCTTGGAGGTATTTAGGAAAGTACCGACATTTTCGCAACCAAACACGCAATTTGATTCCTTAAACTGGTCCCTTGATTGGATAACCTTCATTTCAAGAGGAAAGTTGATTTATTCGTGTGAATAACGGTTGCAATCAGCAGCAAAAAAAAAAACAAGAAACAAATGTACAAAGTCTCAAACACTCTCGGCCTTACTTAAACAAACTTTTCAACCGTTAGTCACTGCTTAAGATGCTCTGCCATCTTCTCTCTGACGTGAAGTTGCACGTGCTAGAAAAGGACAGAGAAGTTTAAGCAGTGACAAAAGTAGAAAAGTTTTTTTAAGTAAGACTGATATAATAATGAATAATGAATTTAGGCGTTTTATTCATTAAGTGCTGATTTACGAGCAAGAGTGTGGGCAAGTGATATAATGTAGTGAAACGTGTCTTTTCGTGTTGTTTCAAAAACTCCGAAGAAGCTTGTAGTAAAGTTGCCACGACTTTACTAGGGCATGATTGGACTTGACTGTGACTTACTGTGTGTGACTTGGACTGTGACTACGACTCATTTAACTGCAAAAAGAAGGATCGATGAAGAAATATGTATTCGGCTGAAGGACTAGTATCCATGGCCAGGAACTATTAACGACACTGTTAAGTCTAAAATAGTTAAATGCTCAATTCAATGACTCTGTCGGAATCGGAAACGGAATGCCATACCTACCTACCTGCAGTCAGGAGTCGGAGTGACGGGAACTGGAGTTTAATAATATACCATTTACCTAACCTCCCTGTGAGTAATAATATTCTTTGTACCTATCTACATAACACAGAAAATAAATTGTAGAGAACACTATACACACAGAAACAGAAAATGTCCGCAAAAGTTGCAGTTGTAACCGGTGCCAATAAAGGCATCGGATTCGCAATAGTCCGAGGACTTTGCAAGCGGTTCGAAGGAGCTGTTTATCTCACATCTAGAGATATTGAGCGAGGGATGAAAGCTGTAGAAGATTTGAAAAAAGAAGGCCTAAATCCGAAATATCATCAGCTGGACATCACTGACAAGAAAAGTGTGGAAACTTTCCGTGATTACATCAAGGAAAATTACGACGGAATCGATGTTTTGGTAAACAACGCGGCTATAGCTTTCAAATGCCACGCGCCAGACCCTGTTCCAGTCCAAGCAGAACAGACACTTTTTGTGAATTATTTCTCTTTGGTGTCAACCTGTGACATTCTTTTTCCAATTTTGAAAAATGGCGCGAGAGTTGTGAATGTTTCTAGTTCTGCAGGCCACTTGGGGAATATTCGTAGTGAAGAATTGAGAAGGAAGTTTCTGGACCCAAATCTAACTGTGCCCGAGTTGTCAGCGCTCATGCAGAAGTATAAAGATGAGGCTAAACAAGGAACACAGGTGAAAGATTGGGGTGGTTCTTCTTATGTGGTATCCAAGGTGGCAGTAACAGGATTGACATTTATACAGCAAAAGTTACTCAGCGATAGAGGTAATTATAGTTAACAACAGTGACTATGTTAAAATGAATGGACGGGAAATAAGCGCACGGATTTTGAAGACTATATTCATACTGTCTTTGTGACATGCGAGCCGTACGATACAACAATACAAATTTCTAATACATGTACATGTGTTCTCTTTTTGTCATGCAGTAATTAGATTCGCTATCTCTATTTTCTGGCAAATGTAATATGCATACATTTAGCTAGGTATGCTTGATTGTGTTGACTTGTTAATTGCAAGCGCTGGGCCCGTCCATTCCAAAAACACCGTCGCTGGTTAACAACTGCTTTATTGTTGAAAACACTACTCATTTTAAATTGATTTAATTTAAAAGCTTCCTTCAGCCTTTATCATTTGTTTATTACATTTATAAGGCAGGTAAGACTTGAGTATTACTGGTTGTGTATACATAATTGAAGCCTTTTTCTTAATTCCAAATACGCTTGCGTTTGACCAGAACCTGCCTGATGTTAAGCCTGCATTCTTGCTTGGTAGATTAGGGTACAGAATGCTTATCTAGAGCAAATCGGGTTACTTTGGGATTGAAGAAACCGATATTGTAATTAACAGGAAACTGAAGATTGTGGCATAAAGTACCACAACCTTGCTGTGCGAACAAAAATGTGGGGTTGAAGCGCTTAATGTGTATTTGGGGAATATCCACCATGTACAGGTGGCGTTTAGGTCTCATTTGTCTAGCTGCCTGGTAATAAAAAAGGGCAGGTTATGCAGCTTCTTACACTAGTCAATTACAAATGAAATTATAACAGCTGTTGCCTTTTGATGAAATTTAAATTTATACAATACTAGCACTCATTATCAGCCAAAAGACGTCACTACTGGACGAAGGCCTCTCCCTTAATAGTGGAGTTGCCATAATCCCCAAGCTTGGCAGGCGGCTTTGGGATTGCAGAGTGTTACCACCGTTAAAAAAAGAGGACGCTGCTGCCCATCCACCAGTGCAGTTTTAGGACATACCCAGGAATACTGGAACTAAAAAACAACAATTGCAAGAATACAGCACTAATAACTATAGGTATCTTTTGTAAAAGTTTCTCTTAAATTACATTCATCGCCAGCTATAACATGTCCACTGCTGTACGAAGGCCTCCCCCTAAATAGGGAGGGTTGCCATAATCCTCACACCTGGCAGACGGCTTGGGGATTGCAGAGTGTTACCACCGTTAACCAAGAGGGCGCTGCTGCCCATCCGATGCCGATGGTTCTGGATGCAGTTTTAGGACATACCCAGGTCCACATTAACATTACATTACGCTTTTCTAAATTTCCAGGGATAATAGTAAATGCAGTGCATCCGGGCTATGTGGACACAGACATGACCTCACACCGTGGTCCATTGACCATCGACCAAGGTGCTGTGTCTCCGATATACGCAGCATTGGATGTCACAAAGTCTCTCCCAGGGCAATACATTTGGTGCACTAAGGAAATAGTAGACTGGAATGGTGCGAAACCTTGAGTAAATGAAGGCGAACTCAAGTCCTCAATACACACTACACATATTACTATATTATAGATCCCGCATTATTAGTCACCTGTCAAGAAAAGTGTTTGGCATTGAATGTATTAAAGTTTACGCCTAGGGCGTAGTCACAGATCATATAGCCTGTTGATGGCTCGTGAACATAATTTCTCCTACAATCACGACTCACCATTGCGGGCAGGGGGCGAGGTAACGTTCTATGCTCGCGATTGGCCAATCACTGGGATGACGCAATCTGATATATGAAATTCTGACATACTCGCAGTGGTTTTTAAACTGCTAATTTTCGTATGAGGGGAAGTCTGACGATCAGTCAACAGGGTTTACAGTCTTTGGGCGTATTGATGCGACAATGCCTTTTTTTATTCTTAAATAATGGGCTAATGCGATCATGCCGCCCTGGTAACAAAACATTACATTTATGTAATTAAAAACTTCGGCCTTACTATAAAACGCCGTTTAAACTTAGTCACTGCTTAAACTTCTCTGTCTTGTTCTCTTATTTCTTGTTCAATGACTTTAAATGAGTTTTACTGATGTTGTTATTTAATGCAGAATCTATTATGACTTAGTCTCTTAGATTTAAGAAGATTTTCTGTCTCATTATTTTATGATAATCAAATTATCTTTATAATAACGTCCTTCAGCTTTGTTTTGCATTTTCATTACATTCCTGTTTGAGCAAACACGCGATCAATGTATTTACATCTTTATAAAATAAATTTTACTTATTTTTATAACATTTTGTAATTTTTTTATTGATTTTAATATTATATGATAGTTAAACGTACCTGAATACTTAGTAAGTACTTTAGTGTTATTATTATAACTTTGAGCTGTCTAGCTCATTGCAAGATCAGTCATTTTACATAGAGTTAGGCAGCAGGAAAAAGGATTACAAAAAAAACAGCAATTAGGTAATTTCTTATTATCTATTTACTAAATCGTTACACATAACTTATAAAAAAAATAGACAAAAATTTGATTTATGACTTAAAAGTGTACAATACAATTATATGACACATAATCTCAAAATATACTCTTATATAATTGATAGTTGAATCCATGAAGACACTCCATCCTTCCTCCTGGAAATGTGTAAACAGTCTCAATGTGTAAACAACACTCCATGTACAGTGTGCCCTTAAGAGGGAATCTGGTGAATAATTCTCCATACAAACGTAATCCCCTATTTTTTTCCTGAACAATGCTCAGAGCTATATCTTTTTTTATAAATTCTACGTCTACTCCGTAGACATGTCCCTGTCATTTCCTTTTTTTCAGCAATAGCTAACTGCTAAAGAAAATATAACCCTACAAAGATTACTATCAAAATATTTAATGGGTTATATTTCTTTTAGCAATTAGTTGCTGAAAAAAGGAAATGACAGAAACATGTCTACAGTACACCTAGACTTTATATAAAAAATGATTGCTCTAGAGTCTAGCTAGAGGCATTATCAAGGAAGAAAATTGGGGAATATGTTTGAATGGAAGATCGCTCATCGGATTCCCTCTTAAGAACCAGATATTTTTAATAATGCAACTAGCTAAAGAATAGTATATATTATTTAAATTTAAATGCATGATACTCGAGGATAAAACAACAAATGTATACTTACATGAAAACACAAATTGAGCAAGTCTCTATAGATAAATTAGTACTAAAGGCACCTATGGAAATCGAGACACCCTATAACTAGGGTGTCTCGATTTTCCTACATGAAATATAGGATAAATAGGGTATGTCTCTATTTTCATGTGTAGGTAAGTATTTCACATAAGTATTGTTCAAGTAAGTGAAAATCAACATACATACAATAATGTACCATTAAAAATTCGCGATTTATTTGCGTTATTAATCTGGGAGGAAAATATTCTGGTACTTAAAGCAAAAAGACCTCGGCCCAGTTTTATAAAGCTACAAGTCTTGTACTTGCAGTGAAAAACTGGCAACAACAAAAATATACGCCGTACTCACGGCGTTTTCTAAAGCTACAAGACAACCAGTGTACAAACTACAAGTACCTACCAAGCACTTGTATATAGGTAAGAGACAAACCACCTACCTGTAACTGGTAACTTGTAGTTACTGGTACAAGAAGCTTGTACTTGTAGCTTTATAAAACAGAGCCCTGCGATTGGCTTCTGTACAAACATGTTTCCTGGATTTAGGAAGTATTGCCATTTTTCACATCCTTGTATGATGGGAGGATGGAACTTCTTCGACACAGATTCAACTATCTATGTTGTTTTTTTTTTACAATGATTAAAACATTTGGTACATGTGCACTTACACTATTACAAGTTATGGAGCATTTTTCAAACGTTGCAAGTGGTTACAACCTAAGAAAAGTGTTTAACATAGTAAACATAGTATGAAAGAACTCGGACGAGCAGTTTAGGTTAGAAGCTTAGAATTTAACTTGTTATTGTGGGACCATAAGTACAGACAGTATATTATCATCGTTTACATGGTTAGACAAACAACAGATTTTAAACCCAGAATCATAAAGTAGGCAAGCCCTTAAAGTAGCCCCGACCTAAACACATAATTTCGTATGGCCTTAAAAGTCTTCAAAGTAGGTACGTATACACCACAATTTTTTATAAATGTTTAAACTTTAAGTGGTCATTGTACTGATCATTATGAATAACTTTTCCTATGGGGTCTACCCTGAAATCGCGAAAAAAAACCACTTGTTCCATACATTTTGTCCAAGGTTAATGAACTTTTTGTATGGAATAGCTGTTTTTTTGCGATTTCAGGGTTAGTCCCATAGGAAAAGTTCTTCATAATGATGAGTACAATGACCACTTAAAGTTTAAACATATATAATTTTGGAAGATATATTTAGTTTACAATGTATTATGTTAAATTAATTTCAATTAGTTCAAATGATTAATATTCAATTCATTTAAGTTAGTACAAATGATTATGAGATTAATTTGATACAACAACAATTTAGCTTAGATATAATTTTGTTATTAAGCCTCTTACGTAGGCAATAAAGTTCAAAATTGATTGAACATTTTTATTTTGATACTTAATTTGAATAAAAAGTTAGTTTTTTTTAATAAACATTTTTCTAGTTACTTATACATTTTGTTTGACTTAATAAATATAACTAGAAATGGTAATTCTCTTACACGAAGTTTCTCAGTTACGAAGCTAAAATAATCATAAAAAATATATTTACATAGGTACACGATTAAAACTTTATGACTGACTAAAAATAATTAAAAATTATAATCTATTCTGTATAAAATCTAACATTTATAGGGGAACACCCCATCGAGACAGTTTAATACAATGGCTATGAAAATTGTTAATATGCAAGTAATTACTAAACAATTCCATGACAATTACTAAAAAAAACAATTACCTACGTTTCAAATTCCATATTATGAATCGAAATTGGTCGGAAGCTAATAAAATGATGTTATAACTTTTCAAAAAAAACCCATTTTGAAATTAAAGAATATCTCTATATTATCGAAACATCTAGTAGAGATCCTTTAAAAATAAAACCAAATTATTAGGCCCCCCGACAAAATGATTCATATTATTGGAGGTAGTTTAAAAACCTTCCGAGTCAAAGCTAATAATATTTTGGTAGGATCATTCAAAGCTTTATTTGCAATAAAATAAACATAAGTTGGTTCGCAAATATTGGAGTAGTACGTACGTAGTATAATGAAAAATACCAACGGATCCAATCTAACGGAAGGTTCTCAACCTTCTCATTTTTGAAGTGTGTTCCGTATGTGTTTATACATTATGGGCATTACTTAAAATCCGTACTTAAATTAACAAACGTCATTTAACCTCTGCGCAATGCAAAACTGAAGTGCGATGTGCTAACGTCATTTAACATTAATTAGGCCCTATAACTCTAACAGGGTTACGCATATCGGTCTTGTTAAGCCAAAAGATCATTGTACCATCATGCCGATTTGTAAAAACATTTTACTATGGGGCCAATCCTGAAATTGTGAAAAAATATCATCCGTCCCAGATCGACCAGCTTAAAGCGGCGCAAAAACTGTGCAGAGAGCTGCCGACCGAGCTCAGTGGCGTACATTATGAGACGCAAATACAGTAAAAGGCTGATTATGATGATGATTGCGCAGAAATTAAAGACGTGACATTTATCATTTGTCAATTTTTTGTGTGTGTTTAAGTAAAGCCCTGAACGTAAAATGTTCTTTGCTTATTAACTCGCGTATAGTAAAGAAAAATTACAAAATTGTAGTTTAAAATACAAACAGTCAAACAACTTTCGATGTATACAATCAAATTCTCAATTCCTTCACATTACTACTAATTCTTATTTTACAAGTGTAATGGGAAACTTTTGTAAAAGTTGAATAGAAAATCGATAACCGACGGTTTTATCAAGTCCACTATACATTTGGTAGAATTTTCCGAGCGATAATTGATAAATATTTTTAAACAAATTTTAAGTGCAATACGAAATAAATAAATGAGTTTCGCATAATCTCAATAGAACTAATTACAGGAGTTCCTGTTTTTCATTTAGCGCCATAAATTGTTCTGGTGGACGAAAATAGAACTATTTCTTTGACCAATCAGCAGACGGGGAGGCAATAATGTACAGCCAATAATCCGTGTACATGACTTTGTTCCCCGAATGGGGGATTTTCCGGCACACTTAATAAAATAAACTCATTGTAGATGGCGCTTGATCTTGTGCTGACCAGACTTGTCTGTAATTGGCAAGTTTTGTATTTTATTTTAACTTGACTTCTTGGGTGTATGGCTTCTGCAACTAGTGTCAGAATTCTGCCAATGTCCGTTTCTTGATAGTGTCGTAAACTGTAAATATTATATGATCGCGATATAATAATATGTTCGGTTTATATGAATCCACGGAAGCTCGCTTGGTTTATCTAAAACACACTGTCGATAAAAAATATTATGCTGTTTTGACTGGCAAGTATAGTCAACGCCATCTATCGAGTTGATGAGATATACTTTCTTTTAAACATGTTTGGAAAATCTCTCATAGTTGACATTAGGTTCAGGTTTTTTTTAAATGTCAATTTGAGTGATGCTTGGCTGTACAATATAGTGACCCCTGCTAAGGTATGAACGACCATAGATAAAACCATTATCAAATCCACAGATAATGTGGAAGAAGTCAAAACAATTTCGTATGTCTTTCTATTTGTCCATTTTTCGCAACTAAATAGCTGTATCGATCTTGACGAAATCTTGGTCAAGAGCAGTTCAGACATTTCGATTGTGTTTAATTATCCTCAGCATAGGAAGTCAGAAATATAAAAAAAAATGTAGGTACTGTACACGACAGAAAAATGTATGCAAAAAGTTTATTTCATTTACGACACTTTTCATACTTTTTCTATCGTTTTAGATAGTTACGGAATCTCAATTGTAAATTACATTCTCGATCAAGTCGATTGTGGATGACGGATAGGGACAGTGTAGGACTCAGATGGAAGCTATTGTGTTCAGATTTCATAATAAAAGGGCTGAACTAAGGTCAGTATGTAGAGACATAGCTTTTTCCCAATAATGTAAAAAATTGGTTTAATTTGAACTGCCCCTGTATTTTTAGGGTTAAGCGTGAAAATTTAACATCCATACAAATTAGTTCCGTTTTTTTTATGGTTTACGTGATAGGTATTTTGATAGCAATAGGACTGTATTGCAGAGTCCACCTGGGGAAGTACCACACCTTCGCCAGTTATATAACCGTCAAGCAGTAGTGTGCAAGCATTACTATGTTCCGGTTTGACGGACAATGTTACCAGATAAATTACTGGGTATGAAGAGTTTGACATATAATATCTCAGGGTGACGAGCGCAGCGCAAGATTTTGTTCGCAAGTTCACAATTTAGGCGCTACTACTGTTATGGGCAGGCGTGACGCTTACCACGAAGCGAACGTATCGATTGTCTCGTCACAAAGTCGCATCAATAAAGGTAAGTCTCGCATGTTTCCATGCTGGCACTGAAGAACTCTCACTAGGCAGGTCGCGGGCTGCAGGGAGGGAGCCAGGCCGCGGGCTGCAGGGAGGGAGCCAGGCCGCGGGCTGCAGGGAGGGAGCCAGGCCGCGGGCTGCAGGGAGGGAGCCAGGCCGCGGGCTGCAGGGAGGGAGGCAGGCCGCGGGCTGCAGGGAGGGAGGCAGGCCGCGGGCTGCAGGGAGGGAGGCAGGCCGCGGGCTGCAGGGAGGGAGGCAGGCCGCGGGCTGCAGGGAGGGAGGCAGGCTGTTAGTTTAGCTGGCCGGGGTCTCGTCCAGGAACTCGACGTACGTGAAGGGGAAGTGGCCGACTCGCCCGTTTAGCTCGCCCTCCCACTGCCCGTTGATGTTGATTTTCGTCACCTGCCACATTCAAAACAAAGTTTAGTAGATTAACTCTAGTCTTTGGTTAGTTTAACTCTTTGATTTGAAGCGTAATAGATATGCATGTGTTTTTTTAATTGACTCACAAAAAGCTGCCTAGCAATAATACAAATCATCGAATGTAAACTTTAGATATGTGCAAAATAACGAAGTTATAAACATTTGAGTTTCATTTTAGACAGGCCGCACGACCCGCAAGTGCGAGCGAGATAGACATAGTGAATGATTTATGGCCGCACGACTGGGTCGGTAACGCGGCGACTATAGCACGTGTTTGGCTAGAAAGGGACAGATAACTCCCTCCCAAATACTTTGAACGCTAATATTTCAGAACTTTACCAGCCGATTTCAATGATTTTTTCGACGTAAGCATCAATTCAAGCGTTAAACTCTCCATTTATCCTATTTTAATAATTGACACACATGCATATTCCCTATTGACCGAGTGAACGAAGCGAACGTATGGACCACAGAAAAGCGAAAGCCCTACTTCTTAGGCAGAACGGCTGTTAAAACAATGTTGTAAAGCAATTGTATGGAAAACAGCTGCCGCCAGTATCACACAAAATTGTATAGAAACTACGATTAAAAAATGCCAATCATCGGTCGCACATTTGAAGTAAAACGCTCGAAAAGCAATTTTGTAACAGATTAAAATTGATCTAATTACGACGTAATGTGGTTTGGTTTCCTACGCGTCTATTTAAATTGTCTTTTTGAGTCAGTTTTAAAACATGTATATTGGTAGATTTGTCATTAAGTGCATTTGCACTTAATGCCGGCTAGCGCGGCCCGTCACATTTCCGTTCTATTCCATTCTCTCTTCAGTGGTATGGACGGATGATGGTATTCGCGTAAATGACGTATTTTACATCAACAAAACTTGGCCTACAAGGGCCTTATTTTTGAATCGTACGCAAGTGTTGAGCATGCGAGCGGCGCCGATATTGTTTGAAATAAGGTTCAATATCGTTCGAAAGACGGCTCCGCTTGCATGCGCATGCGCAACCCATGCGAACGATTCAAAATGATGCCCCAGGTTCTCCAACTTCCATGTAATTTTTTCACCTTGATAATATCGCCCTCTTCCAGGGACAGCGCCGTCTTGTCGTACGCGTTCGGCACCCGAGTCTGCCTCACGCGCGCCAGCGCCGGCAGCGTGCGCTACGAACAAACATTACACCTGAATATCTTGTATGAAGTGTTTCCACTCTTTGAGTTTAATATTCAATAATATAAGCCAGGGGGTCTAAAATGGCCGCGTTAAACATAAACGCAGTTCATCTTATGAATTCCTAGCAGAAGGAATTGCAAAAAGTTGCTCTCGCGAATCTGCTAGTTGACTTTATGCAATTCATCTTTCATCGACCATTTTACGACTTTCTATAGAAAACTGTGAAACTAATGAATTCCATTAAACATTACACCAATACAAAAATAATCGGAGTATCCGACATCATTTAACGTGAAGTTTAAGTAATAAAAAATATTGGTAGACATTCCACACAGCACCATTTAAGGTTAAACGTTTCCCATACAAACTTTGCTTGACCTTTTTACGTTTCATGCTGTGGTTTTGATTCATCATAACTTAACGTAGCCCTAATTTAAGCTTCTATGATATGTTCAATGACCCTATAAGGTAACGCCCATGAATTCAACGATATAAAATTACTGAATGTACAGGGTGACATTCAGTAATTTTATATCGTCAAAAATGTTGCACTGCGCGAGAGAGATAGCGGCGCGCAGCACTCTGACAATATAGGCCTCCCATAAGAGGCCTATAATGTCTATCAGTGGACTATTGAAAGGCTGATAATGTAGTTCTTGCAATGAGTTGAGGTTGGAGGCGACAGTATGTGCTTTTTTTTTTTCTTTCTTCCCAGGAGGATTATGGCGTCGCACTTTGTGAATTTGCCAGTGTCAAGTATCTTTATATATATTAAGTTTTAGTCAAGAATGTAATTTCAAGTCAAGTTAGTAACAGTCCAAGTCACACTTAGTAAGTCACAGTCAAGTCCAGTCATGCTCTAGTAAAGTCGTGGCAACTTTACTACAAGCTTCTTCGGACTATTGGAAACAACACGAAAAGACACGTTTCACTTCATTATATCACTTGCCCACACCCTTCCGCGTAAATCAGCACTTAATGAATAAAACGCCACCATTTTTATGCATTAACACCATTGAGCTAATATCTAAAGAGTCACAATCTCTATGTGAAAACAGTCAAAAAATGTCCGAGTGCCGTGCATTCGTGCATTATATAGTTCACAGTTGTTCGAATTTAGACGTTATGTCGCTTGTATAGTGTTCAATGTATGCTTGAGCGCTTGTGTCTTATCGTAGTTCAAGTCGTTCAAAAGTCGGCGCACTGCATAGCGTGCGCCGGGTTTGGCACGGCCATTTTTTTTGCACGTTTGTGACGCTGTAGATATTAGCTCAATGATTAAAACTCGAAATAAAACAAGTTTTGGAAAATAATACAACGCAGCAACATGATTTTTTCGCGTTCCCACCAAAACTCAGTCTGTGCTCGTACCTGCATGTTGGTCCGCTGCGGCGCGCCCCGCGGCGGGCTCAGCGGGTCCGTCAGGTGGCTCACCGCCTCCGCCGGCGGGTACGGCGCCCCCGACGGGTCCAGGATCTGGAAACACATTCATACGAACTTGTAGCACAGGTAACATACAATACAATAGTTTGTTGATAGCACCAAAATTTGAACAAAAATTTTGAAAATTTTAAATTGTACGTGTACGTCAAATTTCATTAAGTACAAAGACACAAAAAGAATCACTTAATAAAATGAAATGATTTTTGCCTGTTTTTTTTTTGTTTTTTTTTTTTGGGGCGTTTAGAATACGGCATTCGAACTAGTGAACTAACACTTAGCTGAATTCACACTTACAGCCTTACCTAAAATAATCTCGATTCTCTTAGTCACTGCTTAAACTTCTCTGTCCTTTTCTAGCACGTGCAACTTCACGTCAGAGAGAAGATGGCAGAGCATCTTAAGCAGTGACTAACGGTTGAGAAGTTTTTTTAAGTAAGGCCGTTAATTTCTTAATATCACTCTAGATGTCGCGTTTTTAAATTTTATAGAACGGATCACTAAATATAGAAATAAAATTACTTACGAATTAAATTAGATGCCATCATGTCATCTGAATTTTTCCCTGGGTAATTTTTATTTAAATAAACAGAGCTACTTATTTCATTTTTACTGTTACTGGGTAAAAACATTAAAAATCTTACGTCTAATATGTAAGTTTGAATGACCGTTACGCGTGGCGGACGTTAGCAGACTGAGCAAATAAGTATGACGTCACACACTCCGTCCGCAAAATAGGATCTGCGGCTGCAAGTCGCTCATCGCAACTCCTTATCCTCCATGGTAGCAGTAGTAACAGTTTCTTCCAGGGTACTTACCCTCTGCACGTAGGGGACGGGAATGGAGCCGGTGCGGCCCTGCGTGTTGCGCGCCGTCCACCACTGCTCCTCGTCCCGGTTGATCACCATCAGGCGCTCGCCGCGCCGGAACGGTAGGTCGTCCGCGTCCTACCACACAGAAAACAAGACATTAACAAAATATACAATCTGTAACAAAAAGGTTCAACAATACTGAAGGGTATGTATGTACTCAACATTATAAACAACTTTTACTATGGGGCCAACATTGAAATCGAGAAATAAATATCAGCTGTTCCGTACAAAAAGTTCATTGACCTTGGACATGGGATTTTGGACATGACCGTATGGGATTTTCTTTCGCGATTTCTGTGTTGGTCCCGGAACAAAAATTTTTCTTAATGATGAGTACATACATACTCTTCACTATTGTTAAACCTTGTATTTAAAATCAATTGCTGTTCGTCTGTCTCGCTAAAGCTCGAGGACGGCTGGGCCGTTTTAGCTAATTTTGGTTTTGGAATGTTTGTCGTAGTCCAGGGAAGGTTTAAGTGGTGAGTAAATGGCTGGACCGATTTGGACGAAATTTTGTGTTCCGGGAGCGCGTCATTACTATGGCTCGGCCTTCAGCCTCGCTGCTGCGAGGCTGAAGGCCGAGCTTTACGCGTACGAAGTAGGGACCCCCTAGCCCCAGCTAGTATTTTAAGAAATATACAAGCTGTCGCGGGCAACCGGTGGATGCAAATAGCAGGTTGTCGTACAGTGTGGCGGGCTAAGGGGGAGGCCTTCGCTCAGCAGTGAACGTCTCCGGGCTGATGATGACAAGCTGTTGTTCTGCATTCCCGCCAAATGTACAGAGGTAAATATACTCATCGTTATGAAAACCTTTTACTATGGGGCCAACACTGAAATCGCAACAAAAAAAAGCAAGGCAAAGCTTTTGTGCAAGGTCGATGAACTTTTTATTTGTTTTTTTCTGGGACCTGGGTATGTCCTTAAACTGCAACCAGACCCACCGGAAGACGGGCAGTAGCGTCTTTTTGGTTAACGGTGGTGAGCATTCTGCGATCCCCAAGCCGCCTGCCTAGCGTAGGGAATATGGCAACACCCCTCTATTAAGGGGGAGGCCTTCATCCAGTAGTAGACGTTTTATGGCTGATGCCGACAATTTTTTTCGCGATTTCAAGTTGGCACGATAGTAAAAGTTGTTTATAATATTAGCTTATGTAATAGTTAGATGTTATATTGCCTTTTCGGTGAAGGAAAGACATCATGAGGAAACCTGCACACGACCAGGAAAAAAACAATGTCGTATGTGAATCCACCAACTCGCAACTGGGTCAGCGTGGCGGATACGACCCAATTGTCTTTCGAAGCAATAGGTCCAGCACTGGACTATTAACCAATGACCCACTGCGTTTTTTTCTACAGTAAGCTCGCATTCCCATCGCACCTACAGGTGTCTATAATGTACAACATGATATTTGCAGACACGATAATGTACGGCATAATAATGCACAGCATGATAATTGGTGTACATGTACATCGAATATCATGTTGTACAATACTGGCCGTCCATTATCGGCTCGTGTCTACAAAGTACGGCCCTATATTATACAGCCAATAATCCGAGTACATTTCTCAAATTGACATTAAAAAAATAACCTGAACCTAATTCCTATACAAATAAGGAATTCGTGTACATGTACATCAAATATCAGTCTGTACAAAATCGGTGTGTGCATTATTGAGCCGAGCCGATAATGTACGGCATGATATTGCACAGCATGATATTCGATGTACATGTACAACAATTATCATGCTGTGCATTATTATGCCGTAAAATATCATGACGTACATTATCTGTGTCGTACATTATTGCCTCCCGCATCTATTAATATTATAAATGCGAAAGTATGTCGGTACGTGTGTTTGTTACCTCTTCACCTCCTAGTAGGAGATCTTAGGTACATCACCTTGCATTTTTGAGACAAAGCAAACCGCTTGGAACAGGTGTTCCTGCCCGCCTAGCACACAAGCCGTGATAAAAGTCTATCCACTCTTTTTTCCCCTCGAAAACGAGACAGACGTATCCATATTCTAGCTTTATTACGCTTCCGCCCGGGGAAATACCAATAGGCATGTGGCCTAATGTTTAATTTATGACAAATAACAGGCTTAGTGATAAATATAACTAAATACATTACACATACCGAAAAAAATAAATGTATTGGCTGATAAATCTCTGAGATATGAGCGTTTAAAGATTTAGGTGGGGATAGAGAGGGGATGCTCTATCCCTTTCTCGCAAAGCACGTGTTAATATAGCATTTGTATGCCGCGCCTGAGGCTTGACGTCATAACTCAGTATAGCGCGCTCTCTGTCTAGCTTGAAATTAAAATACTTAGAACTTATTTATTTTTGAATTATTTTAAATTTTGTTTTCGTTGATAGGCTCTATTGATGATCAGCTTTTTTATGAGGTAATAAAAAAATTGTAGTCATCATGCCTATTAGTCCTCGGCGCGTGCTAAGGGGGCTGGGGGTGATCTGAGCTGATTTAGCCCGGTTGCCACGAGCTTCCCTCAAGTTGGTGGGCAGGGGTAGGGGGGAAAGAGTGCGTCCGTCGCGCCTCACTCTTTTCATATCTGCATACACCTAGCAACTACATATATCGAGTTTGGTGTCTTTTTCTTATAATAGGCATGTTGACTACAATTTTTTTATTACTTCATAAAAAAGCTGATGATCAATAGAGCCTATCAACGAAAACGAAATTTAAAATAATTCAATAATAAATAAGTTTTAATTATTTTAATTTCAAGCTAGACAGAGAGCGCGCTATACTGAGCTATGACGTCAAGCTTCAGGCGTGGCATATAAATGCTATACTAACACGTGATTTGCGAGAAAAGGATAGAGCATCCCCTCTCTATCCTCACCTAAAACTTTAAACGCTCATATCTCAGAGATTTATTGGCCAATACAATCTATTTTTTAAGTATGTGTAATGTATTTAGTTATATTCATCACTAAGCCTGTAATTTGTCATAAATTAAACATTAGGCCACACGCCTATTCGTCACACACTCGTACAACGTCAGCTAGTAGCTGTATATATTTAGGTAGTACGTAAGCGCGTATTGTCCAGGCTATATTAATATGGCCGGCATACATCTGGAGCGATAAAAAAGTTTCTTCCGAGTTATTTATAGCTTAAACAGACCGTATGGAATTAGACACGACTGATTGTGCACCAACATTATTTAATGAAATAATCATACCATATACCACGAATAGGAGAAGAAGGGAAGACTTTTTCATTTGAAATTAATTGAGCGTGCTCTAAAAAAGACATGATCACTTTTCCTCAGAATTCCTCAGAATCTCTCCCTAATACTGACGAAATAATCTTTGAACACATAGCTCTAGATTTCGCGAAAGATTCTTTGATGAACGGCTTTCCAGCGATAATTTGTGTTTACTGATAGAATGTTTGGATCTTTTCTCGGAACTGTTGCTGTTTATTCAATATTGATTGGCTGTTAAAAATAATGCGAAATTCTCGCGAAATAGTCGTCAAACTGATTTTTAGATTTTGTTAGAGAATTTTTTTCATTTGTAATATGTAAGCTTCCTTTTGATCGCTTACTAACCTGTTAAACAAATAGGGAATATGCATGTTTTTTTTAATTGAGTCACAAAAAAACTGAATCGCAACAAAACAAATCATCGAAAGTAAAATTTGAATATGTGCACAAATAACTAAACGAAGTTATAAGCATTTTAGTTTCATGTTAGACAGGGAGGACACTATAGCAGCTTATGACGTCAAGCCCACGATTCCAAACAAATTCTATACTAGCACTTGTTTTGCTAGAATGGGACAGATGACTCCCTCCCAAATACTTTGAACGCTTATATTTCAGAACTTTACCAGCCAATTTCAATTATTTTTTTCGATGTAATCATCAGATTCAGTTAAACACTCCACTTATCCTATTATTTTTAATAACTGAAACACATGCATATTCTATTCGAGCGATATTAACCGGTATTCTAAAACCTTTCAGTGTTATCCTCGCAAAGCTATAAAAAGCATAGCTGCCTGGAAGAGATCGCTTTCTGGTTTGCGCAATAAAAAGTTATTATGTATCAATTTCTTCCTTTTTTGAAGTCGGTTAAAAAAGTCGAGCTATTAATTTTGACAACACGACATAACATTTGCATAATTTGATCGTTTGTAATGCGAGGCGCAATCCATGTAATGTTATTGGTAGGCAATGATGATTTTTATGACGCTCGTTTCATGATTTGTTTTAAACAGTTTCGCTGTGTCCCGGGGTTTCACTCGCGTGCTGATGAAAAATGGTAATGATAATGAAAATTAAATGTAGCCTTTCCTAGCGTTTCAACTGCATGTAAATTATAGCAAATTTTATCAAGAACGGCCGAGCAGTTTGTTAGTGAATGTGTAACAAACAGTCAGAGACAGAGTTATTTTCGTATATCATTAGTAAGAATTTGGTTTGTAGCAATTGCCAGAGTATTTTATATGATAGACGATTATTGTTAGCCTGACATGGTCTCTACAGCGTCACTAAAATGTTGTCCAAACGTAGACGGACCTTAGATTTAGGGACTTAGTACCTACTACCAAGGGGTGTCACTCCGCAGTTTAGGTATGTTCGGCCGGCGCTCCGTCTGGGAGGACAATGCAAGGCAGAAGTCAGTGGCCACCCGCACGCTAGCCTCGTCGCACGTAACTAAGCATACGTGATAGAAAGAGAGCGGTATATCTCGGTGAATATAGCGAGCGGTATCCAGCACTGTGCGAGTTACATTGCTACTTTATTGCCTAGTAGATAGAGCCCTTATTTATTTAAATTCCTTTTCGGAGTTAACTTTCTGTACGTAGTACTATTATTTATTCTGTGCTATGGCTTGCGTGCTTTACTATGGAAGCTTACGTGGATGACCTTAGCTACGGTTTAATTGGGTCGCTGTCCCATCTCTGGTGCATCCGAAATGTTTCAAGGTCACGAGCAAGATACTCACATTCCCGGCGAAGTCGAACTTGGCGATGACCAGCTCCAAGACCTGGTGGTGTGCTGATGCTGCCTTGCCCTGCGGCGGCGGCAGCGGCCTGCGAATAACGGAGGAAATATGATAGCTTAGCTATTTTTTGTTGTCTTATAAAGATTATGTCACAAGTCAGCAACGAAATCAAAATCTGGTAAAAGTTATTAAAAAACACAGCATATTAATAAAAATGCGACCTAGTTAAAAAAATACGGCCTAGTATAAAAAATACGGCATAGTATAATAAATACGGGCTAGTAAAAAATTACGGCCTAGAGTAGAAAAATACAGCATAGTATAAAAAATACGGTCTAGTATAATAAGTACGGACTAGTATAAAAAATACGGCCTAGTATAATAAGTACGGCCTAGTATAAAAATACGGCCTAGAGTATAAAAAATACAGCCTAGTATAATAAATACGGACTAGCATAAAAAATACGGCCTAGTACTACATGTTATAAAAATTAAACATAGTGACAAAAATACGGCCTAGTCCACTTGGACTAGGCCGTATTTTTGTAGTAGTTTTTTAGGCTTAGTATTAGCTTGCCTGGTGAGCGGCGTGGTGTCCAGGTAGTGCAGCCTGTAGAAGGAGAGCAGGGCCGCCATGTCCGCGAACAGCTGGTCGCCGATGCGGAACCGGATGGTGCCGTCCGCCGACACCACCCGGTTAATGATATAGTGAGACACGCGGTCGTCTTCTCTGCAATAAAATGGTAACAACTAAAAAATAAAATAAACGGCTTTGTCATCAGAACTAAAGGTGTCTCGCAGAGGTAAAATGTTTAAACAATATGTAACAATAACGTTCAACACAGCTGGCGACCTGGGTGTGTCCTAAAACTACATCCAGAACCACCGGAGGACGGACAGCAGCGTCCTCTCAGTTAACGGTGGTAACCATTCTGCGATCCCCAAGCCGCCTGCGTGGGGATTATGGCAACACCTCCCTTTAAGGGAGAGGCCTTCGTCCAGCAGTGGACGTCTTCCGGCTGTTGATGTATGTATGATGTAAAGTTCAACAATACTGAAGGGTATGTTTGTACTCGTCATTATGAACAACTTTTACTATGGGGCCAACCCTGAAATCGCGCAAAAAATGTGCTGTTTTCATACAAAAAGCTCATTGTCCCTGGACAAAATGTATGGAACAGCTGTTTTTTTTTTGCGTGATTTCAGGGTTGGCCCCAAAGTAAAAGTTGTACATACATACCCTTCAGTATTGTTGAACCTTTTTGTTACACATTGTAATACTATACAAGTGTGTACAAAATATCCGATAAATCTGTCAACAGGAATGGGGTAAAATTTCAATTACTAAAGACTCAATAACAACAAACAGGGCAAGCTAAACAAAAACCGTTTAAAAACGGATTACACGTTGACACACGCGCGCGGGACGTGACGGCAAACGTCCCATGCGTGCTTCAGCCAGGGGCCTTATTATTGAATCGTGCGCAAAGTTGCGCATGCGAAAGGAGCCGACTTTCAAACGATATTGAACCTTATTCCAAACAGTATCGTTCGAAGGTCAGCTCCTTTCGCATGCGCTACGCTTGCGTACGATTCAAAAATAAGGCCCCTGGTGTGTTCAGGGCTGACGGCAAGAGGCCTGACGGGCTGACCTTAAGAGCGGCCGCACACTGTTCCGGCCGTAACACACTGCGCACAATTAACAGGTGCGAGCGAGACAGCCGTCTCGAGAAATTTCTTACGGTGAGCTGGGACCTAGTACAAATTGTATGCACGGAGCGCCTTCGGGCGCGACCGTCCGGTTTTTCTTATAGCATGCGGACGACCTTAAACCAGTCCTGGATTTGTCAATATTTCAATTTTCAATTTTGTCAATATGTCCTGGATTAGTCGTATAGGCCTCGGCGTAGGGGCGGCAGCGTCCTAGGGGCGGCAGATTTCAGAGGATGCTGCACCCCTATTATTTATAGAAAGGTGCATGGGGCTGCGGAAATAAAGTGGCCTACACTTATAAAAAATATAAATCCGGGACTGCCTTAAAGTGCTATTCTGACCATAGTTCGTACCAAACCGGTAATCTAACAGAATAGCGAAAACCCTACTACTTAGGTAGAAATGCCGCCAAAACTATGTTGTAAAGCAATTATATGGAAAACCGCTGTCGCCAGTTTCACACTTATTTGTATAGAAACTACGACGAAATAATGTCAATCATTGGTCGCGCATTTGAAGTAAAACGCTCGAAATGCCATTTTGCAACTGATTAAAATTGATTTAACTACGATGCAATGTGGTTTGGTTTCCTACGCGTCTATTTAAATTGTCTTTTTGAACATTCTCAGAATAAAATAAAACATGTATATTAGTAGCATTTGCACTTAATGCGGCTAGCGCGGCCCGTCACATTTCCGTTCTATTCGCTTCTCTCTTCAGTGGGTAATCTCATTACCTTAGATACATCAGGTACCTTAGGTATTCAGCCTATAATATTATGATAAGATAATCTATGCTGGATATATAGGCCTCTCCCACACTCAGCCGGATCTTTCAAGTCGCACAGCGAGCTACGAAAAAAACTATGCTAGACAATTGTAATTATTTATTTGCGGAGTAAAATGTAAAAAAAAAAAGTTTAATGTCCAAATTGTCTTATGAAAGCCAAGTTTTGTTATAATCTGGACTATGCATACCAGGTTACCCATAATCTAGGTAGTCTTGTCTATAATAATCGCTTAATATAGATTATCCTAGACTGCCTGATCTAGATTGCTTAGTCTTCGTTATGTCAGAGGGCCTAGTGTAGATTATCCTAGACTTCCTAGTTTAGTTCTATGTTTATTTATTGATTAATTATCAATTGCTCAATTATTATTTATTTATTATAATCTACATTGCCTAGTCTACATTATCCCAGAGGGCCTATTCTACATTATCCTAGACTGGCCAGTCAAAATTATCCTTGACTCGTCATCATCAGCCAAAAGACATCCACTGCTGGACGAAGGCCTCTCCCTTAAAGGGAGGTGTTGCCATAATCCCCACGCTTGGCAGGCGGCTTGGGGATCGCAGCATGGTCACCAACGTTAATCGAGAGGACGCTGCTTCCCGTTCTCCGGTGGTTCTGGGTGCAGTTTTAGGAGGCCCAGGCCCAGGGTCAATCCTTGACTGCCTAGTCTAAATTATCCGTAACTGCCTAGTGACTAGACCCTAGTCTAAATGTTTGTGGTGTGCTGACCTGACGCAGAGTACAAAGTCTCCAGTGATGGTCTTGGAGTCTCTCACGAGGAAAACGCCGCTCTCCGTCTCGTTGAGTAGCAGCCGCGTGGCCTCCGCGCGGGACAGGTCTTGAAAATACCAGCTGCGGACAATGAAGAACACATTTTGGAGGCATTGAAGTACAATAAACTCATGGACCTGGGGCAGTAACATAATCTCAAAAACATTATACATTTACATTTTAACCGTCCTATGCATAAAACGCAAAAAAATATTTCAAACGACTTCAAAAAAGGAGGTTCTCAATTCGACTGCATGTTTTTTTTGGATGTATGTTACGCGATTACTACGCCACTTATGAACTGATTTTGATGATTTTGTTTGGTAGGCAATACTTCAGAGGTGGTCCCATATAAATTTTATCGAAATCGGTTCAGTAGTTTGGTTCTTCTAGAAAATATGAAGATGTCATCCAGCCCCCCTAGCACGCGCCGAGGACTAATTGGTCTTTCCCCGCGCGGGAACGTGATAAGGCTAAAATATGGATACGTCTGTCTCGTTTTCGACGTATTATTAAAAAGTGTTTTGTCTTCTTGTTTCAAACTCAAATCGTAACTGGAAATAAATTTGACAAAACACTTTTTAATTAAAATAGGTTTGAAATACGTTTTAGCGTTTTATGTATATCACGGTAAGTGTTTAACTTAGAATTACATTGTAAATACATTTGTGAAATTCGCTAGCGAGTCTCATTAGTCATTCACTAGCCAGCCACAGCTGAAGTGAGTACGCATATAAAAAAAATGTACCTATTTCAATTAAATAAGTAACAGATAAAATTAAAACAGAGGCTAAAGTACGCCGCTGTGGAGCCGCTTTACCACTTCATGCCGATAGCTGTGGCAGGGGGGTGTCACTCCGCAGTTTAGGTATGTTCAGCCGGCGCTCCGTCCGGGAGGACAATGCAAGGCAGAAGTCAGTCGCCGCCCGCACGCTAGCCTCGTCGCACGTAACTAAGCATACGTGATAGAAAGTAGATAGCGTCCTTATTTATTTCAATTCCTTTGCGGAGTTAACTTTCTGTACGTAGTACTATTATTTATTATGTGGCTGTGCCCTGTGGAGACCCTGGGTGGTTGGGGCATTGAAGCTAAGGAGCTTATCAGGGAAATAGGGCAAAGCCTCAATATTAAGACAGGTGACTCCCGCTCCGGTTCGTTCCTGGTGCAGAGGATGGCCATTGCCTTTCAACGTGGGAATGTGGCGAGTGTGATGGGCACCTCTTTTGTTTTTATATACTGTCAAGTGACGAGACGAGCAAGTCTTTCACCTAATGGTAAGCGTCATGCCTGCCACTAACAGTAGCAGTGCTAGAATTGTGAACTTGCGAACACAATCCTGCACCTTATTTTTTTTGCACCTTTGCACCGGGAACGGTCAGGGTCGGGTTATTTGATTCGTTATTATGTTATTTTTAAGGGTTTTGACAATATTGACATACATGTAATAGTTACAGATTGGTTGAAGATGGGTAAACACTCCTACTCTGGAATGAGAACTTACTCTCAAGTGTGGCTGCCCAAACACACTGCTGCGTGCACCACGGCTAACAAGATTAATGGGACACTTGTTGCACTGTTATGTAAATTACATATAATTAGGGTTGCCAACCGTACTATAATAGTACATTATGATACGAGTGTGCTATGTTGGTCATTACACTAGAGGCGGTATTATGCGCCCGAGCCGCAGGCGAGCGCGATAAGGAAGCCGAGAGCGCAATGACTGATAGCACAAGAGTTCCATACGACTGTTTTCGTCACATGCGAGGAAAAAACAATATTTTTTTTGATAATAATTAACCACACAGCGAAAACGTCAACAAACATTTGCGGAAAATGGCGCCCAAATCAGTAATGCGCGCGCAGGTTGACATTTACTTCAGCGGCATAAGAACTCTTTGATGGTATTACAAAAAAACTGTAAGTATTACCCGGCTATATTAAGAGTGCTTCGTATACGTACGTCTAATTGCAGTCACGTACAAACTTGACTTTACCGGGTTATACCTATTATAGCACCATGTGCCGGAATTTAAAGTAAAAAGCACGCGTGCGTAATAGCTTGGATTATGAGCCTAAAACCGATGCAATAAGATCCACTTTACGAGCAAGTGTGATGAAAAATATAGTATTGTACTATATTTCGGGGCTGCGTACTATATACTGTTGAAGAAATATTATAGTACTTAGGCTAAAATACTATATTTCTGGACCAATCTCTATTTTGCATCACCGAAATCTAACAAACTAATCCTCATTTTTTTATGACTAGAAATCAAACTAAATCACGTCTGTCCTGTCAAAAATCTTTCACTTTTTTTGCTCTTTTCTTAAAATACTATATTTTTTATTTATTTAAATAAGTTCACCAACACTGTGTACATCAATACATTTTTAAAACTTATAGTATAAAGCCAAATGTCACAATAATTATAGGAGTATTTTTGGAGTGTACTATATATTTTAATAGCTTATTTTGAAAAATACTATATTACGCTGAAGAAATATTGGCAACCCTACATATAATACACACCTACCACGGGATGACAGGCAGCAGTGTCCTCTCGGTTAACGGTGGTGAGAATTCTGCGATCCCAAGCCGCCTGCCAAGCGTGGGGATTATGGGAAACCAATTAATTATTAAAGGGGGTTTGCCTTCGTCCAGCAGCGGACGTTTTAAACTTAAATAAGGGAAACAATTATATGTTATCAATTACTAGGTACCTAACTGCATGCCATGGGCAATATTCATTAGTCATATTCATAAAAATTTATATGTCTAATCCTTAATGAGGATTCCCACGACATTGTATACGAGGAAAACTATTGTTTGATTTTTTTAATGGGTAGGTATTAGCAGTAATGATTCAGTCTAGAGTTGCCCAGAGTTACTAAGAGATGGCGCCAGATTATTTTTTATTACTATTTTTTTTTATACGTTCAAGTGACGGGACGAGCAAGACGTTTGCCTGGTGGTAATTGTCACGCCTGCCACTAACAGTAGTAGCAGTGCCAGAATTGTGAACTTGCGAACACAATCCTGCGCTCGTCACCCTGAGATATTAGATGTTAAATCTTTTCATACCCCAGTAATTTCTCTGGTAACATTGCCTTCAAACCGGAACACAGTAATGCTTCCACACTACTGCTTGGCGGTTGAATAACTGGCAAATTGTGGTACTTCCTCAGGCGGAGTCTGCAGTAGAGTAGAGTCCTACCACTACAAGAACATGTTAGCTATATATTCGTTCTTTTATCAATGGGATGAAGATGATGATGAAAATGAGCGCATTGCTACCAGATTTTGTTAAGAAAAGTTTACGAAAGATACTAAGGGCCGGTTTTTTGATCCGTAGTTAAGCCAACTAATAGTAAAAAACGGTAAGAAATTGTTAAAATCCTAATAATTCTAACGGTTTTTTGATTCATATTTAGCATGACCAGTGGACTAAAATGTAACTAATGGTTAGCTAGTTACTATAGTGAGTTTAACATATGGTTATGTCGATTTTGACCACGGATCAAAAAACCGGCCCTAAGCCAACCCTGCCTTAATAGGCGGAACCTTTGTTCAGCAGTGGACATCTTGTGGCTGATAATGATGACTAAGCAATAAAGTTCAGCCAGTTTTCTGTGGATTCTATTGGCTTTTAGAGCACACATTTAGTACATTTCTTATTTGGAATTTATTGTGAGTCATATTCAATTGTACGTCCAGGGCCCTGTTTTATAAAGCTTCTAGTACAAGCTTACAATAGGGTAGATGACTGATTTTTATATCGTTGAAACCAATAGCTTTGATGAAGAATTTTAGTAAATATAGTATGTTTATTTAAAAAAAAATTTAAATCAGTTAATAATGTTCTGATATATGAGTGTTTAAAGTTTTTGTTAGAGACAACTCTGTCCCTTTCACACAAAACAAAAAATGACGTCACGCCTTACTTGTCAGAATATAATTTATATGGCGTACAGAGAAGTGACGTCACGATTTGCTGTTTCGCCTCTCTGTCTAGCATGATATTAACATGCTTATAAGTTGCTTATTTTTGATCAGATTTTCATTTTCTTTTCATTAATCAGCTAAAAAAAAACCAGTCATCTAGCCTATTACATTATTAAATTACTGGGTATGAAGAGATTTAACATCTAATATCTCAGGGTGACGAGCGCAGTACAGTGCGGCGCAGGATTGTGTTCACAAGTTCACAATTCTGGCACTGCTACTGTTAGTGACAGGCGTGACGCTTACCATCAGGTGAAAGTCTTGCTCGTCTCGTCAATTGACTGTATAAAAAAAAAAGAACTTGTACATTATATAATATTTAATAAGTTACTAATAACCTGTAATAGGCTAAGCTTAGTCAAATAAATATTATTATTATACACGTATTTATTTCATTTCTTAGTTATTTAAGTATTTACAATAAATATAAGAATACAAAAATACAAATTATACAAAACTTAAAAACTAGGGTGCCGCCAGCAGCGGCAAATATTATTATTATTGTTAGAGGCTATCAAGCCACACATTAACTCTAACATAAGGCTACTACTAGCTAGTTAGCTTATATTTTACTCTATCAGTAATTTACAGGACATTTAAAAGTAGTTACACGAGTTTTTACTGTTAATCATGAGATTAAAACCATGGGGCACAAACTTTATTAGAAATATAAGGATGAATTCAGTGACCGACTTGCCCTTCACAAAACTCAAGAGCCTATATGGTTGGCTGCTCTTTGGCATGATGTAGAAGCAAGGCCAAATTAAATTAGTTTATAAGTGACGATCAGCCTTTTTTTATGGTAACTCATTAAATGCAGTGACTTTGTGAAAACAGATTAGCAAGACATTATTTTGATGTGTATTTGAACTAAGTGACAAACATTGTAAGATATCTACCTATAGTGTACCTATAGCAGGAGACAATGGGTTTATTTAGGTAGATATTAGGGGTATTTAATTTAATAACAGTTGATTAATATTGCACGTTTCATAAGCACTATTTCGATTAAGAATCTTAAGCTAAAGAAAAAAGATTTAAGTTGTTTCTTTGAGGCTACTATCCCATGCATTATTATACATAATTAAGCATAATATTAGGTCTTTACCTATGAAATTGCCGTTTTGTATGGAATAAGTGAAAGTACTTATTTTGTTAAACTTTTTATTTCTGTTATTCGAAGTAATCACCCATGCAATCGACGCATCTTTGCCAACGAATTGGCAGTTATTGATGCCCTTCTTGTAAAAATTAGCTGGACGAGGAGGCAACAAACTCTTCAAAGGCATTTTGTACTGCCTCTCGGGAATTGAATTTTTTACCCACTTAAAAGTTGTCAAAATTTTGGAAAAAGTAATAGTCGGTAGGTGCAAGGTCTGGTGAGTATGGCGGATGAGGGAGAGCTTCCAACCCCAGCTCTTGCAGCTTGGAGACTGTCTGTAGCTGCAGCGCGAGGCAGGTCTCGACGCGTACATTGCGCTGGCGATCGTTCAAGTTTTTTTACCTTGCCTATTTGTCGCAAATGGATCAAAATTGTTTTGATGCAAACATCAAAAGCTGCTGCTAGCTCAGCTGTAGATTGAGTTTCGTCAGCTTCCACAATCGCCATTAATCACCATCATTGTTGATCAAAGTCTCCGGACGACCACAAGCTTCATTTTTCAAGTCAAATTTTCCAGAACGGAACCGGGAAAACCAATAACTGGTTGTGCGTTCGTTTGTACAGTTCTCTCCGTAAACGTTTTTGATGTTACGTGCCGTTTATGTCGCGTTGGTGCCATGACGGAACTCATATTCCATAAACGAATTTTTAAAGTATCCATTATGACGAAAAATGTTCAAATGTAATGAAAATACAACGCTAATCAATAAACAAAAGACTGAGTTTGTAAAAATAATGTCATGTTTTTAAGACAAAATTAATTTGATATCAGGATACAAAGCCATTCCAAACTTTTTTTCTATTTGAAATGACCAGTACTGAAGAACGGCAATATCATAGGTAAAGACCTATTATATGTATCCATCTTTACTTGTGTTATGAACATTGTTTACCAAGCACGGTTTCCAACATTTTGATTCTGTAGTAAACATTTACTTAAAGGCATGTGCCATCTTGGCTCTAGTTCATACAAAGAGGTATGGGAAATTTGTACAGCTAGCCCACATACATATGGGAAATGTCCTAAGCCTTTATTATTTGCTTTAGGTAATATCTGTGTTTTCCACAGACTTACTGATGAAAAGCTTTTGAAAACTTTGGAGTACTTTAACAATATTATAGACTGTCAAAAGAGCCAAATGTAAGGTGTAAGAGATCTGGATCCAGGTAAAAGTTCTCGCATTTAGATTACCCGAGTGAGTTTTCCCATTAAAATAATGTAAGTAATCTCAGTTTTCAACCGACTTCAAAAAAGAAGGTTCTCAACTCGCCTGTATGTTTTTTTTTCTGTGTTTGTTACGCAATTACTCCGCCAATTATGAACTGATTTTGATAATTATTTTTTTGTTTGGTACTAAGTAATAAATATAATATAATAAGAAACCACTTCAGAGGTGGCCCCATATAAGTTTTATCGAAATCAGTTCAGTAGTTTGGTTTTTAAATCAAAATTACTAGAAAATATGAAGATGTCATCCAGGTATTCGAAGATGAAGTCGGTTGTTTTTTTTAAAAAGCTTATTATTATTATTATTAACAAGATCTGCCATGACCAACACACCCCCCAGTAACTTCTGCTCATGGCACAGCCGATCGCAGAAAGAAAAAGAAATATCAAAAAAAAATAAAAAATAGATCTGCCACAGTTCCAGAAATTGTGTGCAATGTTTCAACACCTACCTGCTAGCTGTTACCGTTCAAAAGTCAATTAAAGTAGATGTCACAACATGACTATAATCACAGCGGCTGCGGAAGTGGAGGGCAAAGGCGGCCAAATGCCCCCCTAAAATCAAACGGGGGGTGCTGCGCCCCCTTTAATTTTAATACGAAGGTTTCTCTGTTCATCATGGTGTACTTTCGCGGCTTCATTATCAGCTAGAAGGGATATCCCTTAATAGGTTTTGCCATAATCCCCACAAATATCCACTCCGGCTGATAAATCATCATCATCAGCCCGGAGACGTCCACTGCTGAACGAAGGCCTCCCCCTTAGACCGCCACACTGTACGACAACCTGCCATTTGCATCCACCGGTTGCCCGCGACTTTTACCATGTCGTCGGTCCACCTATATATATATATATATAGTGGGAAGCCGCGCCTACGCTGCGTCTTCCGGTTCGCGGTCGCCACTCAAGAACCTTTCTTCCCCATCGGTTGTCAGTTCTTCGAGCGATATGGCCTGCCCATAGCCACTTCAACTTGCAAACCCTGCAAGCTATGTCGGTGACTTTGGTTCTATGGTGAATATAATTTATAGCTGATAAATGTCTTGCCTAAAATGGCTCATTATATGCTTGTGTAATCTTCTATTTATGCCAATGATTGAAATGAGATTTAGATGATTACGATAATACCAATACTACAAATGGCAATATACTGAATGGGAAATGCATCATATTCATGACAAAATTATACAAGAGATAATAAAGGCTATCTCAGTTTATAATACCTAGATTTGTAATGTCAAGGAGGCACACCCACTCAGCGCATTAACATATTTCGGCAATGCAGGTGCAGGTAAAATATGTGGTCAATAATAAACATGGAGTATCCCGATAACTAATCCGTCTTGTCTTTATCCACCAAGTTTCAAATTTGAAAGAAAGGAAAAGACATTTTTACTATTCTGAAAATTACAATAAATAATGTGGTCGATTCTGACGGTTTTTGTTGACAGAACTAAACTATCTAAAGTATTGCTGTCCTTAGCTAACATGCCTAGTAAAAAAGTGACAGCAATATTTTAATTAGTTTAGAACTGTCAATTAAAACCGTCAGAATTGACCACATTAAAATATTATGTAAAATAATATAAATATTAGTTGTTTTTATCTTTATCTTTAAAATTGTAGCATTTTGCTCAAGTCTATTATCTTATAAATAAACATGACTCTGCTTTAGAATAGTGAATTCATCAGTGTTTGTCTTTTCTTTCATTCAAATTTGTAACTAGTGAATAGATTTATTGGTAATGGCTTAGAGTACTGAGGTGTGGTTTAGCTGCAGATTATGGTCTATTTAAAATGTAGGTAGGATAATCATACATTTCTTGTCCATTCAAGCATAGATTGTTATGTTTTGATCACAGATTTTTTTAGCTAGGTTCTGCGACAGTATATTTTCTTACCACTTGAAATCTTACAGTTTACCATCTCAAGGTAAGTATTTATATTATCTTATTAAGATATTATTTATTCAATTAACGGTGGTGAGCATTCTGAAATCCCCAAGCCACCTGCTAAGCGTGGGGATTATGGAAATCCCCCGTTTTAAGGAGGAGGGTTTCGTCCAGCTGTGGACGTTTCCTGGCTGATGTGTGTGTAAGATATTATTTCTTATTGCAGATATTATTTCAAGTGCCCTTCAGGACTTAAGTTACAATATTCTACACTGAAAAGTATTTGCCTAGTGATACTACAATAATATGAATCGGCCAATATTTCAATTAAATAGGTTTATTGCAACAGGTTCTAATAAAGTTATTGGAAGGTTTCAATAAGAATCAACAATTTACTACACATGTAAATATAAAAGCCAAAAGTATCAACACAGTTATACTCAGTATAAGTTTCCCTAACATCTTCTAAGGTTCTAAAGTTAGGCTTCCAAAAGTCATAGGTTATGTCAAAGATTACGAAAGATGCGCCATCGTGTAATAAAACAACGTTTGAAAATTACCCCCGTGCCTTCATGTTTACGAGTTGCTCCAGAGTGTAAAAGAAGATAGCACTTTTATGAGAGCAAAAGGGATAGCGCGCATCTCGCTTAGTGAGCGCACACAGGCGAGACAGTCCCTGGGGCCGTTTTCACGGGGCCATTTGTGGGCACGATATGACATATCTCCCTCCTTATTTATATAATATCATTGGGTTATGTTACCAGTTTGTTTACATCTGTAGGAGTAGGTAAATATAAAATACAAACCAGCGTAGCTGTACTGCTGTAGAATTGATTGCTAAACATTGGTTTTAAGGAAATTAGCAAGGAAAAGCATACCTTCTAGTCTTTTTGCTTTGATTTGTTACCTTCCTGTTTAATTTTTTTGTAGTGTGGTAAGAATTTAAAGAACAAACCTAGTCATATCATTGGGGTCAAAAGCGGCCCCAATGCCGGGGTTCGCCATACTTCTGCCGGGATGTCACTGCTTAGAGTCACCGTAGAAACCTCATCACGACAGGAAATGCCACTCCGGTCCGACGGTTACTCCCACGGAACCTGTACCACTTCACTTGCACTTAACAGAAACAAATATCAAAGTAATAGCTACTTAACACTGGAAAACACCACCCTGCAGTCCAATCGACAGATAATTAGAATTTGTTGTCATAAATTATCATTTAGATGTTCACATCAAAACACATGTTTCCACACTCGTTGCGCGCGACGGAGCGTCGCAGTTCACAAACGCAACTTCGCGACTAACTTTGGGACGCGTATGCAAAAGAAAATCTATAATTAAATCAGAATTAAAAATAATCTTTCCACCACACACGCGAAGTTCCGCTGATGATGATGACTTATAGACAAAATTTATTACTTTTTTATTTTTTGACGCATTATGTTCTATAAAATATGTGTCTATGATAAAGAGTCTTTCACATAAGTAGAATAACAGTTTTTATCTGCTAATATCATGCTATTTAGCAGTATTAACTTTATCATGTTGGCTCCACTGTACTGATGTCATTACACATCGAAATTTTAGTCTATGGTTGTGTCCATTGTTTTTCTACAATGTTATTTTTCTGACTGCTGCTGGTGGGCGAAAAATTAGTTTCACTGCGTCGAGTGTGAGTTTTATCTGGTGTTCGTGTTCGATATTGTGATTTATTAACAATAGATCACGAAGATGTCGTCACCGAGCGCTGGGAAACGCCGCATGGACACAGATGTCATCAAACTGTATCCTTTCTTTGTTATCGTCATTACAAAGGCCCTATGCATACAGGACGACCATGTAAATAAGTAGCTGAAGGGCCATCAGCTGATTGTCACTAACCCTATTTAAAATCGATATGGGGTGTGTTTCTCCCGAGAAATTCTCGTTTTACGATGCTATGATGGGGTTTGGTTAAGGGTTTTTTATGTCAAGACCTTTGGCTTGCTAAGTGCGAAGGTGCGTGCATTCTTTGTAGTATCTATATATAACGCGTAGATAAACACGTACGTTCGCGCGGAGCTTCCGCGTCTACTAGATTGTATATTTCGTAATTTCCGATGTAGGCCATGGTCCCATTGCGTTTTTTTGACGGCCTTACGCGCTCGTACTGGATTACCTATTCTCTAAGCTTAGCAACTGAATTGCTTATATCCTTTCTCCTCCTATTATTTTCATTGTTGTGGGCAGAATATGCAAGTTCTTTGTCATGCTTTGTCAAGTGCTTTGTTTCTAATCACTGCTATTTATTATTGCTGCTGCATGTGAAGTAATTTAATCGTTATTATGGTAAAATTATCACAATAATATTGCTCCCTTTAAAATGAACCTTACCCTACAATATATATATACTGACATAAAAATAATAATTGTTAGATATTGTTACAAGAGACAAGCTATTGTCCCACCCTATATTGCAGCGCCCTAACAGGATATATAAACTCAATTGCTAACTATACTTTTATAACTTTTTGTTGTAAATGTGCATTGTGCAAAATGAACCATAACTATGAAATGAATAATCACCAAAATCAATTTAGAAAATCGCAGAGTAACATACAAACATATGGAATAAAACACTTCCATAAATTAAATTTGTTTATTGAGCTAAAAAGAATAGGATTCATTACATTTAACTCACACAATAATACAGAAAATAGTAATAAGTTAAGTAACAACAATTGCATAAAAATAAGTCGGGTTTGTAATCTAAATGTCAAATAAAATAATAATCAGTCTTTGATTGTATAATCAAAGTAATCACAATTTCCTAAATGTTAAATAAAAGAATAAATATTATAATACTCCTAATAATATTGAAACCGTTGTAAGTACAGTCATCTAAATAAATTGTGCGTCACGCAAAAACTCGAAAATTACTGGATCGTTTTGAATATATTTTATTGTTTTCTTTGCTTCAATACTGTGGTGGTTAAGGAAACATTTTATGCCATTTACGAAGTTCTTCAGGGTACCTAATGTGTACAATTAAATATCATTCTAGTATAATCTATTCCATGAAGCATATTACTCCATAATTGTTAATATTGCCTCATTTCACACAAAAAAACCAGACAGCTTATTACATTCCATACTTTGTACTAAATGTGCAACTAAAAATATGGTTGTATTATATCCCATATACTTACATATATCATAAAGGTCCCTGAAAACATTATATTCTTCAACACAACAAAACATGTACAACATAAAACATAACATTGTATTGTTGTTGTATTGGCCATTGTGTAGTGCTGTCTGTCTGTTTGTAAAAGTGATATTATTAATAACAGAGTCTAGTAGCTAAAAATTGAATCTTTACTAGAAATACTTTCAGAGTATAAAGAAAAGAGATGGGAGAGTAAAAGTATTTGTTTTTATGGAATAACAAACAGAAGTTGGTGCACCAGCTCTTATTGCAAGTTTGCATACAGTTTAGCCTGCCTTTTTATGCAGGTTCATACTCCACTTAGCCACCCAGTGTATAATCTATTCTATGTATGTTTGACATTTATGTCAGTCCTGTATCAAATGCATCTTAATAAATCTTCACTAAGAGCCGGTTTTTTGATCCGTGGTCAAAATCGACAAAACCATTTGTTAAACTGACTATAGTTAACGAGCTAACCATTAGTTACATTTTTGACCACTGGTCATGCTAACTATGAATCAAAATACCAATTATTGGGATTTTTACAATTTGTTACCGTTTTTAACTACGGATCAGAAACCCGGCCCTAAATGATTCGGTATATTAGGTACAAACTTGCGTGCAAACCATATGGTGGTTCTTTCTACCATTCAGTAGGCTACCTACCCTTCCCTTGAATCTGAACCTTTATTATGTTTAAACTACACTTTTTTATTATGTTTATTTTGATACTTGATTTATTACACAAATCAAGTATCAAAATTAAAGTGGTCCAATTCATAATCTAATCAAATTTTGGGATCAAATGTCGCCGGTTCAAACTCCGGGCCCTTACCAACGAGTTTATTTATATAATTTCATATTACTGGCTGGTTGGTTAAGGAAAACATTGTGCAGAAATCTGCATACGTCCGGAGACGAAACTCAAAGGTATATGTGAATCCACCAACCTGCCACTTAAATAACATGGTGGATATGGCCTAATCGCCCTTAGGCTTATAGCTAATCTACCTTATTACCGTTCTGTAAAATAAACATCTAATTTTGAATAGGTACTATACAAAAATAATATTTTCACAAAATCTTTTCACCTGACACTCGATACAGTGGAACATTCCAGAATTCCCTAGTTGTTTACTTCTATTTGTAGAGGTCAAGAGAGAAAACAACTCATAAAGTTATAATGTTGTTGATCTCAATTCCATGTTGTTTATTATTTAGGTGCTTATCTGTCATTGGTGAATTTTAACAGTTTGTTGACCTTGGTATGTGTATTAGTATAGATCTATTTCCGTCCGTTTGAATTTGAATCTCATTAATCATTCAAATAGGTAAATGTTATAGTTTGTTGTTGTGAGAACCTTAATGCTATTTGTTGGCGACGATACTTTTTAAAAATTTTCGAATTTTAGTTATTTTATACTTCTTTATTTTAAATAGGTAATTGGTTTTGTTTCGTTATTTGTTTTTTGATATCAGTCTTTGTATAAATGCGGTGGAGTGAAGTCGTTTTTTTTTCAGGATTTTGTTTTGTTTTAAAATGTAAATTATGTTATTTTATGTCGCGTAAAAAAAAAAAAACTTAACAACAAAAATTGTTGAATTTTACAAAAGGTAAACACATCATCGAAAAACAATAAAAAAAAATTACACCCGCCCGGTGCCTTACCTTACACCGTTGCGATTTGAACCTAGGTTCTAAAAACCCTTAACCTAGGCTTTATAGTTTTTCTGAAGGTTCTTTCTCCTCTAACTATCCCTACAGAGTATCAACTAATTAGTACAAAGTACCAGGAGATCACAAATAATGAAGAGATAAAGCTTATAAGCATTTTGTGATAACAGGGTACCAGACCAGCGTTGTTATTCACATTTTATAACCCTTCATCATTATCATCAGCCCGGAGACGTCCACTGCTGAAAGAAGGCCTCCCCCTTAGACCGCCACACTGTACGACAACCTGCCATTTGCATCCACCGGTTGCCTGCGACTTTTACAATGTCGTCGGTCCACCTAGTGGCAGGCCGCGCCTATATACGTTGCGTCTTCCGGTTCGCGGTCGCCACTCCAGAATCCTTCTTCCCCATCGGTTTTCAGTTCTTCGAGCGATGTGGCCTGCCCTGCGCCACTTCAACTTGCAAACCCTGCGAGCTATGTCCGTGACTTTGGTTCTTTGGCGAATATCCTCGTTCCGGATTTTATCGCGCAAAGTAACTCCGACTATCTACTATACTATAACTCATAGCTATCTCCATTGCGCGTTGTGTGCATCTGAGTTTCTCCAAAAAAATTTAATTTAATGCATTGAGCTAATATCTATAGTCACAAACGTGCAAAAAAAACCCGCGCCAAAACTCCTTGACTTTTTGAACGACTTGAACTACGATAAGACACAAGCGCTCAAGCATACATTAACCACTATACAAGCGACATAACGTCTAAATTCGAACAAATGTGAACTATATAATGCACGTATTGGTATGTATAAATGGCACTCGGACGTTTTTTTGACTGTTTTCTCTTAGAGATTGTGCCTCTTTAGATATTAGCTCAATGATTGAATGCTGAAATTTCCAAAATTCCCCGAATCCAATTAAAAGCGTTGCGTCTCGATCCGAGAGCCAGACAGGGGTAACGACCAGACAAGTCTGGACTGAGGCTCGGAACCCAGACGATCGAAACACGTAGATATTAATGAGTCTATCTATGTCTATGTAAATTTAATGCCGCAGTTATTAGCTTCACTTATAAATTATAACTTAGTATCTATCGTCCACCTCGTTTGGTCCGACGTTGTAGTAAAATTACGGGTCGAACTTGGGCTCGGACTTTTTTTTAATTGTTGATAGGCTTGCGTTTGACTGCCATCTCGTCTGATGATACACGAAGATGCAGTCTACGATGGAGCACGCTTGCCTAGAAGAAACCGATTCACTCGCGACTTTAATACACCCAGATTATAAGTATCGGGAAACACCCACTCGGGCAGCGCCACCCACTGTTTAGCAGTTCGAATAAAGAAAGTGGAATCAAATAATTTCGCACGAGTTTTTGGTATGTCAACCATGAATTGTATTTTTGTTTTATTTATACGGGAATACTCACGTTTAATTAAATCGGATACTCCGACTATAGTTTCGATCACATCCGGTGCTAAGCAGGACGCAGCTGCACGCGCGTCGGGCTCTGTTTACACTCTTTGAAAAAGGCCACCGGATGTGATCGAAACTGTAGTCGGAGTATCCGATTTAATTAAACGTGAGTATTCCCGTATAAATAAAACAAAAATGTGTCAAAACCACGTCAGTTTTCGTAATAAAATTGTATTTTTCTGTGACATCCCAAAACCGTGATTATTAGGTCGCGGCTGCTCACAATGATACAACAGCAATGCTCTTTAGACTTAGTGATAGTGATCCGATATGCGGAATAACCCTTATGCAGCTAATTTATTTTTTACCATTGCCACTCGAAAAAGGGCATTTGATTAATCGATAACAGTGAATAAAATTATCTTTTACTCACTGAGTGGATAAAAACATATTGAATATGGACCAAGCACGAATTATACGAATTTTGTATAAAAACAAATAAAACTACTATACATAAATAAATAAAAATAAGTGCTGAAAGTAGGTATCTACCAACTGGCTGGCTAAATGAAGCTATTCTATTCTATAATACAATTTTCATCACACTTGCTCGTAAAGTGGATCTTATTGCATCGGTTTTAGGCTCATAATCCAAGCTATTATACACGCGTGCTTTTTACTTTACATTACGGCACTGGTACTATAATAGGTATAACCCGGTAAAGTCAAGTTTGTACGTGACTCCAATTAGACGTACGTGTACGAAGCACTCTTAATATAGCCGGGTAATACTTACAGTTTTTTTGTAATACCAACAAAGAGTTCTTATGCCGCTGAAGTAAATGTCAACCTGCGCGCGCATTACTGATTTGGGCGCCATTTTCCGCAAATGTTTGTTGATGTTTTCGCTGTGTGGTTGATTATTATCAAAAAAAAATTGTTTTTTCCTCGCAAGTGTGACGAAAACAGTCGTATGGAACTCTTGTGCTATTAGTCATTACGCTCTCGGCTTCCTTATCGCGCTCGCCTGCGGCTCGCGCGCATAATACCGCCTCTAGTGTAATGACCAACATAGCACACTCGTATCATAATGTACTATTTCATCACACTTGCTCGTAAAGTGGATCTTATTGCATCGGTTTTAGGCTCATAATCCAAGCTATTACGCACGCGTTCTTTTTACTTTACATTACGGCACATGATGCTATAATAGGTATAACCCGGTAAAGTCAAGTTTGTACGTGACTCCAATTAGACGTACGTATACGAAGCACTCTTAATATAGCCGGGTAATACTTACAGTTTTTTTGTAATACCAACAAAGAGTTCTTATGCCGCTGAAGTAAAAGTCAACCTGCGCGCGCATTACTGATTTGGGCGCCATTTTCCGCAAATGTTTGTTGACGTTTTCGCTGTGTGGTTGATTATTATTAAAAAAAAAATGTTTTTTCCTCGCAAGTGTGACGAAAACAGTCGTATGGAACTCTTGTGCTATTAGTCATTACGCTCTCGGCTTCCTTATCGCGCTCGCCTGCGGCTCGCGCGCATAATACCGCCTCTAGTGTAATGACCAACATAGCACACTCGTATCATAATCAACTATTAAATTAAGAAGAAAATACCCCGCCATTTTGAGTAGATTCTTTTCTATCTATATTATCATTTCTCGAGTCGATGGTAAAATGTAGAGTACACAATTCCTGAAAAAAAAAACATCTCGGTTCTTGTATCCCTCGCTGATCTCGGGATCCAACTTAGTCCCTTCCCTCGAATGAAATTTCCTTTTTTTAAACTTTCTACTAGGTTGCCTGACTTACAAGTACTTATTATTTTGTGTCAGCGTCAGTTAGAGAGAAAAAGATAAATTTAAAGTAGTCGCCTCTAAAATTCAATGGTCACTCCAATGTCAGTGCCCTCGCCATATTGCTATTGACCTCCCTATATTCAGATTTGAAATGGCCTCGAATGTTTGATTCATAAACCTTTGTTTACCCGTCGCATCGTAGTAACTACTGCGATTTATTCTGCGGTCGCATGTATGAAAATCTTTCAATAATCAAAATAAAAGTACATGGAATGGTAGCCAATGCGTGGTTTGGCATGTACCTACTTACAAAATATATTACGATACGAACTAATGATTGTTTTTTTTTCTTTTATTATTTACGAAGCGTTATTAATTTATTATTACTAGTATTATTGACACAATTTATTATTAATTTATGACGAACCTCCTAAAATACCTCTATTTAATAGGCATCTTATTGTTAAATGAAGTCGTCTTCCTCTCTTCTACTATTGCTGCGCCCGACAGGGTCCATATGAAACTTCTTTTTGACAATATCTGTGTACACTATGGAAGCAATAAATATCTGAATCTGAAATAAAACAGAAAAGCCAAGTGGTATGAAAGTACATAAACTCCACAGAGCTCATTTGAATCATACATTTTTGCGTTTTTCTATTTATAACTGACTTCAAAAAAGGAGGAGGTTCTATGTTCGACGGTATGTATGTTTTTTTGTTTATGTGTCTTCACCGATTTCTCCGATTTAGAAAATTCTTTTTTTTTTCTTTTTTTTTTTCATGGTCCCATATCATATTAATTAGAAGTCGGTTGCTTTTTTTTTATAATTCACTTGTTTCACAACGTCACGGCGAATATTCAGTAAATAAAATATTTCATAGAACTGTATTAGTTATTAGTTTTAAGTTCGAAAATTAAGTTTAATACCTACGCGATAAGGCAGCTATCTAGAAACTTCGACGATTCCAAACCAATACATGAAGCGCATGAAAGTCTTGATAACTAGTTCGCATCGTGAGAATTGCTCTATCGGTTAATATCTTATCGTTTGCGGTGTGACTTCCCTAGGACACAGTTAAATCGAGTAACAGTAGTTAAAGTACTTTTTAGATCTCCAGTCACTTCGGGATTTGTGGAATGCTCTGCCCGAGTGGATTTTCCCGATAGTTATAATCTGGGTGTCTTCAAGTCGCGAGTGAATCGGTTTCATTTAGGCAAGTGTGCACCATCGTAGACTGCGTCTTCGTTTAAAATCAGACGAGATGGCTGCTAATGCAAGTCAAAAATTCATTTGAAATATTGTTTACAGTGGTCATGTAGCACGTCTGGGCGTTATTAGTATAGAGAAGAAAAAAAAACGTGGGCAGGGGAAGCACGCTTTGAATGAGCGTTGGTGCGAGAGCCCGTTCTGACGATGCGTTCTGTGTTCTTGTGTAAACAAATTGATATAAATATATCATTATTCTTTTGTGAAATGTTATTAATTATTTTACTAAATCGATTCTTAACTGTTACGATACTAAATTAAATTAAAATTAAAACATGAGAAAGTTTAATTAATATTTCTAAACTGAAATAAAAAATCTCGAGAAAGTTTTAAATGAGTTTAAATTCCTTTAAGATTTTCTCTATCGAGTGAAATAATTTAAATTGAATTCAATAATTGATTCGAATCGAATCAATGTTTTTTATTATCGCTTGTGAAAACTATAAGAATCATAGTAAAAAAGTGTACAATTTCAGAGCTCGATAGTGCGATGAGAGAATGGTCTGTTAATACTTAATATTAATTATGAGTGATACACAATGGGCTTTTTTGCAAAAACATACTTTTGGTGCAAGTGTACCTTCTGTTTGGCTACACTGTGCTTGAGCAAACATGTCTTATCAAATAACAATGACAATAATGTTCGACGTAAATAATTTGTGTTAAATCAGGATCACACTGCTGACTGATTGCGGAATCACTCGGCGGATGTGACTTAGTTTTTTTGGCGTTGGTTTGTTTCTTTATCTTCACTTAAAATAATCTGGAATAATCGTCGTAGTCAGCTTTAAGATGTCCACTGCTGGACGAAGGCCTCCCAATAGATGTTGGGGTGTTGCCATAAACCCCACGCTTGGCAGGCGGCTCGGGGATCGCAGAATGCTCACCACCGTTTACGTCCTCCAGTGGGTCTGGTTGCAATTTAAGGACATACCCAGGTCCTAAGGAATAATCGTATAGCTTGGCAATTGGCAAAACACTTTCCTGTATAATAGGGTAGATGACTGATGTTTATATCGTTGAAACCAATAGCTTTGATGAAGAATTTAAGTAAATATAGAATGTTTATTGAAAAAATAATTTAAATCGGCTAATAATGTTCTGATATATGAGTGTTTAAAGTTTTTGTTAGAGACAACTCTGTCCCTTTCCCACAAAACAATAAATGACGTCACGTCTTTCTTGTCAGAATATAATTTATATGGCGTACAGAGAAGTGACGTCACGATTTGCTGTTTCGCCTATCTGTTTTGCATGATATTAAAATGCTTATAAGTTGCTTATTTTTGATCACGTTTTCGTTTTCTTTTCATTAATCCGCTATATTTATGGGCCACATTTTAATAGGACAATAAAAAAACCAGTCATCTAACATATTCAACAAAATCCATCAAAAATATTCATGCACTTGCACATAGTAGAAAATGAATGTATAGGTTTTCCAACCCCTAGCACCCGACACAAATGGGTGTCATACTATGACAGCCGGTGGGAACGAAGTACCACAAGCTATTTGACAAATATACATATACAATCTGTAACAGAAAGGTACAACACTACTGAAGGGTATGTATGTACTCATCAGTATGAACAACTATTACTTTGGGACCAACCCTAAAATCGCGAAAAAAAAACAGCTGTTCCATACATTTTGTCCAAGGTCAATGAACTTTTTGTATGTAACAGCTGTTTTTTTTCGCGATTTTAGGTTTGGCCCCATAGTAAAAGTTGTTACACGTTGTATATTCAATTACATTCTGGCTAGCCGTATTGTAGAACGCCAAGCACGCATACAATGCGGCGGCCTTACTTTCAGCCGTAATACAATTTGGCTAAACCTTAATACGCCGCTTTATAAAACAGCGCTGTTTTTTAAAATGGCTAGCCGGTATGTAATACGGCGTATTCTGCAATTTGCCTGCGACATATACATCGTCTTCGTACTACCACTTCGCATTGTTTAACAACCGCAAAAACTAGTCCATCTTTATACATTTTTGGATCCTCGGACCGTTACGTGAAAGCTGTGTAGACAGCCTGATCTGTCGCGGCTTTAGTCATTTTGTACAAAACTGTTTTCTTACTAGTTTAACAATTCAGTATCGAAAGCAAGCACGAGGTGACCATACTCGGCGGCCTCAACGAGTTCTGCGTCAAGTTCTTTGGCCCACCAGGAAGTAAGTACAACCCTTTATCATCATTCAGAACAAGTCCACTGCTGGACGAAGGCTTCTCTTAATAGAGGGTGGGTGGCCATGATCCCCACGCTTGGCAGGCGGCTTGGGTATCGCAAAATGCTTACCACCATTAACCGAGAGGACGCTGCTGCCCTTCCTCCGGTGGTTCTGCAGTTTTAGGACATACCCAGTTTACCCAGGTCTAAAGATTTATCAATGTTGTTGTATTTGTTACAGCCGAATTGTAGAATTCGCCGTATTGCATAACGGCTATCCATTTAACATAATACGCTTTAAAAAAAATACAACCGACTTCAACTTCGAATACCTGGATGACATTTTCATATTTTCTAGTAATTTTGATTGAATAACCAAAATACTAAACCGATTTCGATAAAATTTATATGGGACCACCTCTGAAGTATTACCTACCAAACAAAAAAATAACCATCAAAATCAGTTCATAATAGGGTAGATGACTGATGTTTATATCGTTGAAACCAATAGCTTTGATGAAGAATTTAAGTAAATATAGTATGTTTTACGAAAAAATAATTAAAATCGGTTAATAATGTTCTGATATATGAGCGTTTAAAGTTTTCGTTAGAGACAACTCTGTCCCTTTCCCACAAAACAAAAAATTACGTCACGACTTACTTGTCAGAATAGAATTTATATGGCGTACTGAGAAGGTCTCTGCTGATCTGCGGAGGCTGATCTCTGAGGCCCGGGAAGGGCTGAAGCAGGTCGCAGTGATCTTCTGCGACCTATCCAAGGCCTTTGACGTGGCCGATCATGGTGTTCTAGCAGCAAAACTAAAGCACTATGGGATCAACGAACTTGCACTGAGCCTCTTTACGGACTTCATGACGGACCGAGACCAGGTAGTGGTGGGCGATGGAGGCAGGGCAAAGTCACTGCCACTAACAACAATTATTGGAGTAGCCCAGGGTTCCTCGCTCTCCAATATTATGTTCTCTCTCCTTCTGAATGATCTGCCGGAGAACATCAAAGACGGAAACATCCTGATGTACGCTGACGATGTTGCAGCTGTTGTAACGGCTCCCTCAGTAGACCAGCTAGAGAAAAAACTAAATAAGGTGGCAAGTGATCTCAGCAAGTGGTTCGAAATCAACGGTTTGATTTTAAATATCACCAAAACCCACTATGTCCACTTCAATCTATCAGGCCGTACCTACAGACAACTCAAGGTAGGAATTGGCGAGGTTGAGATGGACCAAGTGGAAACCACCACTTTTCTAGGCTTCCAGGTAGATAGCGCTCTAATGTGGGACGAGCACATAGAAAAGATCTGTGATAAGTTGGGTTGTGCTTGCTTTGCTCTGTGGCGCTTATCTGCAATATTGCCGTACTCCATGGTCCGGCAATGTTACTTTGCCTCAGTGCACTCGATACTTCAGTACGGCGTGGAGCTTTGGGGACGGGCTGCCGATTGGGAGCGCGTCTTCAGGATGCAGAAGCGAGCCGTACGGGCCATAGTTAGAGTGTCACAGGACACATCTGCACTGCCGTTTTTTCGGACCATGGGGATACTTACGTTACCGAGTCTTATCTGCCTCCTGGCAGCTCTTTACGTTTGGGACCACCCTGAGGAGTACAAGTGCTTCGGAGACCTAAACCCGAAATCGCGTCACCCGCGCCGACTGTGCGTGCCGCCGCACCGACTCGCGAAGACTTCCAAGTTAGTGCATGTCATGGCACCGGAGGTGTACAACCGGCTGCCCGATGACGTGAGAGACGCGCCCTCCAGGGGATCCTTCAAAAGGAAACTAAAAACCTGGCTCGTTGAACAGGCATTCTACAAGTTTGACGACATTGAGAAAATTAAATTGACATGCTAGTTTTTGTTTATTTATTTTTGAGTATAATATAATGTTATTGGAATTTGATTGTATAATATTCATATTAATTGATAATAATCTGGTTCGTGTAAGTACGTTTACATACTTTGTAAACATTTAATTTATTTCATACTATTAAGATTGACAATTTATTATTTTGTGTTCGTCTTGTTAAATTTGTATACAATTACTTAATATTTTTTGACCTGTAACAATATTTGTTACGAATAAAGAATCTGAATCTGAATCTGAATCTGAAGTGACGTCACAATTTGCTGCTCGCCTCTCTGTCTAGCATGATATTAAAATGCTTATAAGTTGCTTATTTTTGATCAGATTTTCATTTTCTTTTCTTTAATCAGCTACATTTATGGGCCACATTTTAATAGGACTATAAAAAAAACCAGTCATCTAGCCTATTGCCGGAGTAATCGCGAAACACATACAAAAGAAAACATCCAGTCGAATTGAGAACCTCCTTTTTTCAAGTCGGTTGAAAATTACAAAACCAAGCAGTTTTTAATAGATCAAAAAGCCGAGTTAAAAAAAATGTATGTTTGTTCGTTCCAGCGCCGTACGAGGGCGGTGTGTGGCGCGTGCGAGTGCACTTGCCCGACCACTATCCGTTCAAGTCGCCTTCCATCGGGTTCATGAATAAAGTGTACCACCCCAACATAGACGAGGTCTCCGGGACGGTCTGTCTCGACGTCATCAACCAAGCATGGACAGCGCTTTATGGTGAGTTTTATGGTATATCTTGACCCTGACTTGAGCCACGACCACACCGCTCGTCGACCTACGTATTGCGTTTGCGACCGCGGCGTTAACAAAATTTAAGAAGTTATTCAGAGTGAGCCACGAGCCACGAGCCGCTGCGTCGCGACTTGCGCTTGCGCAACACAAGAGTGACCGCGGCGGTGAGGCGTACGTACGTATGAGACAGCAGTACTGGCTCGCAGCGCGGGTGCCACGACTCGGAGCTGCGCGACCGGCGAGCACGATACGTCCGACGCGGGCGCAGTCGCCGTGGCATGGCGTCGACGGTCGCAACACGCTCCACGCGCCGCTCGACGCACCGCCTAGGGTCGTCTTGGCCAAGGCGTAACTATACTCTATCCACGGGACAGAGACCACTGGTCCACGGGACCGAGGACGGCTCTTAATACCAGAAAAATCACATTGGTTGGGGATAACGTGTAAATTCCAATGGTTAAGGTACGCTGATTATTTCATAGCGCTGTGTGAAATGTCCAGCAATATTCAATTCGTGTTCTTGTTGGACCTGGGTATGTCCTATAACTGCACCCAGAACCACCGGAGGACGGGCAGCGTCCTCTCAGTTAACGGTGGTGAGCATTCTGCGATCCCCAAGCCTGCCAACCCCTCTATCAAGAGCGAGGGGCTCTAAAGGCTAGATCAGCTTTCGGTATGTTGACTTGGTATCCGATAGTGCCTACTGGCTCCATCCCTCTGAAAGACGTGAAATGGTAACCCTTCCGAAGGGGAGGCCTTCGTAATGCAGTGGTCGTGTTCTGGCTGATGATGATGATGGGGATCAGGGATGGGGAGGGGGTGAAAATGGGAAGGAAAAAGTAAGTGAATAATTGCTTTGCTTAATTTGAAAGGTGAAATGAGCACCAATGTACAATTCGTGTTGCTATGTGTTGATGACGTCTTCGGATGTTTGTTGCAGATCTGTCGAACATCTTCGAGTCGTTCCTGCCTCAGCTGCTGACCTACCCCAACCCCATTGACCCTCTGAACGGCGACGCGGCCGCCATGTACCTGCACAAGCCCGAGGAGTATAAAAAGAAAGTCTCAGGTAACTGATGTTATACGCTTTTCAACCACTGAAGAGAGAAGTGAATAGAACGGAAATGTGACGGGCCGTGCTAGCCGGCATTAAGTGCAAATGCGCTTAATCACAATTCTACCAATTTACATGTTTTTAAACTGAGAATACTCAAAAAGACAGTTTAAATAGACACGTAGGAAACCAAACCACATTGCATCGTAATTGGAACAATTTTAATCTGTTGCAAAATGGCATTTCGAGCGTTTTACTTCAAATGCGCGACCAATGATTGGCATTTTTTCGTCGTAGTTTCTATACAAATAAGTGTGAAACTGGCGACAGCGGTTTTCCATACAATTGCTTTACAACATTGATTTGACAGCCGTTCTACCCAAGAAGTAGGGCTTTCGCTTTTCTGTGTTTTCAACCGTCTTCAAAAAATAAGGTTCTCAATTCGACAGTATGTTTTTTTTGTATGTATGTTACGCGATTACTCCGCCAATTATGAATTCATTTTCATGATTTTTTTTTTGTTTGGTAGGTGATACTTCAGAGGTGGTCCCATCCCATATACATTTTATCGAAATTCGTTCAGTAGTTTGGTTTTTAATCAAAATAACTGTAAATATGAAGATGTCATCCAGGTAGTCGAAATTGAAATTGGTTGTTTTTTTTTAAAGCGTATTATCTTCTTTTTTTTTATTGACTGACGAGACTGATGAGACGGTCGCCTGGTGGTAAGCATCACGCCTGCCCATAACAGCAGTAATGCCTGAATTGCGACAATAGGATAGATGACTGGTTTTTATTGGTCTACGACCAGTGTGTGTTGCCAGTGATGACATATGGAACTGAAACGTGGTCTTTAACTGCTGGCCTTTTGGAGAAACTTAGAGTCACGCAACGGGCAATGGAGAGAGCTATGCTCGGAATTACTTTGCGCGATAGAATCCGGAACGAGGATATTCGCCAAAGAACCAAAGTTACCGACATAGCTCGCAAGGTTTGCAAGTTGAAGTGGCAATGGGCAGGCCACATCACTCGAAGAACTGACAACCGATGGAGAAGAAAGGTTCTTGAGTGGCGACCGCGAACCGGAAGACGCAGCGTAGGAAGGCGTCCCACTATACCACCCACCACCCACCCACCACCTATATATATATAGGTGGACCGACGACATTGTAAAAGTCGTGGGCAACCGGTGGATGCAAATGGCAGGTTGTCGTACAGTGTGGCTGTCTAAGGGGGAGGCCTTCGTTTAACAGTGGACGTCTCCGGGCTGATGATGATGATGATACAATTATTATTCTAGCCAAACTAAATTCCTAAAAATGTATACACAGCTTGCTTGATAACATGCAGTAGATAATCGGTTTCAAGTGGAAAAACAGAACACTTACATTAGGTAGGTAATTAAATTAAATTTTATCTTATCTTGATATAGTTACAGATTTCTTACTTACTGCTATTAAAATTCCTACATAAACTCCAAAGAGCTTATTGGAATTCAAGGTATAAAATGAAACCATTCACAGACTACGTGCGACGATTCGCGACAGAAGAGGCTCTCCTTGAAAAAGACGCCATCACAGGCGTAGGCGGCGCCACCGCCGCGTCCTCCGGCTCCAAGCCCTCCCTCGGAAACGGATCCGACACTGAGAGCTCCATGAGCGACTTCAGCGACGACGAGGCGCAGGATATGGAGTTATAACATCAGGTGAGTGCAATACATGGGGTTATAACATCAGGTGAGACTGATACATAGAGTTTTAAAATCAGATGAGACTGATACATGGAGTTTTAACATTAGGCGAGAGCAATACATGGAATTCTAACATTAGGTGGGAGCAATACATGGAGTTATAACATAGGTGAGAGCGATACATGGAGTGATAACATCATCTGAGAGCGATACATGGAGTTTTTACATTAAGTAAAATATATACATGGAGTTGTAACATTAGGTAAAAGCCATACATGGAGTTATAACGTAAGATACAGCAATACATAGAGTTATAACATAAGAGAAAAATACATTGATTTATAACGTCAGTTGAAAGCCATACATGGAATTGTAACATCGGATGATAGGAATACATGAAGTTATAACATTAGGTGAGAGCAATACATGGAGTTCTAACATTAGGTGACAGCAATACATGGAGTTCTAACATTAGGTGAGAGCAATACATGGAGTTCTAACATTAGGTGACAGCAATACATGGAGTTCTAACATTAGGTGAGAGCAATACATGTAGTTAAAACAACAGGACAATAGTTACAACAACAACAAAAAAACAATAGTTACAACAACAACAACTGTTAATAGTATTAGATTTCTTCGACTCTCGTCTAACAACTGTGAGTCTAATTCTAAAGATAATCTATATTCCGCCTTTGACACTTCGAAATCGGTTCCCCTTCCTTACGTATTAGCCAGAAGACATCGTAGACGAAGGCCCCCTCTTTATAGAGGGGGTTGCCATAATCGTTAACCGAGAGGACGCTGCCCGTCTAGTGCCGGATTTATATTTTTAATGAGTGTAGGCCACTTTATTTCCGGCACCCCATGTAACTTTCTAAAATAATAGGGGCGGCAGCGTCCTCGGAAATCTGCCGCCCTTAGGACGCTGTCGCCCCTAGGCCGCGACCTATACTCACAAATCCAACTGTGCCCGTCCTCCGGTGGTCCTGGATGCAGTTGTAGGACATACCCAGTTCCACAGCTGATATTAAATTTCAACAGATGGCAGTTTACATTGATTTGTTTATTTTCTAGGTGGACGCCTCACTCAGCCCTGCCGTGAGTGCTTGACTCGCTTCTAGTTCTGATGTTGGACAGTCGCACACGCACACCCACTAACTCCTCATGTCAGTTCGCTTCTGTACACTCTCATACTCTATGTTGATCGACTGAAATTAACCCCGAGTCACAGATTAACCCTTATATATTACAAAGTATTAGCCCGGGGCCAAAAGAGCGTAAGGGGTATGAAACCTTTTGGCGTAGTCCCGACCCGCAACAGTAAATGTCAAATGTCATGTCCTAAACTGTCACGTTAGATATAATCGGTCATAAAATGGTAAAATAAATCACTTAGCAATATTTATGACAGATTATCTCCTATTGATACTTTAGGACATTATCTTATTTGATATTTATTGCTCGTCTATGTGTTCCCAATCCAAATATACAAGTTTAATAGGGCGACGCGATATTGAAAAGAAATATGCAAAATGGCGGATGGGACTATGCCAGCTTCCATACAAAAAAAAAACAAAATGATGTGGGGCGCGTTTTTTGTGTCATAATTTGATGGACTCTGTTTCATACTAAAGTCCATTTTGTGACATACAAGGACGCAATACGAATTGTGGCACAAATAGGACTTGTTACGCGACGCAAATAATGCGACTCACAACTCAGAAAATTACGCTAGTGTGGTCTCCGCCTTACGATTTCTTTACTCTCTCTCCTACCCCTACCGCTTTCTTCTACTATTTTAATCTATAAGGGTAGTCTGTGCCCTAGATAATGCTGATACAATCGGAATAATCCGAACAATTTAAGAAGGCGCGTGGCTTGCTTACTTTTATAGAAGGGCGTGCCTTTATACATTTTTCGGACTATACGGTCTTAGAGTGCTAGCGAGAGTTCGAAGCTCCTGAAATGAAATATGAGTTTTGTGTCGTATCACGTAAAGTCGATTTTCAAATGACAAACTGCGAAATTTGTATGTCATTTGTTTTTTGCGTCAGTCTCGTTCATTTGATGCAAGCCGTATTCAACGCTTGTTATTTGAAATTCAGTTGTACGAGAAAAGACATACCGTTCACATTGCTATGCGTTACTTTGAGTCGATCTGTTGTTGATTCGACGCGATATGCTATGACATTTCACAGTAAGTTTGACATTTAACATGTCATCGATTCCTTGCACATCACTATTTTATATCGATAATCGACATCGAAGCGTGTGCTGGACCACTGCCACTAATTGTTACGCATTCATAATTTCTTCAATATTTTTTTGTCGCAATACGATGAAAAGACATGTCGAAATTGAATGCATCTTTGACTTTTTAAGCTAAAAAAATCGTGATATGAATTGGCAACATTTCTCATTACTCATAAAGTGCATTGTCCAACATTAGCCGAGAAAGTAATCGCAATGCCGGAGCCATGTTTGATGTCTGAAAAATCGATTATACTCGTATTTATGGACCATGTATTGCCAACTTTAGAAATAATAACTGCTCATTAAGGCGGCAACATGAGAACATGCTTTAAAACGGTAAAAAACTTTGAAATTCGTGTTTTCAAATTTTTAGGGTGCCTCGTTGGGGCGCGGGGCGGCTAGCGTTGTTGTCAGCGTAAAACTTTGTCAGATAACACTTTTTATTTAGCTTTATACGTTGCAAATTTAAAGCAAACATTTATTTGTAATCAAAATCTATCGTGTATTAGTAAAATATAATATGGCGACACTTAATGTCTGTCGGATAAGAATTAGATGTTTGTCTGTGAATAAGATGTTTTGATACTTTATTTATTTTTTACCCTATAAAATTATTTTAGAGCAGTTTTTTTTTCAAAATCATCTTCTCTAACTAGTTCTCGCTTTTAATCTCACAATAAATGTATTTTTCAACTTTAAACTAAACTTGTTTTGTACGCTTCACGCTGCGCTCGCCGCTCCGTCGTCCCAAACGCGCACCATTAGTCGTCGGTGTGTTATGAAAGTTTCAATGGTTAAAACTAGGAGTGTCTTTGGCTTGTCTATGTGTGTCTCTTATGCTTAAGATTACTGAGCGATACTTTTATTTTATTGGATACTGGAAAGAAAGAGATGTTAACAGTTCGAGAGTCGTCAAATTGGAAATATTATAAAAGAGAATTTACTTCATTCGTCTCACAACTTTGGTAGTATTTTTATTCTGGCGAAGCGGTTAATAAACATTGGAAGTAAGCCCTATGGTATAAAAAATACAGCAGAATTTCGATCGTCAAACTACGATGTAAACGAGACATAAAAAAACACGACTGCACAGAGAATATAAAAACAAATTGCCTGTGTGATGAAAGATTCTAACGATAAGAATCATCCAAATCTATCCAGTCATTACATGAACTCTGAAAATGAAAACATTACTCCTTTTTGGGCTGTCATGTAATTATGACAAAGTCGTATATTTTTGGTTTATTTATACGGGAATACTCACGTTTAATTAAATCGGATGGTCCGACTATAGTTTCGATCACATCCGGTGACGCGCGTGCAGCTGCGTCCTGCTTAGCACACAAGCAGGACGCAGCTGCACGCGCGTCGGGCTCTGTTTTCACTCTTTGAAAAAGGTCACCGGATGTGATGGAAACTATAGTCGGAGTATCCGATTTAATTAAACGTGAGTATTCCCGTATAAATAAAACAAAAATGTGTCAAAACCACGTCAGTTTTCATAATAAAGTCGTATATTCGAATATAAAAAATCTATTGTTCATGACATAGAGCTCACATTAATTTTTAGCTAGTATTTCGATTTTTATCTATATTTCTAATAAGATATACAATGTGTAACAAAAAGGTTCAACAATACTAATAATAATAGGGTATGTATGTACTCATCATTATGAACAACTTTTACTATGGAGCCAACCTTGAAACCGCGAAAATTAAGCTGTTCCATAATTTTTTTCCAATGTCTTTTTATGATGGAACAGCTGTATTTTTTTTGTGATTACAGGTTTGGCCCCATAGTAAAAGTTGTTCATACATACCCTTCAGTATTGTTGAAGGTTTTTGTTACACGTTGTGTTTCTTTACGAAAGTGCCGTAACTATTAATTTATTCTCTTTTTTAACCGACTTCAAAAAAACATAGAACCGCCTCCAGGTTTTTATTTGAAAGGGTATACTCCCGAGGCGGTCCCATATTAATTTGAAGTCGGTTTTTTTTTTAAAGTTTCTTGTGGCTATAAGTATCTAATAAAATAAAAGTAGCGCACCATAGCGGCAATACGATAGGGAGAAAAGTGTTCACTATTTGGTGTTTATTGGATAGAGATAGAACGGCTTCGGTGATTCGTTAGGTATCAACGGACGGTGTGTGTAGGATAGTTATAATGAGAAAAACATTTTACAGTCACTGTTTTAAACTATCACGGTTGTTTACTAAAGCTCTATTATTATTTACGGGATGTTTACCGTGAGTATGTTGCATGCAACTGCGCCGAAATATCGGGAGCTCATTTTCACAACATAATCACGGTAAATATCCCGTAAATAATAATAGAACTTTATTATACAGTCAATTGTAGAGCCTTTAATTGACATTTTAACTTAATAAAAACTATCTTTTTCATTGCAGTCTATTAGATAAGGACCGCGACGTTTAAAGTATGTTTAGGTCGTCAAAGAAAGCCTTTAAAATTGTCTATTTTATACAATTATACAGGGTGTCAAGTTAAGCAATGGACATACTTTTTGTGGGTATCTAAGCTGAATCTAAACGTGAAACAATTTAATCTTGATATTTCGATGACGGACTCGTGTCTCCCCTGATTTCCCCCAGACCGGGGAGATTCACAATAAAGAATACAACAACAAAAACACGAACAACTCTTGTTCTTTGTACAATGAAATAAAAAAAAAGCAAAATTTGTCGCAGAGTAGTTGATAGAATGCACCTCCTAGCGAGACGATTAGCTGTGAGAGGTCAAATGACCTATGCCTATAGAAAACCTTTTATTAAAACAAGAGGCTTAACAAGGCCTTTTAAATATATGCAAAAAGCTTTACTTGTTTTTGTTTATGTTTTAAAAATTATATTTTCTAAAATGTATGTGTTCCGTTTAACGTAACACCGTATATGAAAGCTAATTCACCATTAATCGTTTTACTGGCCAGAAACAAAGCTGGACTGTAACTCTATAATAGGTCTACGCACACCGACCGACTGAGCTAAATTTAACTTTTAAATTAGAATTACTTGCTGACATACACAGTAAAATTAGAAATTAATATGAAATCGAATTCAACTGTTGAATGTTATAATGTGGATATGTTGTTTTGTTGTGATAAGGTTGTTTACGAATGTGTTATTGAAGTTCACGAGCAATGTGTCTTGCATGTGTTTAGTTTGGGACACAATGTGGTCGATTCTGACGGTTTTAGTTGACAGTTCTAAACCAATTAAAATATTGCTGTCACTTTTTCACCAGGCATGTTAGCTAGGGGCAGCAATACTTTAGTTAGTTTAGTTCTGTCAACTAAAACCTTAATATAAATAGTTACAACCAACAAATTTGAAGACAGACATTTCTATAATTGAACAATAGTAGATTACTCACCTAGAGAGTAAAAGTAAAGAATGTCTCAGATCTCATGTATATTGTCTCCCGGTGACAAACATAAGATCTGAGGCTTCTTTACTTACTCCCGTGGTGTGTATACGATTTTACGTGCCGTTGTGGGGAGGAAGTGGTTCCTTTCGCTCCGCGTAGCGGGGCTAAAGTAGCCACTTTAGCCCCGCAGGCACGTAAACAATATTTCTAGTTTTATTTTATTTATACGAAATTACTCACGATTAACTAAGCCGGATACTCCGACAAAAGGTTCGATCTGTTGTGATCTTTTTCAAGGATTGAAAACGGGGCGGCGCGCTGTCTCGTCTTTTTTGTCCGTGTTTATGACGTGAGTAATTCTGTATACATAAAACAAAAATGGCATGTGTCAAAACTAAGTCGGTTTCAATACGTAGTCGTATGTATTGTATTTAATTATAAATTATGACTAAAATTTGTACTTATTAACTTCAACACAAGCTACTGCTCTCGTGAACTGCAAAAACCTATAAATATAGTTTTATTATTATAGACAATTCAAAAATTCACCGACCGGCAGGATTTAAATGTGCAGCGATCCAGATATATTTGGTTGATGTAACGATTCGTGTAAAATCTCTTTACACATAGTACAAACAAAATTACATTACATACATTACATACGTACATTTGTTCACACAAATTTAACAATGCATAAATAAGCTGGCTGCGTTCGTAACCGGAGGTTCGTAACCAGTTGCGAGCGGAAGAATGATGTACAACACCAGATGCGCACAAAGACGTTTTTGTACTTGCACGAGACCACAGTTTTGAACTAGAAACATATTAATATAAGTGTATGAAAGTACAGTGGAATTTGCGCCAGGCAGGAAAACGAACCCTGTGGCTATAGCAACAGGGGCGTTTATCCGGATCGTATCGTAATTTGAAACTTCCCTGTCGCTGAATTTTAAATTATCTATCACGTAAAAGTATAAACTCAATTGAGTTAAAACTTAAATTAAAATTACTTTAACAATTATTATAATCATGGCAGGCGAAACGGCAGGGCGTACGAGCGAGATAGCATTATGTAAATATTCTAATAAATCTGTCCCCATAGAATAAATCCAATTTAAATCTATTAAATCGAGCCCGGTAACGGACTAAAGTCATCACTTTATTATCTCATAGGTATTTAATGTTTTTTTTATTATAGTTTTTATTTTTAAACTAAATGTGTCATGATTTGTTTTGTCAATCTCCCTCTGTGACGTTACCACTAAATGTAGTTCGGGTGGATTATCCAAAATTAATAAAAAAATATGAAAATAAATGCAAGAATATTACTTGAATAATTATAAAGCTTCAAGATGGCAAACGCGTCGTTAGCGCGGAGCCAAAAATCCTGGACGAGTAAAAGAAAAAAACTGGGTATTCGATTCGATCGATAGTTACGAAACGTAGTTATGAATTGAAACCGCGCTTAACACACAACACAGTGTAGGGTCAGATTCGGGTAATCCACCTATACTTTGCTGTTGGTAACACCGAAATGCATTGAAATTGTCTTTGATACTAATTTTGAACACGCAATCGAATTTTGTTGTTTCTATCTGTGATTCGTTATCTTCCCTAAATTGTTAACTGCGTTAACAATTGACGTAAAGTAGTGGAGGAGTCAAAGAAAAATGAATCATATATCGTACAAGTACAGCCAAAATGTAAATAGCAAAATATGACAATTGGTCAAGTGACTTCATTTGATGTTCATCAATTGAAAGTATACTGTACGTAATACGAGTTAAAGTACCTTTTTATGTATGTGAATATTTGGAACGGATGGGAAGAGGTCTCTTGTTTCTAAAATGTTCCAGCTTCACTAAATTCGTTCATATTTGAACAATGTTAGGGCTCATATTGTGTGAAAAAATGTCCAATGTCCTCCTCCGATATTCACTTTTCTTTCACCACCGCCACGATTTAAATTTTACGAGGGAAATATAAATGTAAATTTTGTCACATAGAGGTTGAGATAATTTAAATTTAATCATCTTGTACTTAGTGTAATTTGTCTGTTTTGCTCTTTAGATTTTATTTAGCACAATCATTTTCTATTCTTATCCACTGCCTTTGGTTCTTCTGAGGCAAACGTTTCGGCTATTAAATGCTAGAACGAGTTAGATTCAACTTTTTTAATTACACCCTTACTTAAAAAATTTGCTTTTTGGGACACAATGTACGTGCGAGCGCTCGCACATTTCACCACGCAGGCACGTAAAAATCATTTTAATCTAAACAAGTTTTAGTACCTAAGAATGGGATTTTAGGTTATGCCCAGTTTTATGGACGAAAACTTGTTGAATCGAAATTAAACTCTTTTGTAATCTTAATCTCATTAATTTAATTGTTTGATAACTATATTCAGCGATTTAAAATCTTCAAACATATTGAAATACGCGGGTGAGATAGCGGCGCGCAGTATTCTGTTGCTTAAATTAAAAAACGTCATTTACATTCCTGCGGGGCTAAAGTAGCTAAAAGTGGGAAAGGAACCACTTCTTCCCCGCAGCGGCACGTAAAGTCGCATACACCACGGGAGCAAGTAAAAAAGCCTCAGATCGTTTTTGTCACATGTTTGAATATACGTGAGATCTGAGACATTCTTTACTTTTGCTCCCTAGGTGAGTAATCTACTATTAACTTCAGCGCAATATAAAATCAAGTACTCAGTAATAACTAGCGTTTCATTGAACGACGTTTTTTTAAAAAGATTTTGTTGTAAGGGTATAATTAAAATCGTCTCTTTTATCTGGGTGTCAAAGTTGAATGTAGCTCGTCTTACTTTAGTTCTTCAGTTTCTTCACACAAATACGCGGCATTTTTGTATGTGCGATGCTTCCACTCGACTTGTGCTGTATCCGCCAATATGTTGATTTTGGCTCATTTTGTGATGTTCTTTTTACTTTAAGAATGGCAACGTTTTTATAAAGTACTACTTGAGGGCCCTGAATAATGATGGACATCGTTTTCGTACAAACGTATTAGCGTAGTATTAGAGCTCAGCTGTCAGCTTTTAATGATTTATTTTTTATTGATTGAATGAAATCTACATGAGTATTTTACCGAATATAATTCAGCTAAGTAACATTAAAAAAAAATGGTATTTATTTAGTCCTTTATTGCACACATACATAAATGTACCAAAGGAGGATTGAATGCTAAACCATTTTATGTGCCTGCGGGGCTCATTGGTTACTTTAGCCCCACTAGTCCGCTACGCGGAGCGAAAGAAACCACTTCCTCCCCGCAGCGGCACGTAATATCGTATACACACCACGGGAGCAGCCGAGGGTGACAAGAGGGTATAAGGGTAGGCAGGGGGGCGGGTTTGGAGGTCCAACCCCCAAAATGCCTTCGCCAACCCACCGTTTTATACATACCTACTTACGTATAGATCGTCGTCGTCTTAAAGTTGTTACTTATTGTCTCTGGTCCAGAGCTCAACCCTCCCGAAATGAGCTCGACCCCAACCCCCCCCCCCCCCCCCCCCGAAATTAATTCCTGGCTACGGCCTTGTTCTAGAGCCAAACAGTAGTTTGCCATCGTGAATTCTTTAGTTCAAATTACTTTCACGTTTGTACGGAATTAGCCAGCATCAGATTTCGGTCGGGCCTTAAGTAATTTTTTGCACCTTATGTGTTAATAGGTATCTAAAGTTTATGCCAACACTATAAATGCCTGCTCAAGGAAGAAGATAATGTTAATTGTTTATAAACTATTTTAATTATAAAATAATTTTCGGTACATATCAGATAATTTAAAGAGGGGTTCTACCACAATAACAAACTCATGCTTCGTTTTGTTTTTTCATTAACTGTCTCGCTTTTTTCGCTGTTGAGGGAGCGAGAAAAGTACAATGTAAGATATGTTTTTGAGATCGTGTTAGACCCTAGGGCAGTAAAGTAAGTCAAAAAGAACATTTCAAAACATCACCCCGATCTCTAACTATGACCCATTGCGAACTTAAAGTCTTGCAATCGTCTCTAACTATAAGTCTAGGATTAAACATAGATATATAACGAGAGTATATTAATATAGAAATATAATATCTTCGAAATGATAATTGATAACTCAAGCCATAATAATATATTTTGGTATAAGGAAAATAAACATAAATTCTAGTTTAATTTTTCTCTAAGTTGGTTTGACACATTTTGGAATGTTTTGGAGATTTTTATTTGAAGATGTCTACCTAGCATTTTTTTTAATACTTGTTACAGTAGGCCTTTACCACTACAGGTGTTATTGCTATGAGCATAAGGTCGAATTTATTATAGCGTATTCAGTAGTCATCTAAACTGGCGTGTTAAAGGCCTATTTGTATTAGCAAAATTGTAGTATATAAATCATTATGGCAAAGATTTTTTATTGTATCCCATTTTTAACTTTGTCGAAAAACCGATTTGTCCGCTGATTTAACCAAACAAACCTTAATGTTATCGAAATAAGAATCAAGAAAAATTGCATGTTGATAACAGGATGTTAATATGACTGTGCAATATTTCGTAACAAATATACTTATATGTAACGTACAGTGAAAAGCCTTTGCTCGAAGAACAATTGTGATGTGATATCATTAAGATGGAATTTTTGAAAAGTAATATCATCTGGAGACCGGCTAGCCAAGTATAACAAAAAATATACCTTAGCCAGTCAGATAAATATCACGGGTGTCTATAATGTATAACGTGATATTTGCCGACACGATAATGTACGGCATAATAATGCACGCATGATAATTGGTGTACATGTACATCGAATATCATGCTGTACAATCCATGTCGTACAATACTGGCCGTCCATTATCGGCTAGTGTCTATAAAGTACGGCCCTATATTGTACAGCCAATAATCCGAGTACATTTCTCAAATTGACATAAAAAAAATATCCTGAACCTAACTGCTATACAAATAAGGAATTCGTGTACTTGTACATCAAATATCAGTCTGTACAAAATCGGGGTGTGCATTATTGAGCCGAGCCGATAATGTACGGCATGATATTCGATGTACATGTACACCAATTATCATGCTGTGCATTATTGTGCCGTACATTATCTGTGTCGTACATTATTGCCTCCCAATATCACTATGGCCGCAAAACATAAAAAATATCAGTCTCATACGGTTCGTCTGAACACATTTTTTAAAACATATATCAAACACACATGACGTCGATTATTTTGTACCATTGTTGTACTCGCTAGACTAATCTGAGACTAATCTCATTTCATTATAATATGGAGTAAATGATACCAACCCATAGTAAAGCTTTAGTCCCGTCAAATAAGTTTAGTGAGTTATTGGTGAGTCAGCAGAATTTGTTAGTCCTGAAGACGACAGACGTCAGATCATCGTGTCATTTTAGACAGCTCATGAAGAGCATTACCTCTTTACAAGGTTACTGTCAACTGGCGACGTAACATTGTAAAGGGTAATGCTAAAATGTTTTTGCAAATGTAATACGGACCCACTGTGATGTCTGTTATACATTGTGCAATATTATGTATACCGACGTCAGTTGGTACGGAGTTGTGATGAAACTTGCTGCTGTAGTTCAAATCGTGCGCTGACGTCACGTGTGGGCGGAGCCTATTTGCTCAGTCTGCTGTCGTCCGCCTCGCGTAGCAGTCGTCGTCTAACATAACAGACATACAATTTTAGTGTTTAATTACTTTTTGGGCACCTAAACAACGTATAATAGATATCAGTACGTCTCCGGGGGACTTACATTTAGTCATTGAGCTATAATAACAAGAGTCACCAACGTGCAAATAAAAAACGCGCCAAAATTCGGCGCACGCTCTACAGTGCGCAGACTTTTTGAATGACTTGAACCACGATAAGACACAAGCGCTCAAGCATACTTTGAACACTATACAAGCGACATAACGTCTAAATTCGTGAACTATATAATGCACGTATAGGTATGTACAACGGCACTCAGACGTTTTGTGACTGTTTTCACTTAGAGATTGTGACTCTTTAGATATTAGCTCAATGCATTTAGTAGTAGATTCTACATCCGGGTAAACGTAAACTTATTATGGTAAAAATGAAGTCACGTCACGATTGTTCCCAGGATATTTAAATAATTACCTATAGTTGCAATACAATGAATAGTAGTACCTACCTACCAAAATAGTTGTCTAGGCTTCGACCTTGTTGTGTCGTCGGTAAAATACTTACCTGTAGCAGAATAAAGGTTTATAGTTATATATTTTTATTTGATTACATGTAATAAACTTACGTTATTTTTAAACTAATTTGTGTTTCATTGCGACATGTACTACAACTACATACAGAGGTAGTGTCAAACACTAGTACCATATAACGCGGTTTACCAAACGATTATTACGCGTATTGCTAAAAACGCAAATGGTCAAACCCTAACACGCATTTTGCCTAAACGCACACACATACATCATCAGCTGGAAGACGTCCACTGCTGGACGAAGGCCTCTCCCTTATTAGGGAGGGATTGCCATAATCCCCACGCTTGACAGGCGGCTTGGGGATCGCAGTGTTACCATTACCACCGTTAACTAAGAGGACGCTGCTGCCCGTCCTACGTTGGTTCTGGATGCAGTTTTAGGACATACCCAGAGCCCGTACCGTGAACCGCTTATAGCGGGACTGAATAGGTTCAGCTGCCGACACTGCGCGACCGCGAACCTTATTGCGAGGCGATACAATTCACAGTCGCGCAGCGTCGGCAGCTGAGCGTATTCGGTCCCGGAATAATCGCTCATGGTACGGCCCCAGGTCCTAGACGCAAATGGTCAGACGAAACAGTTTGATCAGTTTAGCTTGGTCTTTTTTTGATTTATATAAGTACCGGCAAAACGAAGTCCACTGTAATTTGTAAAAATAAGTGCATTAAAAACATCTTATTCTTGTATTTTTTTTTATATTTCATTTTCTTATTTTTCCATTAAACAACAAAAAACTAACTTGTATTACATACTTCTATAAGACCTAAATTATCATTTCAACAATTCATCTATAAAATTAATTTATAAAGGGTTATGATAACATAAACCCCTTAAAGTTATGGTCCTATGACTCAAATATGCGCCGGACCAAAACTTTTAGCTTTGGTATTTTACTGATTTGGTCGCGAAATTACTACTGACCAAAAATGTGCGCCTTGGCCTGTTACGTTTTGGTACTTTGTTCGATACCCCACAAGGCCACCTACGAGCTGACAATTCTGTAATTCTATCTCAGAACCAAAGTAACACAAGATCAGGGGCTCCATTTTTGAATCGTACGCATGCGCTACTCTTGCGTACGATTCAAAAATGAGATCTCAGGACGCTAAAGTTGTTCGGATGGATATTAAGGGTTGTTTCACACGTCACCACAACCACAACACGTGGCATTGTATATTGAAAATGAATAGTAGAATTTACACGTACCACACTTTGCCGTCATTATCGACCACGTGATGATACCAACCACATCGCAACCACCAGCGACACCGTGAAGTAGCCGCCGGCCACATCGTAGATACAACTTTGCGTGATTGCGTCGATGCAACGACAGTGCGCGCTCTATGAAACCCGGAGTCAAACTGACTGCACAGGACGCAACCACATCGACATTTTGTTGGTACCACAACGCAACTGCAAAGAGCTGCAGCGACACTATTCACACGTAGCCATTTTGTCGCTGCGATGTGGTGTGGGTTGACCCTAAATCCAACAAAATAAAACACCAACATTGATTTATTAACGTAACTCTATTAAAATAAACGCTTTAACAACAGGCCGTATGTACACATCTATCTACATACATTCATACACAACGCCTCGGGAGTACTCCACGGTTTGAGCGAGCTACACTACACGGGGGCGCCTTCAGCTGCTGTCACATCTCGCTTCATGAACATCTTGCGATAAGGCTAATGCCGCAATTTAAATTTGAAAAAAAAAACTGTTTTTAAACACATCCGCGGCAATGACTGGTAGATATCATTACAAGTCCTCCTTTTGTACATTGAGGGCCTTACTTAAAAACGCCGCTCAAACTTAGTCGCTGCTTAAGATGCTTTGTCAACATCTCACTGACGTGAAGTTGCACGTGCTAGAAAAGGACAGAGAAGTTTAAGCAGTGACTAAGGATGAAAAGTTTTTTTAAGTAAGACTGTTAATGTATGATATAAATAAATCTACATTCCATAGCTTGACAAATAAGAGTACAAATCAGTAGGGCCGCCACTATCGAAAATAGTTATATATACTAGCAACCCTATAGTTTTATATTTTTGAACGCTATCAAGACGCAAGTTGACAACGTAAGTGAAGGAAACTGAAAGCGCTCTAATGTAGATACGGCTTAATAAAAGGCGTCACTCACAGAATTCAAGAAATTTGCCGATGTTGGAATGAGCCGATGATCACCCTAGAACAAAGTTTGTTCAACAAAACGTATAAAGTATTCAAAACAATTATCTTTTTTAGGATTTTGCTTGCACACGAGCTACAAGTTTTCTGGAAAAAACATTCGATCCCTGTAATATAAGGGTACTGGTACCGCGGGGCGTAACTGTTTCTAGGGTGATCACAAAAATGTCATAAATGCTTACTGGTAGCAAGTAGCGTAAAATGGCGGTATAACAAAAAAACAACAATAACACATCACGTACAAAACAAGGATAAACCAAACCACTGAAGCCAACGACTTCTTAACTCGTAGACATCTGGTATAGGATAACTTTCAGACCAAACATTAGTGTATTAGCGCTTATACAAATCATCGACCACCTTACGTGGAGCTGTCCTGATTTGAAACCGGCCCCGTAGCTCAAGTTCATTTTCATAACAAAGTACTAGTTTTTTTTAATTCGATTTGGATGAAACTTGGTAAATTGGTTTGTATGAATATTTCAATTGGCAATATGAATACTTGTTTTTTTTTAACTCTTTACCTTCGGCCTTTCTTAAAACACTGCTTAAGTTAAAAACGTCATATTTAACATCGCGCAATACAAAACTAAAGCGCGCAGTATTACCTAACGTCATTTAACATTAAGTGCCGCTTTAAATAGGGCCTAACTTAAAAAGAAAAAAAAAAGGAACTGTTTTATCGTTATTACCTGTTACTCAAAATGACCGAGCGCTGGGAAAGCGATAACCAAATCAATAGATAATAAAAGATATTGCGAATGAAATTGTTGAACCATGTCTACAAGATTAAAAGTCGTTGTCCGTAACATTTACATACATAAAACGTGTCATACACCCAAACAGTTGTGATAAGTCACTAATTTAGGAATTATCTAACATTGCTGCACACCGTTCTGGACTCTGCTATTATATCTTTGGAACAACTTTATACAAAATAGTTAAGGCAATTTGTATTTTTAATTTATTTCAATTGTTAACAATAAAATGAATTTAATGCTACTTTTATGAAGAAATTTTAGGATACACAGTTAAAATATAAGCCGATAAAAATAATATGTTGCGAATTTGGATGAGATTAAAGTCTTTGTTTTCCGGCTTAATATTACCATAAGTATAGAGACAACATTGGCCTCTATTATAAAAAGTACGCTTGACTAAATAATTTTTACCGTTTTTTTTTGTGCCGATTTGAAGCGCCCTTCGAGCATCTCCGCGCCAAAATGGCGAAAATCAAATGGCTTCAATTTGCTATCGACAATAAGAAGTCCTGCGTACTTTGTATAATCGAGGTCAGTGGGAGACAAGCAGGGCTAGCATGCGCACCGCGAGAAAAAATTGTCGTGTTTTTATGTCGTGCGAAAACGAGACAAACTTATACAGATTCGTAGCCTTGTCCTGTTTTGTAGAATCGAGAAAATTTTCTCGCGGTGCGCATGTTAGGCGCTCTGAACTAGTTAGTATCAAGAATGCGCTCAGCTGAGTAAGAACGGGAATATAGCTGCGCCATAGTTGGGAAGCGAAGATTTTCTATTCACTTTATTTCGTGTAAGGGCGAGGGGGGGGGGGGGGGGGGGGTATTAGGGGTTATGGTAATGACGGAGCCGTACTATGAGTCTATGCTATGTTGACAGGGGCCTAACTTTTTTATCGTGCGCAAAGTTACGCATGCGAAAGGAGCCGACTTTCAAACGATATTGAACCTTATTCCAAACAATATCGTTCGAAGGGCAGCTCCTTTGCGTACGATTAAAAGATAAGGCCCCCGTATTGCGGGGCGATAAGGTTCACGGTCGCGCAGCGTCAGCGGCTGGACCACAGAAAAGCGAATTCCCTGTTTTTCTTCTCTCTTCAGTGGGCTGGATCTAACGGTCACGGTTTTAAGAGTTCATAGTACGGCCCCTCGACTTTAACGCGCACCAAACAATTTATTTGTATATATTTTCTGTATTCTAAAAATCATACTCCAAAACTAGCATACACTCGCATTCTTTACTAAAATTAACATTATCGGGCGTTCAGGCTGCTGATTTCAGTATTCTTATAAAGTTCTATTATTATATACGGGATATTTACCGTGATTATGTTCAGCATCATGTATATTCTTTATACAGGGTTAGTTCTAAAATCAGTTAGCATCCTTTTAAGGGCATATTCTGTACATCAAAACAAACAACTTTTACTCCCGAAAAAAAAAAAACTGCTTTTCTATACAAAAAGTTCATCGACCTTGGCCAAAATGTATGGAACAGCTGATACTTTTTTTAGCGATTTCAATGTTGGCCCCATAGTAAAAGTTGTTAGTTTTGATGTACAGAATATGCCTTAAAAGGATGCTAACCGATTAGAACTAACCCTGTATAGTACGCCCACAGACAACATAATATGAATGTTGTATACTACGTATCTACGCACACCTTGAAACACAATCCTACTATGTTCCAATGCCAATGCCGGTGCCGGCGGAGGCCTCTAACACGGAAATACAGTTGTTACATAAATATAGGACAAGCAACCAGGACTAATTTAACGTGTCATCTGACGGTCAGCTGTAAATACCACTCACGGTCACGCATCCGAAACTGACCGGATCGTCTGATGCTTAACAATCGGTGTCAAACTATGGGCCTTACAGAAAATCCCTGCTTAAATTAACAAACGTCATTTAACTTTAAGAGCGTTTTTAAGTAAGGCCTTTTATGTAATAGGAACACAACAGTATGGACATCCTTTCACCAATCACATGATATAATAAACTATGTAGTAAAACCTAAAATCAGCTGAACAACGCACCAGAAACGTCAGGCGACAATGTACAACCACAGCAGACCCAGTGGTACAACGTGGTACAACTAGTGTATCAAGTAGTACAATCAATATAACCAGTGGTACAAACAGTGAATCCAGTACGACTAGTGTATCCACCGGAACAACTAATGTACCAAGCGGTACAACCGATGTATTCAGTGGTACAACTAATGTATCCAGCTGTACAACCGATGTATCCAGTGGTACAACTAGTGTATCTAGCGGTACAGTCGTTGTATCCAGTGGTACAACTAGTGTATCTAGCGGTACAGTCGTTGTATCCAGTGGTACAACTAGTGTATCTAGCGGTACAGTCGTTGTATCCAGTGGTACAACTAATGTATCCAGCGGAGCAGTCGTTGTATCCAGCGGTTCAACAATGTATCTTGTGGTACAATCAATGTATCCAGTGGTACAACCAGTGTACCCAGCGGTACAACTGTACTGCTATGGTTTTAACCTATGATGAGTCCGCAGCCGAATTTAAATTGCTGCTTGGCTTGGTTCGCCATGCCTGATAACGCGAAGGTGAACGGTAGAGGTTGAAGTTTCTTCTCTAAAACTGCTCCGATGTTCCAATTAGAATCTACCATGCCTGGAATAAAAAAAAACAATTTTGTAACACATTTATCTCAAAATTTATTGTGTGTGGTCATTGAGATTATATCCATAGAGTCACAAACGTGAAAAAAAATGTCCGAGCCAAAACTTTTTGACCGACTTGAACTACGATAAGACACAAGCGCTCAAGCATACATTGAACACTATACAGGGTTAGTTTTAATCAGTTAGCATCCTTCTAAGGGCATATTCTGTACATCAAAACAAACAACTTTTACTATGGGGAAAAAAACAGATGTTCCATACAAAAAAATAATCGACCTTGGGCAAAATGTATGACTGATGATTAGAACTAACCCTGTATAATGCACGTATAGGTTACACACCTATAACACTCGGACGTTTTTTGACTGTTTTCACTTAGAGATTGTGACTCTAGATATAGGCTCAATGTGTGTGGTGTCTATATTTTTGTATTTTGCACAAATCACCAAAGAAGTAAGTAGTAGTAGGCGCGGCCTCCCACTATATATATATATATATATATTTATATATAGTGCGAGGCCGCGCGTATACAAAAATATAGACACAAATATATATATATATATATATATAGGTGGACCGACGACATTGTAAAAGTCGCGGGCAACCGGTGGATGCAAATGGCAGGTTGCCGTACATTGTGGCGGTCTAAGGGGGAGGCCTTCGGTCAGCAGTGGACGTCTCCGGGCTGATGATGATGATGATGATTGCTTCACTTGGGGAATAGTATGTTTTTATATACATTTTGTTTATAACTCACTCTTAAACTATCGCAACTATGATATTAGGCGATAGTAGTGTGATAAAGAAAAGATAAATTTAATGTTATTGAACAAAAATGTTTCGTGTAATTTTTTTTTGGATTTTGGTAAAGATACATTTGATTTAAACCCCATAGAGTTAGACAGTAGAAACAGTCAGCGGCATTTTCAAAACTTTCGTGTAGAGGTGGCCTTATTAGCTATAACAACAATAGGCGTGTGGCCTAATGTTTAATTTATGACAATTAATAGACTTAGTGATGAATATAACTAAATACATTATACATACTGAAAAAATAAATTGTATTGGCTGATAAATCTCTGAGATATGAGCGTTTAAAGTTTTAGGTGGGGATAGAGTGGGGATGCTCTATCCCTTTCTCTCAAAGCACGTGTTAGTATAGCATTAGTATGCCGCGCCTTTGGCTTGACGTCATAGCTCAGTATAGCGCGCTCTCTGTCTAGCTTGAAATTAAAATACTTAGAACTTATTTATTTTTGAATTATTTTAAATTTTGTTTTCGTTGATAGGCTCTATTGATGATCAGCTTTTTAACGAGGTCATAAAAAATTAGTAGTCATCATGCCTATTACTTCCAAACAACCATGCCCCGACAAGGCGGGACAAAACAATGATGATATATAGTTGGGAGGCCGCGCCTGCGCTGCGTCTTCCGGCACGTGGTCGCCACTCAAGAACCTTTCTTCCCCATCGGTTGTCAGTTCTTCGAGCGATGTGTCCTGGCCACAGCCACTTCAACTTGCAAACCTTGCGAGCTATGTCGGTAACTTAGGTTCTTTGGCGAATATCCTCGTTCCGGATTCTATCGCGCAAAGTCGGCTAGCTGATGATTCTTATTCTTATTCAACGTGGGGGCGATAAGTCCTGCACTGACGTCCCGCTAGGGGTGTATTGTGCATGTCCCCAGCGTCTACCCGGGCCAACCCAGCTCCTTGAAATAACGGAGCGAGGCTCTGGGCGCTGGTATAGTAGCTCCAGTGGGTTAGATGGAGGTGTACATGTTAATGATGATGATAATGAGAAGCGTACAAGCCGTTGCGGAGATAAAGCTGCCTCATGCAATCCGGTAGCAATTCTTGTTGGTTCTGTGACTGCACTGCCACAGCACATGCTCTACGGTTTCATTGTCCTGCATGCAGCCCCGGCATAACGGACTATCCGTGGCTCCCAGTTTGTATAAGTGATGATGATATATATATTAGCAGATAAAATAATTACCTCTAAATACTAGATCAGCTTTGGGTATGTTGACTTGGTACCCGATAGTGCCTACCGACTCCATCCCTCTGAAGGACGTGTCGATTTCTGCTACAATCTGGAAGAAACATACCAACCAGTGTTTTAGTGGTGGTAGGACTCTACTGCAGAGTCCGCCTGGGGAAGTACCACACCTTTGTCAGTTATTCATCCGCCAAGCAGTAGTGTGCAAGCATTACTGTGTAATTACTGGGTATGAAGAGATTTAACATCTAATATCTCAGGGTAACGAGCGCAGTGCAGTGCGGCACAGGATTATGTTCGCAAGTTCACAATTCTGGCACTGCTACTGTTAGTGGCAGGTGTGACGCTTACCACCAGGCGAACGCCTTGCTCGTCTCGTCACTTGATTGTACAAAAAAAAACATTATTTAGCGCAGTATATGATACAGTACGCAGATATGGCCGAGTATTAGCGCGCTAATTTTCTAGTGACTTTATTAATGTCGTTAAGACAATAGGCGATAGTCAAAGTCAAATGATATTGTGGCCGCCCATGTAGTGCATTGCTTAATGCATCATTTATTGCACGTTAATTATTTCGATAACTAGACGTAAAGCGTCACGCAGGTGAAGCCCTAGCATAAGACAGATAATTTAACACCGACCGACTGCGTCCGACTTTAAACTCCACAACCCTCCGAGCAGCAGCTTGCATTCCGTGCTGTCGTTCTCACTTTATAATTTTAGCCTTAACTTAGGCTTACAGGTGCTATCTGTTTGAACAGCTTCTGTTCCTTTGATAAGTAATTATAGTGACTTACTTGTAACTGTTCACTGGCTTGTTTGAAGTAACAAATGTGGAAGTTGGCCGGACTCAGGGTGGCTGATATTTCAGAATCTGAAATCAATTAAAAACAAAAGGCTCAAAAATAAAATAAAGCCTTCAAGCGCAAGTCCGAAACGCGAACATGTTTTTTTGTGATTATACCGCTTTATTTTTTTTTAGATTTTTAGTCCTCCCGAACACATACCTTTTGATGGTATTGTAGTTTGTTTGTGCATTCTTAAGATCAAGAATTTGTTTTATTAGTGTAAAATACGCTTTTAAAAAAAACAACCGACTTCGATTTAGACTACCTGGATGTCAAAGAAATCTTTATATTTCCAGTTATTTTGATTTAGAAACCAAACTACTGAACCGATTTCGATAAAATTTATATGGGATCACCTCTAAAGTATCACCTACCAAACAAAAAAAGAATCATCAAAATGAATTCTTAATTGGCGGAGTAACCACTACACCATACATACAAAAAAAACATACAGTCGAATTGAGAACCTCCTTTTTTGAAGTCGGTTGAAAAGTCTATTAAGCGTGGGGCAGGGGCCTCTCTCCCCCTCGTTCCTAGATCCGAATATCTGTAAATGTATATGAGTTCAGCCGCCCCGTCGCGAGGCGGACGATAAGGAGGGGTTCGCTCACCGTCCATAGAGTATCTGGCGGCGGCGGACGTGAAGGCGATCTCTCCGCCCATGACGCGCGAGCCCGACTGGTAGATCAGCTCCGCGCCCATCGCCAGCCTCTTCGTCACGGACTGTTAAAGGAAAAGATGTCGGTTAAAGTTAATTCTAATTATCTATTGATAACACCAACGTTACATACTTCACTGTTTTAAACCTGGTCACCTGTTCTTCACTACAGACACATGGAACATGGACATAGGGATGAATGGTTGAACACGTTGAAATATCGTTTAACAAGTTAACAATTGTAAAATGTTAAATGTATATAAGTATTCTATCAGCTACCTGGTTTCCATAATACAAGCTTTGGTTAGTATGGGGCTAGATGGCGCTGTGTGTAAAATGTCCCCCAATGTCCCCCAATTGTGTAATAGTATTTTATTAAAAATAAGCTTTAAAGTCTTAAAACAAATTCTCTTGTAACCACGCTCTCAGCTTGGTTCGAAGCACGCTGTGCAAGATGCATCCCGAATTTAAACTAGTACGCGGTAGATCGCAGACCCCAAAACGGCCCTAAAACTTCCTTACGCCACGCCCCTCCATTAGATAGATAGATACTCTTTATTGTGCACACCATAAAATACAATAGAAAAAGATACAAGAACCTTATGAGCTAGTGCCACAATAGGCATGATGACTACTATTTTTTTATTACCTCATTAAAAAGCTGATCATCAAAAGAGCCTATCAACGAAAACAAAATTTAAAATAATTCAAAAATAAATAAGTTCTACGTATTTTAATTTCAAGCTAGACAGAGAGCGCGCTATACTGAGCTATGACGTCAAGCCTCAGGCGCGGCATACGAATGCTATACTGACACGTGCTTTGCGAGAAAGGGATAGAGCATCCCCTCTCTATCTCCACCTAAAACTTTAAACGCTCATATCTCAGAGATTTATCAGACATTTTTTTTTTTTTTTTATAATTTTTTTTTCAGTATAAATACATTAATTTGGTTATATTCATCACTAAGCCTGTTATTTGTCATAAATTAAACATTAGGCCACACGCCTATTAAACATCCCACATTCAAGGAACAAGAGATCTATCCACTCGACCGCGTCGTACTTAAAACTGGACAGTATCTGCAGCAGTTTGTACGTAATTCGGCCACGTTCGGCTGTCGTTCGGGTCGTGTCGTGACGAAAAGTCGCTTACTTTGAATAGCTTTATCCTCTTAGCTTAGAGTTATTTGTTTGAGTAGCTAAAATAGGACACTATTTTTGCATTGCATCTATGGCAATGCGATAATAGACTATGTTTACATGATCGATGGCCACGCCATATTTTTGATTGCAAATTATAACAATCTTCTGAATAACCAATTTAACACAGACTAAACTGAAACAGGAAGCGCCTGAATGAAAATTCAAGCGTTTTACTAATAACAGAATCATCCTCACAGAATATCATTTGGTAAAATGCTATTGCAAGTTGTGCAAAGTAAAGTGCTTTGGTATAATAATATATTATGTTGTTCACACTATCCTTTGGCTTAGTAATACCGATACGCACAACCCTGTGTATATATCGAAGGAAGGGTCTGCAGTTTTATTTTTTGGAAAAACGGTTTACCCAATATTGCTTGAATGCATATTTTATTGGTTTAAAGTTTGTGCTAATGTTTGAAACCTTCAGTCATCAGCCACCAGACGTCCACTGCTGGACGAAGGCCTACTTAATATGGGAGGGGTTGCCATAATCCCCACTCTTGGCAGGCGGCTTTGGGATCGCAGAATGGGGTGTCTATAATGTACAACATGATATTTGCCGACACAATAATGTACGGCATAATAATGCACAGCATGATAATTGGTGTACGTACAATGTACATGTACATCGAATATCATACTGTAATCCATGTCGAACAATACTGGCCGTCCATTATCGGCTCGTGTCTATAAAATACGGCCCTATATTATACAGCCAATAATCCGAGTACATTTCTCAAATTGACATTTAAAAAAAATAACCTGAACCTAACTACTATAGAAATTAAGAATTCGTGTACTTGTACATCAAATATCAGTCTGTACAAAATCGGGGTGTGCATTATTGAGCCGAGCCGATAATGTACGGCATGATATTGCACAGCATGATGTTCGATGTACATGTACACCAATCAACATGTGGACCTGGGTATGTCTTTAAACTCCATCCAGAACCACCGGAGGATGGGCAGCAGCGTCCTCTTAGTTAACGGTGGTAACACTCTGCGATCCCCAAGCCGCCTGCCAAGCGTGGGGATTATGGCAACCCCTCCCTATTAAGGGGGAGGCCTTCGTCCAGCAGTGGATGTCTTCTGGCTGATGAGTGAGTACACCAATCATCATGCTGTGCATTATTATGCCGTACAATATCTGTGTCGTACATTATTGCCCCCTGCAGAATGCTCACCACCGTTAATTGAGAGGACGCTGCTGCCCGTCCTCCGCTGGTTCTGTATGCAGTTTTAGGACATGCCCAGGTCCATGTTTGAAACCTTACTTGTAAGTAATGTAGCACGAAGACGGCAGACTTGTCCGTGAAGTCTGGTTTCCCGAAGGCCATCGCCAGCGTGTAGTCAGAGCCCTTGTACTCCACGGTGCCCTGCGTCGCGGTCAGCTTGCACTCTTGTACCTGGGGACAGGAACAGTTGGGATCTCATTTCAATGAACAGAATATTTTATGACGTTATAACATTTTGGGCTGCTAAAAATTTGATGATTTTACTTAGTAAAACGCAGTTAATTTCTTTCCTTCTATTGCCTTATAGCTCAGTTGGTAGTATGTCTGCCTTCAGAGCTGTAGAGCGTGGATTCGATCCCCACCTTTCAAGCTATTGGTTTCAACTATATAAACATCAGTCATCTACCCTATTAGTAAGCATGTTTATATTATATAAATGGATATGAAGTTCACCTGAGCAGCTCCCTTGACCCTGACTTCGGGCGTGAGTTGATGGATGACATTCATGTTGACGTTCCCCGACGGGTCAACATCTCCGAGAAGGACAGGGAACGCTTCCGTGGGCGATATCTGCTTGGTCCCGATGTACGTCGCTCCAAACTTGTAACCGTTTTGTGCTGAACTCATCGTCAGAGTGTGGGAAACCTGGGAATTAAGATTCAACATTTTATTTGATAAATCAAGGATTATTATTCATCTTCATCATTATTATCAGCCAGAAGGCGTCCACTACTGGACGAAGGCCTCTCCCTTAATAATAATAATAGCTATTACTATATTTATTTTATGATTTATAATAGGTCAAGTAAATAGTAGTAAATTAAAATCTAAATTACTATTCAATAGTAAATCTACTATTACTTAAGATATTATTATTTTTATGTAAATAAGTAAGTTCGTATAGGCTGAGTGGCCAGCCCTAGTGTCAGAGTTAATGTGCCGCCCGAAGGCCTCTGACATGGCTGACGATTGTTGTTATAGAAACTAGAACAAACAACCGGGACTAACAATTTAACGTGTCATACGACCCACGGTAGCGCTCATAAATAAATGCCACTCACGGTCACCCATCCGAAGACTGACCAGACCGTCCGTTGCTTAACATCGGTGATCGTTTAGAATCACCTAGACAAGCTACGCCACGAGCGCTCCTAGCGCTACTAAAGCCACTATTTTAAGTAAATTATTGTTAGTAATCTAAATACACACATTGAGATCATGGTTCTCTCTGCCAGAGTCTGTTTCCCGTGAAGTACTTTGGTATCTTCAAATCCAGAGTAAACAGATTCCTTCTAGGTAAGCATGCTCCATACTGGGCTGCATTGTTGGTTAATATCAGGCAGCCAAATGTAAGTTTATTTTATGTTAGGCGAGCATACTCTAATATATATATACCACAACGTATTGAAATTTTGTGTTTGACTGTTAATTCCACTGAAGAGAGCAATTAATAGAACGGAAATGTGACGGGCCGCAGTATAAATGTGCTTAATGACAATTCTACCAATATACATGTTTTTAAACTGAGATAATACTCAAAAAGACAATTTAAATTGATGCGTAGGAAACCATACCACATTGCATCGTAATTAGATCAATTGTAATCTGTTGCAAAATGGCATTTCTAGCGTTTTACTTGAAATGCGCGACCAATTATTGGCATTTTTTCGTCGTAGTTTCTATACAAATAAGTGTGAAACTGGCGACAGCGGCTTTCCATACAATTGCTTTAGTTTAGAACATTGTTTTGACATCCGTTCTACCTAAGAAATAGGGCTTTCGCTTTTCTGTGGTTAATTCTACCATCTCTTTTTTTATTTATTTTGTTTATCCAGATTGTTCTTAAATTAATTTAGGTTAAGGATTTTGATGAAACTAGATCTTCAGGCAACCTGTGGAGATATGATTTTCAATGTTGGTCTGTGATGGAGCAGACTGCATTAATTTTTTTTCTGCGTCTCCTTTCTCTTATGTAGTCTTTCAGCAAGTAGATGTTATGTATGTTAGGAAGGTTGTAGAACCAGTTCTTGATTTTAAATATATATCTCAATCAAGTCACTGCGTATTGAATAATAAAAAAACAAACACACCGCTACAGATAGCCATGTAAACTAATACTTTATAGTTGGTGTTAAAAGTGTTATCAGAGATAGATAACAGATAACTATAGATACCTGGAAATGGTTAGACAGCCCTCGGTTAACCATCAGCTTGCCACCTTCGAAGTTTACTGGCATTACATCTGAAAAGGGAAAGATTTCCAATAGAAAATATTTAGCCTGACAACTGCACCCTTATCATGGACGTTCGTGATTCTGATTGCGAGCGTGCGCGATCAGGAGGGCGCATGGCGCGAGTGGGTTGGTACGAGCAGGATGGCATGCTATCGCAATCGGAATTGCGAACGTCCATGATAAGGGTGCTGCTACTACGGACCAGGGAAAATGGGAATATGGTTGAAAGAGGGAGGCAGGCTTAGATAGATGGATATTCTTTATTTTGATAAACATATATCTATTGTTATCACTTGTTATTATAATGATTTTGTATTATGTACTCTTACTAAACATTTATAAATATAAATATAGTGAATATAGTGTGATAAATCATTCCTGGACAACATTATTCTTGTCCTGCTCCTGTTTAACAGTAGCTTGTACTGCACGCTACCCCATCGTACTAACAATCTCTCTCATTTCCTTTGTTTTGTATTATGCTAAATGATGTCTGTGATTACCCTGTTCGGCGGAAGGTATTGGTACGCCATCTCACAGATTCTCCTAGTTTGCGTACCAATGCACTACCAGGAATGCTAACCTTGATGATGCTCATGCATTGTACAATATGTAGATGTTTGTTGAAGATAATAAAAATTTCCTTTCATTTCATTTGAAACACTGTGTGGCTGGACTGATTAAGCTGCCAATGATGAATGAGAGATAAGAGAATTTTGTAGTGGTAGGACTCGACTGCAGAATCCGCCTGGGGAAGTACCACACCTTTGCCAGTATTCAATCGCCAAGCAGTAGTGTGCAAGCGCTACCGTGTTTCGGTTTGAAGGACAATGTTACCAGAAAATTACTGGGTATGAATGATTTAACATCTAATATCTCAGGGCGATGAGCGCAGTACAGTGCGGTGATTTTGTTCGGAAGTTAACAATTCTGGCGCTACTACTGTTATGGGCAGGCATGACGCTTATCACCAGGCAAACGTCTCGCTCGTCTCGTCAGTTAAATTCTTAATTAATTATGGGCTAGTTATTAGGTGTAAAACATAGTTGTTTTTTTTTTTTATAAAAATCACTTCAATAATTGGCACGGGACCTAGAGTCCCATCGTTGACCAAATTTTTTTTTTAATTTTCATATCTCTGACACTTTTATCAGAGATGATAAAGACAGCAATACTTTAGTTAGTTCTGTCAACTAACACCTTCAAAATCAACCAAATTAGTGAAGAAGCCATATTATTATGTTTTTGTAATTATGTCTGTTTTTGTTACCATTATGAAAATAAAGAAAATATTGAAATAACATAACTGACTTTTGATTATATTTGATAAATCAGTAGTTCGCATCAAAAGCAAAGACTTGCAATACTATTAAATACCAAGAATGAACGGAAAACTAAAATCGAAGTAGATATCACAGTTGCTTGGAAGATATCACTTTTAGTTATAGGGGTGCCACTTGACTTGTGGCGCTAGTTAACATTCTTGTTTTGTGTGGCATCACTTGAGAGCCAATTCCTATCGGGATAAGTGTTTCCCATCTTCGACCACATCGCCACAAAAAAACACAGGAGAGCTGTGGTCAAACATCTAGCCTGACAAGCATTAACATTCCTCTTGTTTTTTTTAATCGATATATTGGTTGCAACTTACTTTATTGCCTAATTTTGAAATAGAAAACTACCAGGGATAATGAAAACAATATATTTAATTATCTGAATCTTCATTTAAAAAAAAATTTTAGGGATTGTTTGACCCATTTTATACTGTCAATGGTTTTATATTTAATAATTTTGTGGTGATTTTGTCCGAATTACATCATAAGTTAACCAAACTTTTTACCGGAACATTACAATGTTTACCGCTGTTTTCTGACTTGAACACAAATTATCAGCACCTAGTTACGATTCCAATTGGAATGTTTATAAGGTATTTAGTAGGTAAGAGGCGTTGAGATGTAAGTAAAAACTACCTTTGCTTTTCTTGTGGAGCTCATCTAACGTCCCTGGGTTCTCTCGTTTATTCTCATTTTCTATGTTTTTCATATCAACGTTTGTGAGTCCAGAATTGGACACACGATACATGCTCGCCATAGCACCCATTTTATTGGGAAACACTCAATACTTTCGCTATACTTTGTAAAAATCAATGAACATGTGCAATGAAACACAATTTAAGCGAATAAAAGACAATCGCTTCGCTCCGACGTGAAGTTGACAGAAGTTAGAAGTTATACCAACATAACGAAATTATCTAAAAACCATAGACAATATGGAACCTTCTGCTAGCGTTAATACTGTAATACTGCTATTTATTATTTTGAACAAGCTATTTTGCTTTCGAGTAGTGTGCAAGAATCTAATTTTTAGCTGTCAACTTCAAAATTTGTTTTTTTTCTTTCTTAGGTTTTGGGTTTGCACTTTGTGCATTTAGCCAGTGTCACGTATTATCAGGGCGTATTATGCATTTTCAGACACTATTATCTTTCGAAGTTGTTTACCACTACAACTACCTTGGACAGATTGTTCAGTTAGGTAGGTCCATCTTCGACAAAGAGGTCACCCGAAGAATCCAACTCGGATGGGCAGCGTTCGGGAAATTGCGTAATATTTTCTCGTCCAAAATCCCGCAGTCCCAGATTTACGATTTTGACTTTTGATTACTGACACTGACATTGACATTTAACTTAATAGAGTCCCCTATTCACGCTCTTCAAATCATCAGAATATCGATGTTTTTTAGTTTTTACAATGGCAATACTGAACTTAGAAGAATGAATGATTTTATTATCTGTGGTACTGAATGAACAAAGAATGTAGATTAGCAGCTTTCGATGTACATATACATAGCGATGGGCGATCTCGAGATTTTGCTAAACCGAGTCAAACCGAATTGTAATATACGTAACTCGAGTCAACTCCAGTTGCAGCTCAAGTTGAATGGACGAAGATAACTACTAGGTTTAGTTTACTTCACTCTGCAATAGGTTATTGTTAGTCGACTTGAGTTTGATTGAACTCAGTTTGACTGAAAGAGCAAGATATTTGAAGCAGAAGATTTTCTCCAGCCAACTTGATATGAAAAATGCAATTTGAAATTTGCTTAATTATTGCAATGACAAATAAAAATAAAAAAACATTTATAAAAATAAAAATAAAACTCTAATTTTTTATAATTGTCGTTGTGATTGTCGTTGTTGTTGTTGTTGTATTGTTGTAGTTATTGTTGTATTGTTGTTGTTGTAATCATAAATAATATGATAATAAATTTATTGATTATCATCTATTATCTTTAGAGTCACAAACGTGCAAAAAAAAAATGTTCGCGCCAAAACTCGGCGCACGCTATGCATTGCGCCGACTTTTTGAACGACTCGAACTACAACAAGACAAGCGCCCAAGGATACATTGAACACTATTCAAGCGACATAACGTTTAAATTCGAACAATTGTGAACTAAATAATGCTTGTATAGGTATATACCACTAACAATCTTACCTTGACTTGTTTTTTAATAAACACATGTAGTCTCCACCTATAATTGTGGTGACGTTTAGCTAGTAACTACCATACCATGTATCAGATGTGGGAAATGACGTACATCATGTTGGTGTTCTTAATAAATAAATAAATATACAACGGCACTCGGACGTTTTGTGACTGTTTTCACTTACGAGATTGTGACTCTTTAGATATTCAATGATTACCATCGTCGCGCGCGGTGCGCTGTGATTGGTCGGTTCAATTAATGACTCGAGCTATCCCGAATAATGCCAAGCGCCCGCCGCCAACCGCCGCCCCCGTAACGGCGGTCACGGGGTGTGTAGGCAACTCGAGTTCACTCGAGCTCTAACAAAGTCAACTCGAGTTGAGTCGACCTATCCTAAACTGAGTTGACCATCGCTAATGTACACCAATTATCATGCTGTGCATTATTATGCCGTACAATATCATGCCGTACATTATCTGTCTGTGTCGTACATTATTGCCTCCCTAATATTATTTTCATTGTACGTACTATATATTTTTGAGGGTCTGAATCACACACCCTTACACCAAAAAATGCCAAAGGTAGTGTCTAGAAGCATCGTTTGCTCCGACACAAAAGACCAGGAAGAGTACAATGAGACGAAACCTCTTCACATCTACTACTGCATATGTGGGCAAATGTCTTTGATCCTGGACTGCACCATTGACCGTCTCCCCCTGAGACCTACCGACGGAGCTCGTGTTATTGATGGCTCGAAACACGCGCACAAAATCACCTCAGACCCTGACGAGACAGTATACTTGAAAAGAGAAAATGGTAAACAAATATTCCATAAATAATTGCATGCTTAAACGTCGATTGGTCCAAATCTATTATTCACCACTGTGGCCCATTTGCGGGTTGGCAAAAAATTAATGGAAACTTATAACCTATTCCCATATTACAATACTGTGGTTAACATGTCAGCGGGTAAAATTAATCAAATACACCTTTATAGTACTCAACGCTTATAGGGTTGCTAGTTTTTAGAACTAAATGCAATATTGGCGCCCCAATCAATTTCTACTTGTTGTTTTCGAGCTGTATGCAATTGAATTTCTCCTCCGGACATGTGGACATAAGTGAATCGGTTTCTTCTAGGCAAGCATTCTCCATCGTAGACTGCATCTTAGTTAAACATCAGACGAGATGGCAGTCAAACACAAGCCAATAAATAATAATAAAAAATATATGCATGTTTCCTCACAATGGTTTCATTCACCAGAAAGCTAGTATGAAAATCTGTACATAAACTCCAAATAAATAAATATTGAGGGACTTTTACACACAGCGCCATCTAGCCCCATACTAAGCAAAGCTTGTATTATGGAAACCATATAGCTGATAGAATACTTAAATACATATTTTTTTCGTAAATACATACTTATAATACATACTACACCCTAACACAGAACAAACATGTTCGTCACATAAATGTTTGCCCTGGGTGGGGATCGAATCCACGCCCTACAGCTCTGAAGGCAGACATGCTACCAATAGAGCTATAAGGCTGTTTAAGAGCACATTGGTTAAGGCCTGGGACTTGAACCCGCAACATCACAATTTCAAGTCGAGGAGTCGCTAGACTACAATGGCTCTTATTAGGTTACCATAGTTTTCTTTAGGCTACCACATATTTCAATAGGCTAACAAAGCCTTACTTATTCTTTATTTTATCATGGTTTACTGGCTCTAAAATAACATTATTAACAACAATGCCATCCCACTGCAGAGCAAACACCTTCGCTCTCTATTAAAAGCCATCACACATAAAAGATGCTACAATATTTCTTGTTATCTTAGAACATATTTTAATATTGCTACCCATACAAAACAAATGACGAACAAGTGACGAACGTTGCATGAGGCAGCTTTATCTCCGCAACAGCTTGTACGCTTCTCATTATCATCATCATTAACATGTACACTTCCATCTAACCCACTAGAGTTACTATGCCAGCGGCCCAGAGCCTCGCTCCGTTATTTCAAGGAGCTGGGTTGGCTCAGGTAGACGCTGGCGGGAAATGCACAATACACTTCTAGCGGGACGTCAGTGCAGGACTTATCGCCCCCACGTTGAATAAGAATAAGAAGTGACGAACATAATATATGCGGTGCTATTTAATCGGCTAAGCAGCGGTCGTGAGCATGTTGTATACAAGATTACAAACAACTTTCGTTCTATGACTTTTGAAAATTCACAATACACTTTGTCACAAGACCCATGAACATTTTGTGTGGAACAGCTGATATTTTTTTCGTGAATAGGCTAGATGACTGGTTATTTTTATAGTCCTATTAAAATGTGGCCCAAAAATATAGCTGATTAATGAAAAGAAAATGAAAATTTGATCAAAAATAAGCAACTTATAAGCATTTTAATATCATGCTGGACAGAAAGAGGAAACAGCAAATCGTGACATCACTTCTCTGTACGCCATATAAATTCTATTCTGACAAGTAAGGCGTGACGTCGTTTTTTGTTTTGTGGAAAAGGGACAGATTTGTCTCTAACAAAAACTTTAAACGCTCATATATCAGAACATTATTAACCGATTTAAATGATTTTTTCAACAAACACTATATTTACTTAAATTCTTCATAAAAGCTATTGGTTTCAACGATATAAACATCAGTCATCTACCCTATTTTCACAAATCGTTCAACATAAAGTTGTTTGTTATCTTGTATACAACATCCTCATAACCGCTCCCTACCCGATTAAATAGCACCCTGTACGTATATCTAAAAAAAATGGCGAGCAATATTTTATCTTAGCATGGAATATTATAGCATCTTCATCATCTCTGACAGCTATAACTCGCATCATTATATTGTACGTTATGTTTTCTAATTGATTTTCCTGAACAAGTACAGTACAAAGCATTGTTTCATATTCCTTACAGGCATTGAGAGACAGTACAGACTAAAGTGCAAGAAATGTGCCATTCCTATCTACTACAAGCACACTCAAGACAGCAATGTGCTATTCATAATGCGCGGAGCACTTGTACAAACTGCTCCTGAAGGAGGAGTCACCGATATATACAAGCAAGTAGCCCTCACACAGCCAAAAAAGATTATGGTCACCAAACACACAAAGAACATGGGAAAGTTCAGTTCTGTTACCGTCTCCACTATAGACGAAGAAGAGGATGAAATTGAAGCTCGTGAAGTAGCGGACAGCTATGCAAACAATGCTAGGATCATCGAGAAACAGTTAGAGAGAAAGGGAATGAATAAGAGACAAGCAGAGACGCCAGCACAAGTGACTGAAAAGAGAGTTCGGGGAACGCTGATAGACAAATAAATGAATGAGAAGATATTTGTTTTTCTTTGGCCGGGATGAGTTCAGTTGTTGATCCTTTATTTGAAATTAGAATGTACAAGATGAGCTGGGTATGTGTACAAACTATTTTTAGTAGTTAGGTCATCATCATCATCAGCCCGGAGACGTCTACTGCTGAACGAAGGCCTCCCCCTTAGACCGCCACACTGTACGACAACCTGCCATTTGCATCCACCGGGGGCTTGCCCCGCCCCCACCACCCTGGATCCGCCCTTGGGGCTATAAGTCCTGCACTGACGTTCTGTTTGGGGTGTATTGCACATTTCGCCCGCCAGTATCTACCTGAGTCAACCCGGCTCCTTGAAATACCGGAGTGAGGCTCTGAGTCGCAGGCACAATAGCTCCAGTGGGTATGATGGATGGTGGAAATGTGTGCCTTAAATATTTAAATAAATAAAAAATAAAAAAATAATTTTTTTTTTATTTCAGGCACCAGTATAAATTACTATTAATTAAATTAATTTACTATGAATAAAACAAAATCACTGTATTTATCATTTCTTTTTTTATTCATATGAAAACAATTTTACAATGTTCAATTTTAAACAATAAATATTGATAATTAATAATGTCTCAACATAGTATGATTGACGGAATAAATATATTATTTGTGACTAAATTTTTTATATTTACATATATATTATTTACAAATTTTCAATAGCTTACAACTAGCATTCTTGCTAGAGTTATAAAAAATGTCCTTAATAAATGTAATTAAATTTTTGAAGTGAAGAATTTTATACAGTATTTACATTTTTTTTATAAAGAATAATAGCAGATAAATTATAGACTTGTATAAATCTACCACAAAAACAGTGGTGGGTTTATATCAATTAATAATAATAAATTGTACAAGCCTATACATAAGATAAGAACTTTATAAACGAGACGTGAAGTTCTTTATAGTACATAAGAATAAATATTTTAATATGGTAACAAGGAAGAATTCTGTAAACGGATAAAATAAATAATGGTTGGCACTTGAAACTAGGTAAGTACCTAAAAAGGAAGAACATGCACATTACAATGTGTGCATCATAGCATATGAGTAAAACAGGAATAGTCAACAATCTGTAAAATCCTCAAAGTTACTAAGTAAGTATATAACGGTAATTCAAGAAGAATAGCTATAAAATTCGGAAAAACACTGATCGCAAAATTTTAAAGGAAAATTACCTTAATGTCTTATGCCTTAATTTGAAACAAGTAACATCTTAGGTAAATTTACCGGGATAATAAATGATTGCCAACCTTATGTCAATCTAAGATAATGTATGTATAGAATCGAAAGTAAAATTTGCCGTGGTGACATGAGATATTTTAAGCTAAGGTTTCTTATGAAACAATAAGGTTGATTTTACTTTGTCCTTAACACTATAGGAATGTGGAAAATGGCGATGGAAAGGACATGAACTCTACATTATTATAGGTCGCTTTCACCGAGACATTAAAAGGGCACTTACTAGGGCTTACAGACCTAATGTAAGCTAAAAATAGCAACACTTTCCTAAGAAAATACCACAGAGTAATAGAAGGAAATTACGAGAGAGAGAAACCAATAGAGGAAGTGATATATTTCTGCCTCACTCGCACAATAAAGAGACCCCTATACACGGAACAAATGTATCAGAGAGAGACACAAGGTCGGCCACTCAAGTTGCGAAACAAACTGACAGTTCGACATATATCGATACGATTCGTATGTATGTTGTTAGCTTGCCAGCTTGCACTACGCACACATTGACATAGCATTTTGTCTCAGTCGAGGTTACACAGTACCTTCGTCTATTAGTTACTCCGTCTACGGAAAATACCAAGTACGACATTAATATAGCTGGGTTTTTAATTAAAAAACAAAAAACACTTAGTGGAAGGGCAAAATTAGACTCAATTGCCTTGCACATTATTTGCTTTTTGTTATACAGTACCTAGGTTATGAATTCTTAGGTGTTTATATTTTACGCAAACAAAAACAAATTGTTTTGGCGTTTTTCAACTAATCGCAATTCTTATGTCTTATGTATGTATGTTGTGACGTTTATTCTGTGTCTGGGTGTAGTATGTATTATAAGTATGTATTTACGAAAAAAAAAAATTGTATATAAGTATTTTATCAACTATCTGGTTTCCATAATACAAGCTTTGCTTAGTATGGGGCTAGATGGCGCTGTGTGTAATAAATGTCCCCCCAATATTTATTTATTTATTTTTATTTATTTCTCTCGGTAGTAGTTGGCATTTTACCTAACTTCTGAACAAGTTAGACTTATGAGAGCATTTCCTAATAGCGTCTTTATATCTGTCTGTCAAATTTCAGGCGACGTTGTCAAGAAATTCACTTAAACAATTAAAAAAGGTTATCGGAAAAAAAACAAGATTCTATTTTTGTTTTATTTATACGGGAATACCGCGTATAATTAAATCGGATACTCCGACTATAGTTTCGATCACATCCGGTGACCTTTTTCAAAGAGTGAAAACAGAGCGCGACGCGCGTGCGGCTGCGTCCTGCGTTGCACTGCGGGCCGCTGCGCGTCGCGCATTCCCGTATAAATAAAACAAAATATGTCAAAACCACGTTTTCATTATAAGATTATGTTTACCTATATTCGCTGCCAAATAAAAAGATCTACCTTACCTCTAAAGTTTCTTTTGTTTTTTTTTTAAATTATTGTAACTAGATACATTGACCTGGGTATGTCCTAAAACTGCATCCAGACCCACCGGAGGACGGTCAGCAGCGTCCTTTCGGTTAACGGTGGTAACCATTCTTTGATCCCCAAGTCGCCTGCCAACCGTGGTGATTATGGAAACACCTCCCTTCGTCCAGCAGTGGACGTCTTCCGGCTGTTGATGTGAACTAGATACATTTGTTAGATTTTGTTAGCTTCATTACGAGAAACTGCAGAGCGAGAAAACTGAAGGTGAACGGAATTTTTTTGCCACCAAAGTGTTTTTCTTTATATAATAAGTGAACATGTTTTGTGTGTTGTTAAAACATACTTGTCCCCGACTAGGGTCATGGACACAACATAATTTTTTATTGATGTAGAATCGGCTTTACGTCGGAAACTTATGAAAGTGTCGCCATAGTTAGAGCTCGACTAATATGATCAAAAAATTATAGTAATTCATATTAACCCTTAAACTTGTTAAATGACCAAACCAATTTTAATAAATGCCACTTCGCACAAATCAAAAATGTTACTAAATTTATTCACTACTGTCTTTTATATTGTAAAAAGTACATAAAAATAATATACTTAAATAATTATTAGTAAGTATTAACCAGAACTGTCTGGCATTCAAAAGGCGAAATAACAAATGGTTTTACCATCACAAGATAATAATATAACTACACAATATAATAATGATTAATAATAATATATGACAATGATAATATAATAATAATTAATAATAATATATGATACATAAATTATGTTTTGACATTTTTCTGCATGAAAGGTAAAATATATGCAGGATTTGCTATCTTTGAAAGAGTTAAAACTAAAAGATCCCACATTAATCATGTTTATAAAAAAAGAAAATATATATATAATAACAAACCGATAAGATATCGTTTTAAATAAATACATACATACATATTTTATGATTGTATTAAGTACCTACGTAGATTCTGCATATAAAATATTTACCAAAATGTCTCAAAAGACAGCTAATTTTAAAATAGTATTACTGTGAAGATGAAAAATCAGACTTTCATCTTTATTACAATTAGGCAAAACTAGAACTAAGTCTAGTTTGTATATATATATATATATTATAGTGGTCAAAGCTAAGTAACGGCTGGACTTGTAAAAATATACTAGGCACTTTGATAAAGTGGGTCAACATCAGAAATCTTTTTTATGTTCGCCAAATGAAAAAATATCTTAACGAAAAATTCATAATAAAATATTTTTTATATTCTTATCATCATCTCTATTTATGGTATAAAATTTATTGTTTTTGGATATTCAAATCTATAAAAACTTGGTGATTATATTTTTTATCGTATTTTTTTTTAATGAATTGACGAAACTTGCAAGACTTTCGCCTGTTGGTGACACACCTGCCCATAATAGAAGCAATGCCAGAATTGTGAACTTGCGAACAAAAACCTGCGCAGCCCTGTACTTCGCTCGTCACCTTGTGATATTATATATGTCCAATATCTTCATGCTCAGTAAGTTATCTGGTAACATTGCCCTTCAATTCGAAACACAGCAATGCTTGCACACTACTGCTTGGCGGTTGAATAACTGGCGAAAGGGTGGTACTTCCCCAGGCGGACTCTGCAATAGAGTCCTACTACTACAATTCGTTATTGTGGTTCTAATAATGTTTCTTGCTTTTACAGTCTGTTTTGCTCGTTATTTTCGTTAGCCTTGCTGTTCTTTATTTTTTGTTGTAGGAAAGCGAGCTTATCGAGTAAAACCACATGACGCAAATAGTAATTTAAAAACGTGGGAAATTGATGATGCTATTTGGAATAAAATTCTATAGCTAAAATGTTTTGATATACATACCTGAAGTGTTATATTGAGAGACAGAGACATCATATTGAATATCATAATGTTTCCTTTTTACTTAAATTATCTCGAATTAAAAACCAGACAATAGTTTCTGTAAAAAGAATGAAGTGAGTAATTTTTTTTTGAAATATTTTAGTAAGGTACCTATTATAATTTTACAAATCCAGCCTAATTTCACTACACAAAATTGGATCCTAAAATTGAGGTTCACAATCAGTACTTAACAAGTCTTCCAAATTGGTATTGTCACGGACGCGGATAAAATAACACAACTAAATATAATTATCTAATATAAGTATAGCAGATAACGAAATAACATCTAGAACGCTATCTAAAAGACAAAAAGAAGATTAATAATTTCTATAAAAGATGCAATCTTTATTCGGCAGTTGCTATATCGAAATAGCATTTAAATAACGAGTGCCTTTATAGCAAATATTCTCGGCCATATAATTTAAGTTAGGCACGACAAAGTAGTTAAATATTCTATAAGTAATTACATAATAATTGCAACTTGCACTTAACGCAAATCATTACCTACTAAGAATAACGAGAAATTATGCGTATCGTTTTTTATCTCTACTTTTTTGTGAGATAAATTTATTCTCTCTCAGAATTCGAATATATTTTACTAATGTAACTTTAAAATTTTCTCTAATGTACCCATCGTTAAGCTACTTACATTTTCAGTTCTTACTGGGGTACTGGCTAGGGTACTTTAAGTACAATCTTTAAAATATTATGTTCGAGTTACTAAGTACCCTACAAACTAGAAATCTCACTTTTTCTGTGTTAGTCACAGTACTAGAATACCATATAAGTTACACTTTAGTTACGCATTGAAATGGAACCGAAAATATTGAGCATCAGTTACAACTCCACACCGTTTCACCACATCGGATAGACTTTAATAATTTGAAAACTCACATTGTTATGTCAGACATCGTGAAACCGGAGCACATTAACATCGTTTTTTTAATATTACACCAAAATACAATGAAGAATTTCTAATAAAAGCTCCTTACACCAATACTGGCTTACGTTTTCTTTTTCGTCTGTGGTGCTTGTGGCGTTTCGCGCCATTTTCGACGCCATGTTGCGAGTCCGCGCGTTTTGGCGCGCGTTCCTGAAAGGCTGGTGCTATAACCTCTTGTAGACCGGCGGTGGCATGGCCGCCGGCTGGTGGAGCGGGTGGTACTGGCGGGCTAGGATGTCGCCCTATAACCCAAATAGTACCCTATACATTCATCACACTCGTGAAGCTGTTAGTTCACTAAAAGGAAAGTTAGGAAGCAACGGTGGCTACAAGCGATGAAGAGGGACTGACTACTTACAACTTGCGGTTGTTGGTTTTGAGCTTGTTTTAGATTCCGCTCTTGTATCATTAGCTGATGCGCGGCCCTGTAACAAAATAGGTACTCATAAATCTGGATCAGCGTCCCAGAACACAACACATTATTTTATAGAAAAGTTTAGTGGCATTACCTATCCATTTGCTCTTGCGTCATTTCAAGCGCCTCTTGCATTTCTCGGGAAGTGTTCCTCACAAATTCGGAGTCGCAGTACGCAGCTAGACCTTGTTCTGCAAGTACCTGTGTAACAGTAAAACTTGATCAACGTACCTCATGGACGCTTCCAATGAATCTCTTGGTTATATAAAGATACCTATAACATCATACCAGATGACACGACTGAACGTGACATAATGCTTAGGCATGCTTACCATCAAGCGAGCTACTTAGCTGAGTAAGTGTTACTTATGATTCTTCGGAATTCTATCTAAATATCAAAAATAGGCTTGCATTTGACCAGCATCGGTCTACTCTGACCTTGCCTTTAGAAGAAACTTGCGACTTGAAGCCGCTCAGATTCGGTCAATATCGGCAAACATCCTACTTAAGCATTTAGATGTAGAAAGTCATAAATTACGATTGGGCTTGATATTCTTGCTTACCCTCGTGACCAAACTTTCCGCGGAGCCTACTACAGGAACTGATGAGTTGTTAGTCCGAGGACTTCCAGGCAGTGACACGACGCTCCGGCCTATGCTATCGCCTCCTAGAAACGTTTCGAAACTTTCATGTTTGTTTTTGAGATCTTTGTGTTGCATTTCATTAGGCTTGAAAATGAACTGATATAAGCTATCATGATCTATTCTATTAATTCTATGTCGACGGTAGATTTGGAAGTAAACAGCTTTAAGCTATCATAAATATCGTAATCTAATTTATTGCTTCTATTTCAACAGTAGGTTTGAAAGTGATTTAAGCTATCATAATCTATTCTATTTCAACAGTAGGTTTGAAAGTGCTTCAAGCTATCATGATCTATTCTATTGTTTTTATTTTAACGGTAGATTTGAAAGTAAACTATATACTTTAAACTATCACGATCTATTCTATTGTTTTTATTTCAACACTAAGTTTGAAAGTGAACTGCTTTTAGCTATCACAATCTATTCTATTAATTCTACTTATTTCAAAAAAATCTTTCATTAATTTTAATTACCTAGTAAAATAAAAATAAAACAAATAAGCCAACGTACCTTTTTAGAATTACTTTACTTAGATCTACTATCGCTCTAAGTCTGTTCTCTATTTAGTAAGCCTATTTAAGCTAGCCTAAATTATTTATTTAAAGCGATGGTTTTATTGACATACAAAATCTAAATCGGTGTCCTCGTGAATATTTAATGATTTAATTTCAAAATCAACGATCGTGCAAATCAAGAGCAAAACCATTTTACAACTTTCTCTAAAAGCTTTCTAGTCCTCATCTATTCTAGTATGCATCACTATTCAGCTCTGTTGATGATGTTAACTCACATGCTACGAACCATGTTCAAGATGATTGTTTTTACATTCTTTAGATAAAATTTGATATGAAAAAAATTATAAGGCAGATTTTTTAAATTAAGTAAGTTTGGAGTTAATATAACTTTTACAAATAAATTTACCTGTTAATTCTCTCAGTGCAAAATTTGTGTTGAATTATTGTGTTGTTAATATTTTTGTGAGATATTGCGTATATGAAATTTGCATAAGCGATGTGTGACCGTGACTGTGTTTAGAATTAATAATTTTTATGTTATACCCACAAATTCTCGGTTGAATCGGAGCTAAGTGACTTCCTGAAAGCTTGATACTTATTAAATTTCATGAGTGTATTTATTTTCTTGGAGAGCTTCCTTCAAATAACGAGCAAATCCAACGGAGATAATTTATATTAACAAACATTAAAACCATCACTAAGGAAAACCAATAAAAGTTTTAGCAACTATTTGTTCGATTTCAAGAATCAATCATAACTACACCTCGTAGACAAAGTCAAATCTATTTTGTATTTATTTCGTAATTGTTTAAGCTACACATTATAGTTTTCTTTAAAAAGTAGTGGTCATGTTGTTTGTAGAAATACCTCGGACATGCTTTAGAACGCGTGTAACGATGAAACGTTACTAATACAATAAAACGAACAAATGGTTTGAGTTAAGAAAGATCGAGTTAAAGTTGGACAGTTATGTAGTGTAAGTAGGTATAAGAAGGAAGCTTCCCAGTAATGTGCGGACCTGGCGAGTGCGGGCGTTCTACAAGCCGAGCGGTGGGGACATGCGAGCCCGCCGCCCCCGAAGAGGCGCTGCGCACCATCCGACCTGAGACCGGCGGCTTCACCGCGCGCAGGCTGCGCCGCTCCCCGCCGCGGTTCGCGCGCTCCTTCGCGTGCGAGAACGCAAACGGGAGCTTCGCCGCCGCGTTGTAACCATACAACGTCATCGTCTTCGATTCCGTCGTCGGCGTACACTCGCTCGCCAGCAGCGGCGATATCTTGGGCTGTATCGTCTCGAACGCATTCGGCGACGGCGTCTTGTCTTCCGGCGACGCTTTCCTCGGCAACGATAGCATTTCTTTCGAAGACGTAACCGAATCTTCTGGGTGTACTTTTTGTCGAGATACCGATGGCTTCGGCCGCTCGACGGGAGGCGGTTGCGTTACTGGATGCGTGGTTTCGTTAGGTGTCGTCAAGTAGTTGACGCAGCCGAAAGCCAGACCTATCTGACCGAGCATCTCGGGGTAGTTAGATTTCTGACTACTGTTAGTACATACCGGAGTCCACACGGATGCAGTGAAAGAAATGCCGTGTTAAAAAGATGCAAGTGATGTTATGTGCGTAAGAGACAGGGGTAAGAAAAGCCAAACCACACTATACTACCTTGTATAGCGTTCTTAAGATCATTTGTGGTTCTTCTGTAATATAAGCATTACTAATTTTAGACTGTTGAATTGAACATGATCTATTAGATATTAATTTCATATCATCTCTTTTATCTTTGGTAAGTATAGTAAATGGATGATGTTAGAATGATGGTAACTTAAAAAGCTACTTACTCGAGAACTTGATATATTTTTTCTGATTCTCCGTTGAATATAAGCGGCCTTAGTGGTATCTGTTCTTTTGGTTGTCCGTTTGCTCTGTGGAAAATTGATGCTCATTAAGTATTATGCAACTTGGTAAAACTTATCAGCAAGTTCATGTTTTGTTACTTTGTTACTTACAAATTAGGTGCTAGTGGTCCTCCCGAAGGTCCCAACTCTCTTTGCATTAGTGAACTTAAGTGATTCCCGACGTTTTCTATAACAAATAAGATAATTTAAAAAAAAAACATATCTCGAATTGCATTAGTTAGAGTATCATAAGTAGTGAGTAGTTTTTATATATCAAACTATAATTTAATTTTAAAATACTTATTCAATATAAATGATACCCCATGTTTTCATAGCCGGTTTATACGGTTGAGTAGTCGCAATATTATATTTATGTTTCATTATTGTCTAAGATAATTGTGATTATAAATTCAAATTCAAATTCAAATCCTTTTATTTCGACTAATTTTTCAAGTCATATTAAATTTTAAGTTCATATAATACTAATATAATACCTGGATGAGTGTCGTCATTTTTCTTTCTATGGAAGTGTCTGTTAGGTCCATGTCTTCGTATGCTCGACCATACTCCTCCAAATAATGAATGATTTCGCTGCGAAAATAACATTTATTTTATTGGTTATCTTCTTCGTTCACAGGCGCAAATATGAGAGTGTGTATAATGTGATGTTCCATATCATTAAGTTTGTTCATGACAATAAACATTCGTTCTTTGTATTGACAGTTATTATTGATTTATTTAATCCATCTTTGTATATTTTAACTTACTCTATGCATAGGCACGTCGCATTCCCCAGCTATATCATCCAAGTTCCCAGATATGGCTCTCTTCAGTTCTGGTCCTGCCTCGTGTAGTGTCCTCAGGCCTGCTTGTAGGGTCATCTGGTGGTTTTGCTCGTCGTTCTGCCTCATCTCTTGCTCCTTCCGCTTCTTGAACCTTGAGTCGCAGATTAAACAGTTTAAATTCGAAAGCATTGTCAATTGTCAAATATTATTGTTTTTAATACTTACTTCGTCTGCTTAACTTGTGTGTGCAACTAAAACTATGCATAAAAGTTAAAAAAAAACCGGTTTTTTTTCTAATCATCCAAAATGCCATTCACTTCAAATTGCAATTTCATGTAAGTACCTACGTATGGTCTGAAGACAAATATAATATGTTTGATTAACATACATAAACCGGATGGAATATACATTCATTTAAATCTAATGAATATAATGTATTATCATTTGACATCTATACATAGGCATAAGGACATAGCTCAAAACTATAAAGTAGGTAATTGTGTATGGTGCTATCAAGTCGAATATAGAATCAACATTGTTACCATGGTCAACGATTCCTACAGAGTTGAAAATCAAGTATTTCTATCAGACTAAGATAATTTTTCAGGTTTAAAAAAAGGATTCCTAATGTTTCAACTAAATCTAACTAAGTAGGTTTATAAATCATTATGTAAAGCACAACAAATAACATTGGGAAATTAAACTGAATATAATACAAAGATCGGGAATTCAAATACATGCTTCTTGTACAATGTAAGATGGTTTAAGCTCAAGATTATATTTTTAGGAGCTTTTAATCCATGCAGGGGAAAAGTTCGTGTCTAATATTATGTTTCTCTCAGGGAGTTACCATTGGTCCACTATTGTTTATTAGATCTATGAGATATGGATTTTTATGGTACAAAACTCTAAAAAGGGTACTTCCTAACGACATACGGTTCTGAAAGATGCGTTACTTACGCGTGGTTCCTATGGAATAAAAATATTGGTGTCAGTTGTAACTAAATTAAAAGAATGTAAACATATCATAAGAGATAAGAATATTGTTAGGTTCCGTTAAATTATATCAGTTAATACGGCATTTAGCGATGAACTGGTATACAATTTTATACAAAACCTTATACATTTAATAACTTACCGGGACCATTCCTATTGTTCCAATTAAAATGGAAATGTAACTTCATAATCTGTGCTTTTGAAATTTATTCATTCCTTGATAAGAAAATATAATAGATTCGAATTTTAATCTTGTCCAATCAATCAATATACTTATAAACAAGTTCTTTAAACCCCAAACTATTATAGCCTACACCAAACATTACCGATACAAAAAAAATCGGCGCCATTACGAAGGTTCCCAGACTAAAGTTGGCCAAACTTTGCAATTGAAACTACAAAAGGCACTGCAAGTTTAAAACAGACCGACCTTCTAAAATAGTCCTGGATCAAGAATGTCGCGTAGAACTTGCCGACAGTGATCTCATTGGGGTCACCTGGGGGAGGCACCACCTGGTCCAGCAGTTTCGGGGATGTTCGCTTCCAGATCTTCTTTATCACGGCTCGAAGTTGCGTGTTGCTGTCGTCGATGTTACCTGTCCCGTAGAGGCAAATTTGAGTACGGTTGTTTGTACAGGGCTGTTCTTCAAGCCAGCCCTGTACTAATTGTGGGAATTGTGTACCATTTTTAATGTAGATGGTACAAGATTCATAATTATATTTAAAGGTATATATATATAGGCCTGTGCGCTGGGGGAAAATTGCTATTTTAATCATGCCTAAACATAAGGATGACTTTTTATGGTAACATCCACTGAGAACAACAAAATGCTTTTATATAATGTTAGGAGGTAACTCCTACCTAAGAATATTACAGCAGCACGAGTAACGTTACAAAGTCCAGGGAATTTTGTAGTGGTAGGACTCTATTGCAGAGTCCGCCTGGGGAAGTACCACACCTTTGTCAGTTATTCAACCGCCAAGCAATAGTATGCAATTATCTAGTGTGTTTCGGTTTGAATGGCAATGTTACCAGATATATTTCTGAGCATAAAGAAATTCGATATTTAATATCTCAGGGTGTCGAGCGCAATGCAATGCCGCGCAGGATTGTATTAGCAAATCCACAATTCTGGCACTACTTCTGTTATGGGCGGTTGTGACGCTTACCACCGGGCGACAGTATCGCTCGTCTCGTCACTCAATTACATTAAAAAAATACATTGGATTGGCGCTGCTCTGTACAAGACACTGCAGTCTTGTTCTCTTGCGTCAATTTTATAACAGTTTGCGCACTAGGCCTAGGCTGGTTGTGACCATTCCACTCATGAGCTATCTAAGGGTCATTAAATTGTTACAAGTTCTGAATAATGAATAGCCGTAACGTAACGTACCTTCAGTTTTGATCTTGAGCGAAGTGCGCACGACGGCAAAGAGCGTGGCGTTGAAGAGCACTGTCCCATCCGAGTTGAGGGGCATGTTCATTGACACCAGCCGCTTGCAAGCCACGCGGTGAGGGCATAATTTGCCAAAACCTGCGCAATTTAGAAAAATCACGAACATTATATTAATACTAGCATTATATTAATACTAGCAGCACCCTACACTTTTTAATTTCCTCCCCTTATTGACCATACATAGTAGATACAATTTTTTTCTTTGGGGTAAAAGATAGCACTTGAATAAATCCTAGGTATAAGCTACCTCCTTTACCTAATCCATGAAATGCCGTTCAGGCGATAGGTATTCAGCATTTCCATTATTAGCTAGAAGTCGGAAGTGATGGTTGCATCAATATCTTTTATTATCAAAGCCCAATATCCAATGGTTATCGTGTTACTTTAATGTGGTCTAACAGTACCGTCACTGTTTTTTTTTTAATTTGTTAGTTTGTCAAATATTTTTTGTATAAAGTAAGAATACTATGTTTGTAGCTCTTTTCTTTCAAAATGCTTAGATCAACTGTTATAACGTTAGTAATTATAAGGTTTCACTTACCTAAAGGCGGGCTAATTTTTCTTAACAACGTAACTACATCTAAATGTTTTATTCTACCCTTTGCGTCTGGATCATATTCACTCCATAATCTGAAACCATAATGAAAGGCTGAATCTGATTCAGAAAAAGTGATTGGATATAAATATCTAACTGTTAATGTCAAGGCAAGCTACTTTTACAAAATTGTTTTTGAATGAATTTGATACATAAAAATTTAAACGTCAGAAAATGCCTCACCTTATAAATTCATCTAAGTGGTGTGGTCCCAGGATTGACCAGTCTCTAGTTAAATAGTCGAAATTATCCATAATGACAGCAACAAACAAATTAATAATCTGAAAACATTGAGACAATAAAAATGTGAATGTTCATATGTTCATAATGACTTCTTGTCATCAAAACACTAAAGAGTTAAAACATTTTGTGCAGTTCATCAGTTCAAATGTTTCTTTATTTCGTGAGGATAGAGCAAACACAAAAAATTTAATGTGCTGAATCAACTCAGTGCTGAGCTTCAATGTCGACTTAGTCAGTGCTGAGCTTCAGTATATTTCACTCCAGTGTAAAAGACGAAGATAGTGAAAAGATGTCGTAATTGAGATCGAAAAGAATTAGTAGAAAAGGATGCGACGCGACGATACTGTCTGCAAAAGTTTGGAGAAGCATATATAAATGTCTTAATTTCTTACCAAAAACGAGCACAGCACATAAAAGGAGATAAAATAAGGGAAGGCCAGAACACTGCCGCAAGAGCCGGCATCTTCGTCACTGCCTTCTTCATCTTGGTAGTTATTATCACACTTTACTTCAGGATCGGGAGACACGCCCATCATGATATCCTGCCACGCCTCGCCTGGAATAGCCACGAAAGTCGTTGGATATCTATGGTTTGGTGAGATTATCTCCGCCAACAATGTAAAATCACACTCTGTCTCCATCATCCTGACGGTGATGAAACGGAGATGGTGAGAGTAGATTTCGAATCGAAAGATTGAGTTTTAAATACTGGGGCCGTACCGTGAACCGCTTATTGTGGCCCCGGGTCTGATGTCGGAAGGTGTTAAGAATAGGGTAGAAAATAACAAGCTTAGTTAGGAATAAAATTTATGAAATACTTAGGATAAAAAAGTTAATATGTATGATAACTGTTAAAATCGTAAGTGAACCCGCAAAAAGGTGTGAACGAACTCTGTGAAAGTTCAATGCGAGTGGATGCAGAGATGACGAATGACAGAGAGAAGTGGTGGTGGAAAGGAAACATGCTGTGCCGACATCACCTAGTGGGATTAGGGCAGGAAGATGATGATTACTAATAACACTCGTATACTGAAATAATAATTATAAAGTTCTGGGATATAGCAGTAGTATATACAAGAAATGTATAGCATATTTACCTGTAGCTGATCTAAACAAAACTAGGATAGCTTGCGGAAACGTCTGAAAGTGATTGTTCCTCGTGATTGGCGTTTCGTCATCTATTGCTATTTTACCAAACACCTGCAAAGAATTATAATTATCATCAATCCCTATTGTATATAAAAAAAACAGTGCATTACTTTAAAGTTCCATAGTAAAACTTGTTAATAATGATAGCGGAATGAGCTTTTTTCGGCTTCGTACTATGGTTCCGCGAAACTGTATTCATATATATTACATGAATAATAAAAAATGCATATATTAAATTAAAAGTTATGCATATATTCCCAGCTGACCTGCATGCCTACGACAGCATAGATGAAGAACAACATGAGGATCAGCAAGGCGACATAAGGGAGCGCCTGAAAGGACTTGATGAAAGTCCAGAGCAGCGTCCTGATGCCTTCACCTCGAGACAGCAGCTTAACAAGTCTCATCACTCGGAACAGGCGGAAGAAATTTATCGAGGGCATGGAGTGCTCCTGGAATTTATTAAAGGTGAGGATGAATTGAGAACTATTTACAACAAATATATGTTTAATTAGCTAATAACATTATGTGTATCACCGGGAATTCATCAAAACATTTTTTTTATAGTTTCATGGAAGAACAAGTCAATAGATGTGGGCATGTGTTCGTATCGCGGTATAATTTCTGTAAAATCTGACCGCTCTTGACCACGTCTATTACAACATGGTCGTGGAAATAAATAAATAATTAAATAAAAAGCTTAGCTTGAACTAGAATTTCGTGTTTTTTGAGTTTATATAAATAGCTGTTTGTGAATTTTCATCACATTTTCTCGTAAAGTGGATCTTATTAAATCGGTTTTAGGCCCACAATTCAAGATGTTATACACTTTGCAGCGCTAGTACTACCTCACTGCAAGCTATATTTATGTATACGAAGCATTCTTGATATAGCCGGGTAATACAGTTTTATTGTAATACCAATAAAGAGTTTTTATGCCGCTAAAAAATTACAACAGCGCACGCGCCGTTGGCTTGCAAGCCATTTTTCGCAAATATATGTTGACGTTTTCGCTGTGTGGTTGATTATTATCAAAAAGTTAATAACTTTACATGTTTGTTTTTTCCCTCGCAAGTGTGATGAAAAACGTCGTATGGAATGCGTGTGCATTGGTAATTTACACTCTCGGCAACACTCTGAGCAACATTTCTATCATTATGTACTATTATTACATGTTATTAAATCCCGGTGATATGCATAATTAATGAGAAAATCTTTATTCTTAGCCAAAATAAAACTATAAATAGAATTTCATTATTAGAGGACAAATCAAATCACAAATCGTGTTGGGGTTAATCTGAAGCTATTTAAACTAGGTAGGTCGATAAAGGAGATTAGGTACATAAAACTTAGATGATCGATATCCAAAACCTATAATAAACCTCCTAAAGATAATTTACTCACACCACAAGATAATTTACCAGGTACTCCCAGTAAATCATAGTCACGTCATGGTTATGCCTAGCTTCTTGAAAGTTCGACAGGTTTGATTAGTTGTAAAATTTATTTAAGTTTTCTTTTCTATTTAGACAAAGTGTTCGCGAGAATGAACGGGCTACTCCAATAATTATGATTTGTTTGTTTATAGTTTATTTTACCAGCACCGTTGAGTATACTCAGATTTTCTACTAAGTACTTGAGTATACCTAATGCCACTAGTACATAATAATATTTTTTTATAAATTCGTAAGCTACCTTTGTAATTGCTTGCATATTTATTATTATTTAACTGACACGTTATACGAATTACAAAATAGGTATATCTATAATAGTTAAAATATTACAAAACTAATATAATTTAAATTGATCCAGTGTTTCTAATAAGTGCCATAATAAAGTGTGTGTTGGTGTGTCCATTAGACATACATATCATACAAGATTGCGTAGTTCAGTGTTACTGTCCCAATTTTTTACATCTAAAGCATTTACGCCTTATCTTTTAGCTGCATCGTTTTATACAACATACAAAGCTTTTATTTCTTTACGTATATTCGAATGAGTGTTTTTTTACTTTTTACATCATTTGTAAGCTTCAGTTTTGTTAACTTAGACTAAGTTAGTAAGTAACAGAAAAAGCTCTATTTATAAATGATAGGATATCTATAGATTAAATTGTGCATTGCAAATAATGCTAGGTGCGCTAATTCTTTGCTTTCGATTTATAACTAGCTGTGTCTGTTACTATTTTGTTAATTATACTTTTAACTTACAAACATAACATCTTCAGATCTGAAAGTGTTCTTTCTTTAGTCTGTTCTGTTTTTCGAAACAATTATTGTTTGTAAGTATATTATTGTTATGGTTAAAGACGATTGCGTCAAGCTTGTTCCTTACCTTAACAACGTGTGCCTTCATACCTCCAGCGCCCTGAAATCAATTTTGCCGCTCAATTGTGAAACCTGCTCCGCAGATATAAAAGTGAGATTGCATAGCGTTGTTAATACAACATCTATTGTCCATGCTGGGGACAGTAACGTTGCTGAATTGGTTTTGATAATGTTTTGTGAAACCATAACCTCATATAATCTCGAGACGCACTTAGCGCACTTAGTTATTCTATCGTCAAATTACACAAGAGATTATCAATGTAATGTTTGTTATTTTAGTCTAGAGGGATTTGTATAGGAAATAGATTAGAAAAGTAGAATAAATAAACAAAGTTTTGTTACATCCATATCCCGTGGTCGTATCGATATAATGGTCGTAAAATATAAACAGAATGTAATTAATGTCATTTTAGGTATTCGTAACTACGTTTATTCACTTAAAGTATTATAATTCTTAAAGACAAAGAACCAACAGATCATTAATCAAAGAAGTCATACAATTTCACAGAATTTATCAAAACCATCCAGCTTAAAGTGAAGGTGAAACTATAGTTGACAATATTGAAAACACACTTGAAAGCAGCATCTGCACATCTAAACATAATAAAAATGCTTCCAACTATTGTAAGTTCTTTGAACTTAAGGTAGCAATTTTGCCATTAAAGTCTAGTAACTAGCTCTCAAGTGTGTTGATGTGTGTATTCAGTGTATACAGCCGGTGCTTCAAGACAAAGTTACCTGATTCTTCAGTTCGTTTACTTGTGAAAACACAATGTCGATGATGCTTCCCAACACGATGATAAAGTCAAAAGTATTCCATGCGTCGCCAAAGTAATTCTGTATCATAAAAGACGGTTACAGGAAAAGCATAGAGGAGAATTTGGATTTATAAAACAATTCAAGAATCCAGTCTGTGAAGCGTATACTCATTAATAATGCGAAACGCTTATGGCACATTTTTATCAACCATATAAATTGAGAACGAATTTTGAAATAGTAGAACATAAAATGTGGATCATGATATGGAGCATAGTTTTTGTTTGTTCATATAAATTTTATTTACGTTTTACTTGTAGCAAGATTTAAAATGACTGAGTATTCTAAGATCAACTAGAGCAAAACTTCCACCTAAGAGCCTTGTATGACAAAGTTCTACGTGGAACTGTATGTGAAATTTCAACGAAGAGCGACTTCTATAAACTGTCTCAAAATTACAAAACTCCCCCTACCTTAAATCTAAATGCTGCTAGTTTGAATATGAACTCTAGCGCGAAGACAGCAGTGAATAACATGTTGAGCATATCAAGAGCCTTGCTGTACTCCGGCGGCTGGTTGTGGTACTTCATGGCGAGGGTGATCGTGTTGATCATGATAAGAACGAATATGGCGTATTCAAATGGCTGTGACGTCACGAACCACCACACTTTATACTGGATGCGGTGTTTCGGAATATACCTGAAAGATATATTCCAAATAAACATGTTTTCGTTGAAGAGATTCAGTCATGATTCGGGTATTCTATTAAATGTAATTTCTGCGTTTGATTTTGCCAGTTTTTTTTCAGTCGTTCCGTCATCTCGTGTCTCCTATCAGTGTTTATTTTTATTAAGAATATTAAATAGGTGTTTCGTAATAATGTTCTTATTTTAAGTGAATCAGAGCTGGATCCAATAACATTGTGAAATTGTTTGCTATTCATTACTTTTTCTGCAATAGCCATGTTTGCAGGTCTTACCTTCGTATTGGTTTCGCTTTTAAAGCAAATTCTATGCAGTTTCTTTGGTTCTTGTCTAACTCACAGTTTTTATATTCTTGCTCTCCCTCATTTTGGAATGTCACTATGACGAAACCGACGAATATATTAACCTATCAAAATAATAGAAGGTCAATATAGGATAGTCGAGTAGTGGAACCATAAGTTAATATCTTTTGATGCTTACCATAAAGAATGCAATTATAATAATATAAATTATATAGTAGGCTGCAACAATTGGACGGAAGTTAGTGATGGGACCACGATCTTCAGCATTCGAATCAATTGATACATACAACAACCTAAAAAATACAAAAAAAATATATCGACAAATTGAAAAATTTATACGAGGCCAAATATATTTTATAACTACGCATATTCGGTTAATAATATATAAATCTTACCCTGGCCACCCTTCGAAAGTAGACACAGTAAACAAAGTCAACATTCCTTTCATAACATTATCAAAGTGGAAGTCATTTTTTGTCCATTCTCTATCTCGCACCACATAATCTTCGTTTTCGAAAACCAAATACGTCCCCCTAAAATCAATCAGCGCAATGAGAAACATTTTTACCAAGTCTATAACAGGTTAATGCTTCATTATGAAAATTATACTTACTGACATTCATCCTCTGTCATTTTAGAAATATCGTTACATTTAAAAAACTTTCCCTGAAAAAGAAAACTAGCGATTAAATCTATCACGATCAAATAGATAATCAATTTCATGCCACGACATCTAAAATGACAGCCAGTTATTAGAAAATGTTGACATACTAATTACTATTCATGAATGGTTTCTAATAAACTCATTTCTCATGACGCGTTCCGAATCTTGTGTAAAAAGCTTTTTACAAATGCCGATAAATTGACGCTAATTATAACTTAAAACGATTATCATAAAGACCCTAAGTTTGAATGACTATAACAGCTTTAACGTCAGAAACTATAAATTGGACACATGCAACAGCTATAGCTCAAATAGGTAACTAAACATGCAACAATATTATAAGACCATCTACATGTTCCATTTTGTCAAAAGCGACTCGTTTTGTTCTGAAAGTATTATGTTATTTAAGCCACAACATCGACGCAAAAACAAATCCCAAGCTCACCTTAAATAACTGTACACCGACGACAGCGAACATAAATTGTAATAAATACGTAACTAGCATTATATTTCCTATAGTCTTAATTGCTACTATCACACATTTCACCACATACTAAATTATCAAGGGCCAGAGAGTGCATATTAGTCGCAAGGATATGATGTACGTTACCACGAGCAAGGAATGTTCCAGAAAGAGTCCAGTAACCACGCAGCATCGGAACATAGGGGACAAGCAAACCAATTTTAATCACATAGGATTTAATTACACAGGAGAGTCTAACTATTGGGGAAAACATGTTAGAGATTGTGTCGGTATTTTAAAACGCCAAGGTAGGGGGATGGTAATGCTCTCTAACACTTAACGAGGTTTAGTCTTCTAAACACTGGACAAAACTACACCTTTGGGTTCGATGGATGTTAGGTATGTCATGCTTGAAACTAATTATGACGACACTGAACTTATAATAATTATCCAAGAAACATAATGACATGATATTTTTTATACCATATTACCGCCTACTCCATGCAATATTTTAGTTCTTTGTTAAATAGAATCATCCTATGACATAAAAGTACTCGAGTTATACCGTTTGCAGAAGAAAAAGAAAAAGATGAAGCTAGTCACATCACAATTTCACAAGAAAATATAGCAAAGCTTTCCAAATATTCCATAAGATGGAAGCTTCAGCAGCTTTTAAAGTTAGCACAAGAGTTGAAGCTTGAAACAGATATAGTTTGTTAAGCCTTGATATAAATAAAAATACATAAAATAATCATGAGAAATGAGTGGAAAGACAGGATAGAAAAGTGAGAGAAGAGATAATAAATACCCAAAGGTGTAAATGGTTTCAAGATATCAAACAGTGAAGATGGTGGATTCACTGCACAATGTGTTGTCACTCGTGCTTTTGATTCAGGTAATGATTGGAAACCTTCAGGAGTTGCACATTGAGGTTTGGCCCCCTACCTTGAACATTTGCACTCCCATGACAGCAAACATGAATTGCAGTAACGACGTTACCAATAATATGTTGCCGATCGTTTTGATGGCAACGATCACGCATTGAACAACGTGCTATAATCATGGAAAAATATGTCAGGAAATGTACTAAAAATATAGTTAAAATTTAAGATAAGACTTAGTAACCTAGATCAATTTAGCTCGAGACAATTAAAATAAAATATGTTTTTAGATAGTCACAAAAAGTTGCACCATTAGACATAATTATTGTTAATCCTGTGGACTGTAAATAAATTATCTGTAAGCATTACATATTAATGATCTATAATAGATTAGAAATAGATCTATGTGTAATAAATATTACTGACCTTAAGGCCCTTGGCCCTGTTGATGGCCCTAAGAGGCCTCAGCACCCTGAACACTCGCAATATTTTCACCACAGATATACTACCAGACCTGGGAACAAGCAAGAACATTATGGTTATTCAACGAATACCAACGTATGGGTTTATAGAAAACACGGGTGTGCCTGTTGTGACAGATTTCAGATGGGATCCGTAGCTGTGCAAGAGATATTTAATTGTTATCTATAAAGGCGGATTTCTGAATGTATAAACTTGTCTTAGAAACAAATTAGCAAATAAAACAAAACTATAGAGGTTTCTTAATTTGGTACGGAACTTATAGTGCAAAAAAATATAAACAAAAGCTGGTAGTGGCAAAATGAAAAACAACTAGTAGTGTAAAAGAGAGACATACTTTAAGTTCATAGAGATGAGCGAGACGCAGACGACGAGCATGTCGAGCACGTTGAACGCAGAACGAAGGAAGGCGCCCTCGTGCAGCACCAGCCCGTACGTGATCAGCTTCAGGAACAGCTCCAGCGTGAAGATGCCCGTGAAAAACACGTCGAATTGACTAAGTAACTGTTAAATTAATAAAAACATCTTGAAATTCAGTAGTATAAAGTGCTTGTGAGATTCGCATTCTTATTTCAAACACATTTTACTCGGCCCTAAAAAGGCGTGGATGAACTGTAAGTAAGGGGAGTAAATGTAGATAAGACGAAGGATAGAGTTAAATGGAGAAATGAAACAACCCCCACTAGTGATATAAAGGCAGGAAGCTGATGGATTCTCACCCAGTTCCGAAACCCCTTCTGCGCAGCATCGAGCGGGTCCTCAGCAGCCAACATGGCAGAGGACAGCATGATGCAGACGAGAATGACATTGCCGAACGGGGAAGATGCGGATAGTTTGTAGCAGAGCACACGAAACCTGCAGGTATAGGTAACAATGAGGATCATTCTATAAACCTTGTTGTTCAGTGTGATGAAAATAGTGCGAGCGTGACGTTTGGAGGACTATTCATTAGTTGAATCCATTAGTGAACATTTGACTTATTGATATTTTGAGAAAGTACAAAGTATTGCGACACATTATGACAAACGAAGATATCGTCTAGTTTCAAAGTTTCTTAGTAACGTAAAATCTTTGTAAAAACCATGGGCCTTAAAACTACCACAAGTAGTTTATTGAAATAAATAAATAACATCAAAGATTTTTTCGCAATTCATAAAGCATAATATATAATGTGCGTAGTTATTGAGGTAAGTGATATGAGTAATTTGATTTGTTACAACACTTAAAGCTCAGGTAGATACATATTATAGTATAGGTAGGACATTAAGTTATAGCGATAAAGCTTAAAATACACATATGTATACATAAATAATTGTATTGTAATTGTATATAAAAAAGTATTAACACGTTATCATAATTCACAGTAACATGCACCTTAAAATCATGCAGCTAAATAAACAAAAAGAACAAACCATGCAACACGTTAAACTAAGTTCCTAAGATTGAAATTCTCTATTAACTTTCATCTAAGGGATTATAATATACGTACCCCATGCTTAAGAAAATCTAGTTGTCTATCTAATTCACAACCTAAGATCTCTAATTGGGGAACACCTTAAAGGTACTCAGTACTCATTGTTTTAATTTTGAATTTAATCGGTGATTATTCCACACATAAGGGTCACAACAGTCGTGCACGACGAGGACAAATGGGTGATGCATCGTAAAGTGGGGAGCTCCAATGAGGTGATGCCAATCAATAAGGCTGTAGACACACAACGCCAATACAATGAGACACTGGTACCGCGGCGACGATAGCCACCAATCACCTGTTTGTCGGTGAAAATACGAAGAAACTACTAGCATTCGGTATCGGCGGCGTTTGGTTGGGCATGTTCAGTTCAGAAACGCGCCGTGGACGGGCAGTTACCAGTTGCCCCTCTTCTTCATTTTCACCGCCATCTTTGTGAGTAAGAAACACATGACCGTAGATTTTGTTTACTACTCTATTATCTACAGTGTTCTCATCTATTTCTATTTACTTTGCCTAATTGAAATGACTAAATCTATGCAAACTTGAGAGTGTATGTATCTTGGAATCTTGAATCTTACTTAAATCCATGCCTAATAACAAACTGCGTGATCTGCACATTCCTAAAAACCTACCTATTTTAAATAGTAAGAAGAAAATTAAATTGCAAACACAATTAAAGTGAGATTAGCTAACAACAGTGTCAAAACAAATATAAATATAAAATTATTCGTAAGTATTAAAAAGATCGAAGGCGAAGCTGTCATTGACGAGTTTAAAACTAATGTGAGATAAATAAACGAAAGAAACATCTAGTTAGAAATTAAAGCTGGTACAGATTTTGTGGTTTGACCGAGTCCCTAACCTGTTGGTTTTGGAAAATATGAAGAAAGACGAAGCGTCAGGGATGGGTTTCTTAGTGTCGCAAATATCGACCTCGGAGAGTCGCCTGGGCCGCGCCGACGAGGTGGTCGGTTTGCGTTTCAACCGCGGCTCTTCTTCATATTCTGTATTCACTGTTTTCGTTTGATTAGCTTCAATCTTTACTATACACGAGCATTCGTTACTAAATAAAAATACTGTATTATGAAAACTTCTTTAGAATAATCAAATAAATACACCCTTTATACTCAGAATTAAATGCTTTGTTCCAATTTAAAAAAACTAGTACACATGGATAATAATAAATGTCTTTCTCATTTATCAAAATAAAACGGTTATTTTTTTTCAAAAGTTTATCATTTATACCTATATGGTTCCTCTGGTGAATATCTTCTTCTTCTTCCTCTTCTATTCTCTGTTCTTCTTCTATCCTCTCTTCCTCTATACCTTCTAAAATACTCTCACCATCTCCTTGATCCTGCTGTTCTTCCGACGCTGTTTCTTCATAGTCTCTGTCTGATTGTGACCTTTAAATTAATAATAAGTATTTTATAGACCTATATCATTTTATCTTTCTATGTTTATCAATTTCCAATTTCATTATGAATATCATTATATTAATAGTATAACAATAGAGTACTGTTATATCCCATACAATGAAATATGTCTATACTTTTGATAGAAAGCTGACTCTTCCAAGATACTTTTACTTCGGGAACTGACATGGTTTTAACACATTTTTATTTATACGTGCGCGCAGTGCAACCATGACATCGCCACAGAAAAGCGAAGGCCCTATTTACTTCTCTCTTCAGTGGTCATCGCGCACGCAACGCGCAGCGGCCCATTGTGCGAAACCGCACGTGGGTCGGGCCCTGTTTTACTCCTTGAAAATGGTCACCGGATGCGATCAAAACTATAGTCAAAGCAACCGACTTAGTTAACCGTGAATAATCTCTCTCGTACAACTAAAACAGAATTGTTTCCATACGTCGTCAATTGTACTGCAAATTCTGAATTGTTACGTACAAGTCTGAAGGATAAGCATCGTCGTCGTGGATGTACTCGTCATCAGTGTCTCCTTGCCCGCCATCTGCTATCGCGCTAGCTACTTCTTTCTCGTCTGGGGCCTGCATCAAATGAACTATAATTATAAAGGCATTATGATATTTTGGCCTGTTCATATTATACTATAGGTATGGGAAATTGGTACCACCTACTAATGGAAAATGTCCTAAGCTTTTAGGGATTGTAAGTTATTGAAGAATTACATAATTATTCCGTGACAAATGCCGTGACGTATATTCTTTAATATGATCGAAACAAAGATTACGAAGGATGCGCCATCGCGTAATATAACAACGTTTGAAAATGACCCTTGCGCCCTCATGTTTACGAGTTGCGCTGGAGTGCGAAAGAAGGTAGCACTTTTATGAGAGCAAAAGGGATAGCGTGCGTCTCGCTTAGTGAGCGCAGACAGGCGAGACAGTCCTTAGGGCCGTCTTCACGGGGCCATTTTAGGGCGCGATATGACATATCTACTTCCTTATATATATAATATCATTGGATCGAAATACTATTTCAATATTTCATATTTTAGCGCCTTATCATTAAGACCCGTCCGAAGCCTTCCTATATTTACACCTACAATACAGACGGTCAACTGCACTGTGCGCTTTGCAGTAGGACCTTTAAAAGTAAATTTGGTTTTGCCAGCCACCTGCGTGCTCGCCACAAGAGCTAGCAAGGTTCGCAATTGACGGACACGTAAAGGAGGACGATATATTTAACATTATTTTAATTTAAACAAATGACACAGTAATATTTGGGAGAGATCTTTGGCTTCCAAAAACGTATTTAGTAATAGTTCGGAGCCAATAAGTTTACATTATCTATTTATTTAGGTTCACCAACCACTTCATCCACATTCGTAACTAATAATTCATGATTAGCTACGAACAAATAAATTTTCTTCGCTGTTTCATAACATAACTAGTTATTAAACATGATTTATTTTTCCATTTTCATAATTTTTCATAACCAGCTACGAAATTTAAAATGGATTTGAATCTGTATGTATTTATATTTGCAACATTTTGCCACGTACCCCTTCTTCCTTTTCGATATTGGTGAGTGATTCGGCGTCGGCCAAGTTGTCCACAGCGATAGCCAAGAACACGTTTAGAAGGATGTCTGTGGATCGTTGCTAAGGATCATCATTCTCACTGTTTTTACTATTACTTCCGTGAAGTTGGTACCAGTGGTGGAGAAAGGTTGCCCCAGTCCAGGTCCCAGTGGCGGAGAAATGTTTCCCCTGTCCAGGTCCCAGAGGTGGAGAAATATTTCCCCTGTCCCTGGTACCAGTGGTGGAGAAAGGTTTCCCCAGTCCAGGGCCCAGTGGTGGAGAAATGTTTCCCCTGTCCAGGTCCCAGTGGTGGAGAAAGGTTTCCCCAGTCCAGGTCCCAGTGGTGGAGAAAGGTTTCCCCAGTCCAGGTACCAGTGGTGGAGAAAGGTTTCCCCAGTCCAGGTCCCAGTGGTGGAGAAATGTTTCCCCTGTCCAGGTCCCAGTGGTGGAGAAATATTTCCACAGTCCAGGTCCCAGTGTTAGAATTAATAGTACCTAAATGCGCAAACACGAAAACAGAAAACGAGAATTGCTTTCTGATAGTAATCTAAACTTACAAGGTAAGCTGTGAGCTGAACTAATCGTATTTAAACGATTTAAATTTAGAGTAGCAGGTAGCAGTGCTAGAATTGTGCACTTGCGAACAAAATCGGAATCCGAATCTACTGTTTTAGCCATGTCGAGCGCTTGCTATTTTGGATCATGGGATCGTTCTGTATTTTTCAACTTGTTTACTGTATTATGCAATTTCTATGATCTGTTGTAAGTGCCTAATAAATAAATAAATAAATAAATCCTGCGCCGCGCTGCACTGCGTCACCCTGAGATATTAGATGTCTAATCTCTTCATGCCCAGTAATTTATCTGGTAACATTGCCCTTAAACCGAAACATGGTAAAGCTTGCACATTACTTCTTGGCGGTTGAATAACTAGCAAAGGTAGTACTTTCCCAGGCGACACTGAAATAGAGTTCTGCCATATATCTTTTTTACAAAGGATACAGTTACCACAGATGAAGAGGATGATGAAGTAGATACAAGCAAGGATTCCGAAGGATCCGACCCCACCGTACGCCTTTATGCCTTCGTACATTACGGCGTTCCAATCTTCACCTGTCAGTATCTGGAATCAGACACTGGGATGAGACTTATAATAATTTTAGATCAATCAAATTTATGTCAGCTTGTTTTGTCCCCTTGTCTATTCGACTTTCAAAGTAACTCGGTGGTTAAAGTCAAAGGTTAGGAGACTAAGGGAGCTCATGGTTTATACAGAGTTAAGTGTATCGGTTCTACTAAGCCGAAAGGAGATTATTGTACTTATTACTGTGAACAACTAAATCTTGTATGTATATTTTTTGTCTAGTTAGTAGTAGTCATGCGTAAAATTTTGTTAAATCACTTTTCAATTATAATCAGTTCAGAAGGTAATAAATCTGTAGAGTTTTTAAAACGCCCCAATTACCTGAAAAACCGTCAGCAGCGCCTGCCAGAAGCAGTCAAAGTTGTGTCGGTCCTTCTCCTCGACGGGGTCGTAGTTGAACTTTCCCCCGAAGACCTGCATCCCCAGGAGCGCGAAGATCATGATGAAGAGGAAGAGGAGGAGCAGCAGGGACGCAATGGACTGGATAGAGTTCAGGAGCGAGGCCACCAGGTTGGAAAGCGAGCGCCAATATCTGGTGAGAAGATTGATTTTACGTTTTACTATACTTACACTTTGTTGGACTTTATTATGACAGCCTGATAGCTCAGTTGGTAGCATGTCTGCCTTCAGAGCTATAGGGCGTGGGTTCGATCCCCACCCAGGACAAAAATGTTTATGACGTACATCGATGTTTGTTCTGTGTCTGGGTGTAGTATGTATTTACGAAAAAAATATGTATATAAGTATTCTATCAGCTATCTGGTTTCCATAATACAAGATTTGCTTAGTATGGGGCTAGATGGCGCTGTGTGTAATAAATGTCCCCCCAATATTTATTTATATTTATTTACTTGGGTACAAGGGCGGATCCAAGGGGTGGGTCATGGGGGTCATGACCCCCCTGGGCTGGGTGTAGGTCGAGTACTGTTTTTTTTTCTAGTTGTAATCGAATTGGAGCCTGTCCTTACTAGATCTCGACTCGACTATATGACCCCCCTGACTTAAAAACTGGATCCGCCCTTACCTGGGTATGTCCTAAAACTGCGTCCAGAACCATCTGTTAACTGTGTTGCACCTGCGATCCAAGCCACCAAGCTTGGTAGGCACCAAGCGTGGGGATTAAGGCAACCCCGTATTCTGGTTAATGATGATAGTATTGTTTTATATGCATGGTAAGCCTGTTAACAGATCTCTGCTAGATCTAGGCCTACCCTCAAAGTGCGATGGGGTATATCCACCACGCTGGGTTGGTGCTGGGTTGGTGGTTTCACGTTGGTACGCCATTGAATCTCTTCTCCGCACGTTTCCTCACGATCTTTTTCTTCACCGAAACCGGGTTTTTTTTTTGGTATTCGCGAATTCAGGGTTGGCCCATAGTAAAAATAAAAGACCTTTTATTAGCTAACTAATATCAAACGATACGCGTAACCATCTCTGTATAGCATTTGAAATAAGATGAAGAGTTATGAAGGGGACTTACTTGGTGACTTTAAACACCCTGAGTAGACGGACACAGCGAAGCACGGAGATGCCGAGTGGAGGCATCACTTCGGTCTTAGTGAGCACCATCTCGCTGATGGAACCGATCACCACGAAGCAGTCGAATCGGTTGAACAGGGACACGAAGTACCCCTGGAAGTTCAGGTCAGATCAGCAAGACAAAACAGCTTTAAAGAAAGAAAATCAAGAACGCTAGAGAACATGACGGATTCAAGTGAATTTGTGCTAATGGAATAATATTGTAGAAAAGGATATTACTGTATATATTCCAACCGGTGGAAAATCAAACACTCAAATACTCTCAATACCTCTCGACATTTGCGGATCGACATTCGCGTAACAAAAGGAACTATAAGAAGCACTTATTGATATAATGGGGTCTCTTTTGCAGAATTGATTAGTTGAAGTCAATAGTTTCATTACCACTCCCTTGATAGCTGCTAAACAGTGTCTCAAGTTTGAGAGCAATTTTTTCAATGCGATACTAATACAATAAAAAAAGTGCTAGTTTCCATAGTAAGTACTTACTTGTAAACCTAAGCTGTACATCTTGACTAACATCTCTATAGTAAATAATGCAACAAAAAACGCATTGCCGTACTCCTGGAACCGATCCAACCAGGTTGGTTGCCTGGAACAGAAATAAAAGAACATCTGAACGTATTCACGATCATCAAACTATTGAACAATATCTGTCGAAGTATTCGTCAGGCAGCGATTAAGCATATATAGGCACTATAGACGAGGGTGCAACGCAAACGGTTTAGTCCCTTGGGCCGCTATTATCGTTAAACAAAGACAGTTAAAAGACAAAATAGTCCTTGTCATTTCAAACCGGAGTTGTTTAGATATTACCATTAAGCCACTTACTTGCACATGAAAAATGTCACAAGCCTCCAAACGATTAAATAAGGCGTGTAAAAGCTTTATGACATTTACTATGAGCACGTGACCTATAGTAATTCAACAGCCACATAAGTATGTACAATTGTACATAGACAAACTCGGCCAGATTGTCCTGTCCCTACCTATTTAATTAAAACTACCTACCTATTTTTCAAATAGTATTAGCATTGATACACAATGCTAATACTATTTTAGAAGCACGTAGAATATTTTTTCCACTGATTGGCAGGACAATTGGCTAGGCAGGATTTCAACAGATGGATCAAGGCAGCAACCGAATGGTATCCGAGAAACGGGCAAAGACGTAGAGGCAGACCACACGTTCAAATCAACAGTAGATTAGAGGTTTTGGCGGGAACGCGCGAGAAAATCATGTCGCTGCCATAGAGGTATGAAAGTTCCTACCTCTATGGTCGCTGCATTGTATTATTTACTAAAACTTGTGTTTTTTCGAGTGTTAATGCATAAAAATGGTGGCGTTTTATTCATTAAGTGTTGATTTACGAGCAAGAGTGTGGGCAAGTGATATAATGTAGTGAAACGTGTCTTTTCGTGTTATTTCCAAAACTCCGAAGAAGCTTGTAGTAAAGTTGCCACGACTTTACTAGGGCATGATTGGACTTGACTGTGACTTACTGTGTGTGACTTGGACTGTGACTACGACTCATTTAACTGCAGGAAGAAGAATCGATGAAGAAATATGTATTCGGCTGAAGGACTAGTATCCATGGCCAGGAACTATTAAAAACAACAACAACAGTAGACTAGGTCTCACCTAGGGAGCATAAGTAAAAAAAACCCCAGATATCATCGTATGACTTCTTTACTTGCTCCCGTGGTGTATACGATTTTACGTGCCGCTGCGGGGAGGAAGTGGTTCCTTTCGCTCCGCGTAGCGAAAGGAAATCGAACCGCTTCGAGACAAAATCTAGTGATTACTGACTGGTAGTGTTCGCTGGCAAGCACCACGGTGTTCAGGAAGACGAGGATGATGATGAGCCAGTAGAAGGACTGCGACTTGACGGCGCGCCGGCACGCGCGCTTCATGCGTCGGTTCACCTGCACAGAGGGATGAGTTAGAGAACCGCCAAAGTAGTGTGCTATCTCAATGACAATCAAGAAATACAAAACTTTTTGTTTTGAGATGCCTTTGTAAAGTAAGTGCCTAAGTTAATTAAATTAAGTATTTATACGGTTATACCAGGGGGGTGTCACTCCGCAGTTTAGGTATGTTCGGGCGGCGCTCCGGACAATGCAGGGCTGAGGTCAGTGGCCGCCCGCACGCTAGCCTCGTCGCACGTAACTAAGCATACGTGATAGAAAGAGAGCGGTATATCTAGGTGAATATAGCGAGCGGTATCCAGCGCTGTGCGAGTTGAATTGCTACTTTATTGCCTAGTAGATAGAGTCCTTATTTATTTCAATTCCTTTGCGGAGTTAACTTTCTGTACATAGTACTATTATTTATTCTGTGGTTATACCTAGATTAGTCGTTTTACTACCTAGAGACTCTTGATGATACCTATAGATGAATCTTTTGTAGAGTCCGTCTGGGGAAGTACCAATGCATTGCACGTTATTCAACCGCCAAGCAGTAGTGTGCAAGCATTGCTGTGTTTCGGTTTGAAGAGCAATGTTATACCAGAGAAATTACTGGGAACGAAGAGATTTCAGGGTGACGAGCGCATTGCAGTGCGGCGCAGGATTTTGTTGGCTAGTTTACAATTCTGGTACTGCTACTGTTTTGGGGAAAGCGTGATGCTTACCACCAGGGGAACGTCTCGATCGTGTCGCCACTCCATTGCATAAAGATGCGACTTGCAATTTGAATTGTTTACATACGAAAGTTAAATAAGCGTTTCGCTATCTTTTATCCGTGTTTACGTTCATTCTGTCAGTAAGCTGACTAAAGAACTTACTTTTTCAAAGTCTTTTTTCCACAAGACTCCTATCGCGATTTTCGGTGTGTCGTTGACCTCCAGGCCCAGGTGGTCGGTGCTGTCGTGCTCGTTGTTTGTTTGACCTGTCATTCAGATTGTCTATTAAACAAAAGCTAAAGTCTCCAAAATCAGATCCTTCGATCCACCTTATAATATATCATCCAATAGCTATGTCCATTTGCATTTCTTTATTTAAAATCAATAAATATATGGTGCCTAGTTTGGGGATCAAATATAACTTGTAAAAAAATATTTAGTCTGTATAAAATATTTGATTTGATATATGTTCATGTTCATCACCCTAATGCTAGGGCTTCTTCACCTGCGTGTAATGCCATTATTTAGCGCGGTATTTGATACAGTACGCAGATATGGCCGGGTATTAGCAAACTAATAGGCTAGTGGCATTATTAACGTCGTTAGACGTTAGCCGATAAACAAAAACAAATGATAGTGTGGCCGCCCATGTAGCGCATTGTATAATGCATCACATAATGCACGTTAATTATTTCGATAACTAGACGTAAAGCGTCACGCAGGTGAAACCCTAGCATTAGGCTATAAAATGAATCACAAACACATTTCGATAGGTACTGTGAATTCGAAAATGTACTGTAATGAACCTAGGTATAAAACTGCATCTAGAACCACCGGAGGATGGGAAGCAGCGGATTATGGTAACCTCCCCCCCTAAAGGGCCTTCGTCTAGCACTGGACGACTTCTGGCTGATAATGATGATCAATTATAATATAATTATGAAAAAAATTGCCTATGTATCTGATTGACCCATGTCTAACGGGTTCGTCAAATAGAAGACAAAAAGTATAAACCATATTATATTATTCGGATTTTGGTTTTTCCAGGAGGTAATAATAATTATTATTTTCCTTTGAAATCGCAGGTAAAACCGGGATCCAGCTTATGCAGAATATAATGATGGTGCATCACACAGTCAAGACAGTAAGTAATTTACAGCTTTCGTGAGAATTTCGCTGACCGCGTCCTCTCGGCTAACGGTGGTGAGCATTCTGCGATTCCTAAGTCAGCTGCCAAGCTTGGGGCTTAGGGCAATCCTCCCGCCACCATATTGAGAGGGAGACCTTCGTCCTGGTGGACGTTTTCTGGCTTATGATGTGAGAATGTCGACTCCTTTGTCCTCATATCTTCCGTATATTGATATTTTATTTATTTATTATTTTATTTTATTATATTCGGAAAACGTACAGTGTTATTTAAGCTATAGTTATAGCAAGTATTATTACTAGACACCATTTACGTGTTTTCGCATTTAGATTCTAAATTTACTTGTTTGCTACAAAAGATGAAAATTATAAAAGATAATGCCAGTTGCAAAGTCTTACATATTGATGAATAACATACATTTAAAAACAGTTAATAATAGTTAAGAATAGTTAAGAAGTGCCGGCAAACCAATTATCAGATATTAAATCACGGACTTTATTTGGAGAAATGTTAAACAACTATATCACATCTTTCTTCTTTTTATTAGTTGCAAGAGTGGTTCTAGTTACCATTACCCATTCCATAGTCCCGTTTCTGCTCCGCCGGGTCATGCTGGTCCGCCAGCGGCTCCAAGTACTCCGCCTGCGTGATCCAGTCGAGGTAGCCCTTCAGGTCTTCTTCTAGCTGCTGCTTCTCTCGTAGCTTTTGGAAGTCTCCTCGGTTCTTTGCCTTTTCACGCTCTTTGGAGAACTCTCTGAAAATAAGAACAAAATTGGAGAAGATAAAACGCAAATTTAGAGTTTCTACTGAAAGCTGAAATTTACGAATTAATCAAAGAAGTAAGGTTGACGAAGTGTTGAAAGTGTGATCGAATTTGATTAACTCGCCTTCGACGATATTTCGTTATGGAACAGCAGATTATTTTCGCGATATTAAGGTTAGCCCCATAGTAGTAGCTCACAATAATGAGTACAATGTTCTTAATTCGGCTTAGTAATACTCTTAGTAATCTTGTATATTTACGTGACGTGGTACCTGTCTAATTTTGTGTGGTAATACTGAATGGTACTTACCCGGACAACACACCGAGAATGAGGTTCATGACAAAAAAAGCCCCCAGTATGACCATCGACACGAAGTATATCCACTCCCAGCTGTTCCCCATCGCGTCTTGTATCTGGAAACATATGAACGGTTAAGTGCTCTGATTTGTTTTTGAGTAGACTACGACTACTATTGCTAGCTCAATTTAAGTTTTTTTTTTCGTATTTTCGAAGTAAAGTATCATATATCCGTTTTCGCGTTGCACTTTTACTGCCACACCAAATTTGGTCAAGTTTGATTCAACCGTGGCATAGTGAAAAGATGAAAAACAGATACACGTTGATAAAGAAACGGAGTTACATAATCATACTCTCGCGTAACCTGGGTATGTCCTTAAACTGTAACCAGACCCACCGGAGGACGGGCAGCAGCGTCCTCAGTTAACGGTGGTGAGCATTCTGCGATCCCCAAGCCGCCTGCCAAGCGTGGGGATTATGGCAACACCCCTCTATTGGGAGCCATATTGCCAGCAGTGGACGTCTTATGGCTGACGACGACTCTCGCGTTATTTTTCTATCACCACTTTTTAATTTAGTTTTTTTTAAATTTATTATCAGGTGACGAGACGTTCGCCTGGTGGTAAGTATCACGTAATACCGTGTATCCCGTTTTCCACAAATGTTGTACTCGATTAATTAGTTTTCAATAGAATTTTTAAGTTTGATTATCGGCAAAATCAATATGTCTAAGCGTTCTTGACTTTATTTGGTCTATTGGCAGTCTAATTTCAACAAAATTCAACGCAAAATTAAAACTGTTTTAAAAAAATATGCTAGGTCACTAGTTGTTGCGAAGATAATGCAACACGTAGAGTGCTTCTCACCATCAATCTTTCATCGAACTCACTGGAGCGCTCCAGAGAGCGGGACTTCAAGAAGCTTGGGTAGATGCTGGCGGGGGAAACGCACGACACACCCCATATAGGACGTCAGTGCAAAACTTATGTCCCTCAAATCGAATAATATTCATTGATAATGCTATAGTGGATAAGATCGGCAGCGGACCGAGAATGGCGTACAAGAAGAAAACTCGAAGCTCAGCAGTGGGCGATTACTGTCCGAAAATGATGATGATGATTGCAATGGTCCGTAGTTCGTACTCACATGGTACATGACATCAGTCCACCCTTCCAGCGTGATGCATTGGAACACCGTGAGCATGGAAAGGCCAAAATTATCGAAATTGGTGATCCCGAAGTTGGGCCCGTCCCAGCCGTTGCGGCATTCGTAGTCGTCGCCCAGCTTAGAGCAGTTGAACCCGTTGTCCTCGTCGCACGGGTGCGCACCTTCCATCAGCTCATCTATAAAATAAAGTGTCGACTTTATGGATTTTGATCAAGGAAAATGTAGTAAGGAAACCGGCTTCATAAATCGTTTTTTTTTTACTTATCATTAGCCGGAATTAACGTTCAATGTTCATTCAACCTCTGACGTTAATTTTAATTTCTTATAGTACTTGCGTGGTGTTTGTTGTCATGCATGAACTGGGGGCTCACCGTGACCTCTTAGACATAATAGGGCCTAAAGTGACTCGCTTGTCAAAATCGTACCGTGAGGGCGGTTTTAGCTATTCAGTTTAGGTTGCCGCCATCTTTTTCTGGTGAAACCTAAACATCATCGCAAATGCACCGGAAACCTTGATATCGTTCGTTCAATTCGTACCGTGAACTCCTATTTAACAATAATAAGATCATTACAGTCTCGCTAAACTGTCATGACTTACAAGTTGACAACAAACTTTACAAGGTATAAGCTACCTCTATACCAAATATCATCTATATCCGCTCAGCCGTTTCAGCGTGAAGGAGTAACAAACATATACACACACAAACGCACAAACTTTCACATTTATATTAATATTAGGATAGGATAGTAGAAAAACTGTAGAACTGTATTGATATAAAAAAAAACTTGGTTTTATTTTATTATAGAATCTTGCAAATAAATTAAAGCACCATGCTATGATTATTATGACATCGAGTGTTTTTACAAATTTAAAATGAATACATTCATGTGGTTTCATCATCATCATCAGCCCGGCGACGTCCACTGCTGAACGAAGGCCTCCCCCTTAGACCGCCACACTGTACGACAACCCGCCATTAACATCCACCGGTTGCCCGCGACTTTTACAATGTCGTCAGTCCACCTAGTGGGAGGCCGCGACTACGCTGCGTCTACCGGTTTGCGGTCGCCACTGAAGAACGTTTCTTCCCCATCGGTTATCAGTTCTAAACTGAGTTCATCACAAGTGGCTCGCTATTCAAAATATCACTTTACGCCCCCTCTACCAAGTCTGTGTTTAGGGAGAAGGATAAGTACCATCAGTCAATGCGTTTTATTGTCATTGTGCACAAATTTTTGGAGACTATCCAATGGCGCATATGAATTCGACATAGGTACATGCCATTAAAATTGGTGTCTATATTGTTTCCTAGCAGTAAAAAACAAGACTTAATAAGATTATTGTTATAAGAACCTGATAATTTGTTATAGCAGCTTTTGTGCATCTTCCCGGAGAAGAGCTCGAGGCCGATGATGGCGTAGATGATGATCACGAAGATGACCAGCAGCGCAATGTGGAGCAGCGGCACCATCGCCTTCAGGATGGAATTCAACACGATCTGGAGACCTGGGAACGAACCATTAGTGAGCGTTGTCCGTTGCTGGTAATGGATTAGAACATTTAAGTGCCGACGTCTTTAGATATAGGATCAAGGCCTCAGAGTTAGCTCCAACGATTTGACCATGAACAAATGCTTTCCTAGTTCGTATTAGTGCACTTCAACTAGAGGCAGCATGCGGACGCGTCAAAATCATGAATTCATTGGCAGAGGTCATATCAGATCATAGGGCTGACAAGCGGTCTCAAATGACTGTTCCCTGTCTTAGCACATAGATGCTGTAAGTTAAGTAGCTTTCTATTATGGTTGCTTTCACGCTGTTAAAAGTAACTAGTTTGAGAGATATCAATGAGTACAATCCTGGTACGATCAATTTGGAAGTCCACCGCGTTAGTTTTTTATGCCATGTAGTGACGAGATGAGCGAGACGTTCGCCTGGTGGTAAGCATCACGCCTGCCCGTAACAGTAGCAGTGCCAGAATTGTAAACTTGCGAGCAAAATCCTGCGCCGCACTGCACTGCGCTCGTCATCCTGAGATATTAGATGTTAAATCTCATCATACCCTGTAATTTTGCTGGTAACATTGCCCTTCAAACCGAAACACAGTAATGCTTGCACACTACTGCTTCATCATCATCATCAGCCTGGAGACGTCCACTGCTGAATGAAGGCCTCCCCCTTAGATCGCCACACTGTACGACACAACCTGCCATTTGCATCCACCGGTTGTCCGCGACTTTTACAGTGTCGTCGGTCCACCTAGTTCCCACTTCCACAGGCCTTCCTACGCTGCTACGCTTCTTCCGGTTCGCGGTCGCCACTCAAGAACATTTCTTCCCCATCGGTTATCAGTTCTTCGAGCGATGTGGCCTGCCCATTGCCACTACAACTTGCAAACCCTGCGAGCTATGTCGGTAACTTTGGTTCTTTGGCGAATATCCTCGTTCTGGATTTTATCGCGCAAAGTAACTCGGAGCATAGCTCTCTCTATTGCCCGTTGTGTGACTCTGTATTTCTCCAAAAGGCCAGCAGTTAAAGACCACGTTTCAGTTCCATATGTCATCACTGGCAACACACACTGGTTGAAGACCCTTGTCTTCAGACACTGCGGGATTTTGGACGAGAAGTTGTTACGCAATATCCCGAAAGCTGCCCATCCGAGTTGGATTCTTCGGGCGACCTCTTTGTCGAAGTTGGACCTACCAAACTGAACAATCTGTCAAAGGTAGTTGTAGTGGTCAACAACTTCGAGAGTATCGTTCCCAACAACAACCGGTTTGGGTACAACATGGACATTGGACATGATTTTTGTCTTGTCCATGTTCATTTTAAGACCCACCTGTTGGGAAACGTTACTGAGGTCGCTGAGCATAGTATTGAGGCATTTCAACGACTCTGCCATTATGACTAATTATCGGCAAAGCAAAGGTGAGTGATGTATTCACCATTAATGTTGACGGCGAATCCGTTCCAGTCCAAGAGCTTGAACACGTCCTCCAATGCGTTCGTGAACAGTTTCGGAGAAAAAACGTCTCCCTGTCTCACACCTTTCTGCAATTGGATTGGTTTCGTGCTCTCGTCCTGCAACCGGATTGACATTGTGGCGTTTCTATACAAACACTTCAGTGCTTCGATATATCTATAGTCGATATGACATCGCTGGAGGGACTGCAATACCCTGGGTCTCGATTGAATCGAAGGCTTTTTCATAGTCCACAAACGCTAGACATAACGGCTGATTATTCTCCTCAGTCTTCTGTATAATCTGGCGGAGTGTGTAGATGTGGTCTATGGTGCCAAAGCCTTTCCGGACACCGGCTTGTAAGGGAGGCTGGAAGTCATCAGACCTGCGTTTGAGACGGTTCGTAATGACTCTCGAGAACAGCTTGTACACATGTCTCAGAAGTGAGATGCGCCTGTAGTTCTTCAATAAGGTGTTATATCCTTTCTTGAAGAATAGCACCACCACACTCCTGTGCCATGCCTCAGGTGTAGTACCTTCGTGAATGACGGAATTTAATAACTTCTGGAGGACTAAAAGTACCGGTTTCTCACCCGCTCTCAGTAGTTCTGTCGTTATTCCGTCATCACCTGGCGCGTTGTTGTTCTTAAGCTGTCTGAGAGCCATTCTAATCTCGTACAGGCTGACGTCTTGGGTGTCCTCAGTGTAGTGTCGGGTCAGTTTAGCTCTTGTGTCCAGAGCATTACTGACAATGGGTGTTGAGGTGTAAAACTGTCCATAAAACCTCTCGAGCTCTCTCAGAATCTGTGGCTTCGACGAAATGATACTGCCATCTTCGATCTTCAGGTTCGTTTTTTGGCTTTGCCCAATAGACGAATTCCTTGCGAACACTTTCGAGCCCTGGTTACGCTCAATTGCGTCCTTAATACACACTGTATTATAGGAACGCAAGTCCTGTCGCAAAGATTTCGAGATTCGTCTATTAAGCTTGCCATATTCCGACATATCAGCTGAAGATTGCAGTCTCATTTCAGTCCTGTCTTCCATTAGCTTTAGAGTTCTGTCTGATAGCTTCTGAGGCTTCTTCTGGCGTGGGGCCTTAAATAACTTAGACCCCACTGCCTGGACAGTTTCCACGAACCCATTGTTGATCTCGTCCACAGTTTCGCATTCGGCTAGGCTCGAGGAAGCGATTATGCAGCACTGCTGCTTGGCGATTGAATAACTGGCTAAGGTGTGGTACTTCCCCAGGTGGACTCTGCTGTAGAGTCCTACCACAACTAAGAAAACTAGTAGAACTCACTGGGAACTCCTGAGACCAGCCGCAGTGGCCGCAGCACCCGGAACGCTCTTAGCGCCTTCACGTCGAACGCGTCCTTGAATATACTGGACAGCACGGTGCTCACCATGCTGCAAACATTACATAATATTTTTGTAAGCACAGCAATTTTTTTGTAAATATTATAGTTACGAGACAAGCGAAAAGTTCGCCTGTTAAGTTCGTAAATTATGTGCTTTCAGTCAACGCAATTTAGTACACCGTACGCACCTGGGTTATCTACACCCGTTGACTAAAATTATTGATAAAACTGTGGTAACCCTTTAGGAGAAGACACGTCTCAAAATCGAGAAGGTTTGTTTCCTGGCCCGTAATAATTATTTTGAATATTTTTGTATGAAGTGATTCCACACTTATGGTATTTCTATGTTTTTAAAGGCTTTAGTTGGTAGCTTATAACAGGTTCGGAAATTTGGCGTCTTAGGCAGAGACTTCTGTAGCTTAATTGGCAAAGCAGTTGGGACGGAAACCCATAGCGACTGCTCGTATGCAGGTTCGAGTCCTGCCGGAGGTCATAATTTTTCTTCCTGTTTAAGCTTTAAAAACACCGTAATAATTAGTTCTTTAAAACATGACTACGTTAGCGCGGTGACTCCAAAATAGGTTTCTCTGTTAACGGTGGTGAGTATTCTGCGATTCCCAAGCCGCCTGCCAAGCGTGGGGATTATGGCAAACCTAGGGAATAAGCCTTCGTTCAGCAGCGGACATCTTCTGGCTTATGATAAGCACTTGAGCAGTTTCTACCAAATGTCATTCTTACCCTATGACGACGATGGTGAAGTCGAGCAGATTCCATCCGTTTCGCAGGTAGGAGCCGGGGTGCATCACGAACCCGTACGCTATGATCTTCATGACGCACTCGCCCGTGAATATCACCAGGAACACGTACTCGATCTTCTCCTGGAATAACACAATACAGATGCCTTCTTAAACCCAGACGAATGATGTCTCAAACAGAAAATATCGTAAGCAGAGAAACCGGTAGGAAGCATAAGTACCCACTAAAAAGGTGTGGGTCGTGTGGATGAACTGTGTGAGTGTCTAAAATTGCGCTTATATTTTTCTTTTATTGTGTGAGGTTGGTGAGTGAATGCAGAGATGACGAATATAAAATGAAGTGGAGATGAAGTGGCAGTGAGCCGGCCATATTTGTTGCCGCAACCGATAACCGTTGTGGTAGATGTGATCTACAATGGGAACCACGAATCGGAGAACTTGACGTAGGACGCCATAAAACTTAGCGGAGTGACAATATAAGTAAGATAAGCAGTGGTTGTTTAAAAAAAACATGTTTTATGCAATGGAGTGACGAGACGAGCAAGACGTTCGCCTGGTGGTAAGCATTAGTACGCCTGCCCATAACAGTAGTGCAGTGCTAGAATCGTGAACTTGCGAACAAAATCCTGCGCTGCACTGCACTGCGCTCGTTGCCCTGAGATATTAAATGTCAAATCTCTTCATACCCAGAGATGCATCTATGTTCTTTTTGGGTTAAACTTAAAATATAGAGACAGAAAGGGGCTATACTTACAAGAACCCAGTTCGTGTAGTTGGAGTCGCTGTAAGGGTAGGGCGTGTAGACCGCCAAGGCGATGCAGTTGGCAAATATTGTTGTCAGGATCATCCATTCGAACGGTCTGGTGCGCAGGTCAAGGAATATTTTGAAGAATTATACACTCAATGCTATGCTACAAAATTATTTATTTGGGCATACGAAGTAATACTATTATGTGGATCCAGAAACTCAATTAATAGATGATAATGATAGCTAAGCTATGTCAGATAAAACATCTACAGTAAATGTGACAGTGCATCGAACTAGATCCTCCAAGCAGTGCTTTCAATATCAGTGTTCAGGAAAATGCGAATGTTGCAAATTTACAACTTTACACTTCTGTACTCCCAAAACAAAATATGGTAGAAGTTATGTACCTAAAGAATATAGTCTTGAAGTCTTTGATAATAAAGCTTTATGTAATCCAGGCTTTAAGGTAGTCACAGAAGTAAGAGATATTGTAGGTTTATAAGATCTCAAAATAAATCAAATATTTGCCTTGAATGGTAAGGCCATTCAAGGCAAATATTTACCTCTATAATTGTTAGTCGTATTTTGGTTGTTTTTACTACCGAAAAACTCAATATGTATGAGTCATCTGAGTCGCCGGAAGAAGATACGCGTTGCAAGACAATAATTTTCCTACTAATTCGTGCTCATAAACCTGACATTATACCACCTGCCAGGTTGTTTCTACAACAAATGCGATAGTAAAGATAGGTCAAGAACACAATGACAAAGTTATTTGGGGAATCCTATAGATATCTTCTGTGAGAGCTCATCCTGCCAAAGAATGCAGAAAACAACCAGATGTGTCATGACCCACGCTCATACCGGTATTTGTAAATGCCGGTGTTTCCTCTATTGTTCCCTGTATTTCTGCCCATTCACACATTCGGCATCGTTGGCCTCCCGCCAGCAAGTTTTTATGTCCACGAAATGGAGTAAGCTGCACGCATCACGTAAGAAATATGGAAGGAATTTTCGAGGTATTTAAATGGATATAAATGTATCACTTTGATCGTTTGATATCTATTTGAAATTGAAATATTTGGTGAATGCATTCCGATCTAAAGATAGGTCTTTTAGTTAAGAATAAATAGCTAAGAATAAAAATGGTCATTAAACAAAACCAGGAAGAAAAGAAATAGATGTTGGAAAAGTCCCATTACAAAATAGATAAACCGTGCATGTGGGCTGAAATGAGATTTGCGAGGTATCGGTAAATTGTGGATCGTGCTCGTATTTTACGCCTCCACAACTGCAAATTACCTTCTCTAGTTTCTTAGATTTTTCAATTCATGAAATTCAATTTTTTCGGATCGCTAATGTTTTAGTGCAGTAACGCGCTCTGTTCAAAACTAATAAGTTTATTTTCAGCAGCCTAGCAGAGCTGTCAGATACTTACTTGAAATTAAAATATGATAAAGTCAATACAGACTTAAATACATGTGGCCTTCGCTTTTGTGTGCTTAAATAGTAACCGATGAGACAGTTTTATTTTAAAAATAAAACAGAAGACGTTGAGTTTGAAAATAGCATTTTTTTAGTGATAGCATACTTTTTAGCCAGTCGAGGGTTCACAATGCATAAAGGTAAAAAAATAAAGGTTTCAGTTTGGTCCAAAGAAAGAGATGCAGAAGCTAATTGCTTAAGAGGCCAAAAGAGTAGTACCTACATTTTGAAGCTCAGTCACTGGGACAGCATCGTCATCGCCAGCCTGTATCGACCCTACCCTTACTATGTATAGGCCTCGTCAACAAGGTGAAAAGACAAATACTTAGTTGTAATAGTGGGAAATAATCCCAGGAAAACCATGACACAGAAAATATTAATAGACAATAGACAATATTTAAAAAATAAAAAAAATAAAAATTGTTGTCAAAAAGGTTGCCTGGATATGAATCAGTGCCATCATCCTGAGCCATCGGACCGGATTAAATCTTCTTTTTGTAAATTCCCCACGCACAGGATAGGTCGGAACTTATTAAGCAAATTTTACTTCCACAAGAGGACCCATGTACTCAGAGGTCCGATGGTTCGGGACTGATTAATATCCAGGCAACCTTCCTTTAATATTTTCTTTGTCTTGGTTTTCGTGGGATTATTTTATTTCCCACTACAACCACATTTTCTCTTCTGCCGCCTTGACAAATCAAATGCATCCTCGAGCTAGTCCAAACTGATAACTACTGATTTGAATATTTTTTATGATGTGTTTCCATTATTAAAGCTTAAACAGTAAGAATAATTATGACCTCTGGCAGGACCTGCATACGAGCAACCCCTGGGTGTCTGTCCCAACTGCCTTGCCAATTAAGACACATAAGCGTCTGCCTTACTCGTCAGCCAGACTGCCAGAGGACGTAATTTTTCTTAATGTTTAAGCTTTAAATACATAGTGTTACTGATTTGTTACTGATGTTCATCATTTTCTTACCTCTAACTTGACCCACTTTATTTACGAGGTCAACACCTACTTGCGCGCATACACGCTTCCTCGATTCGTCTCTATCATCTTTCATGTCTGAATTCACGCCCCTTTCGTTCGCTCGTGTCATCTTTCCCTTCATACATTCGACGCTAAAAGCAAAAGTTATCGAACGTGAGGTTGAATTGGCTGATACTGAGGCAACTCTTAGAAGCTATTTTATAATTACTTATTACCTATTGCTGGATGACGAAGGCAACTATTTTAATACTGACTAGGTACTTATTTAATCTTCACTCAACTGAACTGAATGGTTGAACGCATGAACGGATTTGAATGAAATTTGATATAAGTACATAGAGCGGTATAGTAGCGGCATAATATCTAGGAATAACAGCTACACTATGTAAGTATTATCCGGTATATACATAAACTAGTTGACACGCTTGCACGGGGGTATTATTAAACGACTTAAAAAAAGAAGCATTCGACACTTACTTACGTATGTACCTTTAATATTATTGGTAGTGCAATAATATTTACATAAAGCTTAAACTAAAATATAGATGGACTGTAAATCGAGATGTTAAAATTGTCCTTAATGTTGTTGATTGGAGTCACAATTATAAATCATCATCATTAGTCAATTTTTTTCCCATACAATCTTGCTTTTTCAATTTCGCAAAATACGTAATTTCAGAGTCGCTTTGGTAGTTTTGAGATTTCTTGTCCAAAAGGTTTGCGCTTCTCTTTTATAAATATATAATTATGTGGGGTTCCTGCAACATAGACTGCACTAGATACACATAAAATAAGACCAAAAAATAAGGCTAGGATCTAGAAAATAATAAAATGATTTGGAAAAAAAATCTATATTTTCTAGCGCTATCTCTGGAAATTTCTAGGATTTATGCCGGAAATTCCACATTCTCCGTCAACAGAACTCCAGTACGGATTGTAGGATCGGATAATTCGGAAATGGCGCCCTGGGAAACCCTGAGTTTCCTTTACAGTGTGGCTTCCGCCTTGGCTGCTTGCCAACGAAACATCCGCCAATCGAAGAACTCAAATAATATTGGATTATATGAATCGATCGTGTGTTTATTAATAGTGCGGTTTTATATTTATTTGTGAACGAATGGTTTTAACTAATTAGCTTCTATTTTTGAACATTCAATAATTCGGTTCGAGGCTGTTTTTTTATCGTTGAGTGTGTTGTTTGGTTAGCTCTGGTACGAGTATAATAAATGAATAAGAAGTTTTATAAACGCTTTTAAAAAGAAAACAACCGACTGCAATTTCTACTACCTACCTGGATGACATCTTCATATTTTCCAGTTATTATGCCAGTAATTTTGATTTTAAAACCAAACTACTGAACCGATTTTGATAAAATTTCTATGGGACGACCTTTGACGTATCACCTACAAAACAAAAATAATTTTCAAAATCGGTCCACAATTGACGGAGAAATCGGTGAATTACATTTAAAAAAACGTACACACAGTCGAACATAGAACCTCCTAATTTTTTGAAGTCGGTTAAAAATAGGAATATTCCAGGTGTTCCTAATTAAAGATTCACAAATGGCAAGTTAAACAAGCATAGAATAATTAATAGTAGGCACTACGTACTATGCAAGTTTGTTTTTACAGATGATTGATTGATTGATTGATTGATTAACTCTTTATTGTTCACACCAAGAATTACACAGAAATAATTTAATAAACTTAAATATTGGAACAAGTGGCGGCCTTATTGCTAAAAGCAATCTCTTCCAGGCAACCTTTGGATGGAGAGGATTTATATAATGCATAGAAGACGGGGTGTGCAAGAAAAGAAAAGTGTGTGAAATCATAAACATGTACCATAATATTATTCTAACATAATATATATATGTATATATATATATATATATATTTACATGTAATAGTGAAAATACATACTAATACTTAAAATACCTACAATATTTATAATAAACTAATACATATTTATATGTACAATGATAATTATACCTGTCTATATAGTTAATCAAAGTATATGTATGACAACACATTAGAGATATAATTATGAGAAATTTCTAACATCAACAAGGAGGCACTTGCAATAAATATAATTGCTTAATTTGCTCCTTAAAAATGACGATAGATGTATGTAACGAACTAACTTTTTTATGGTTTGATCGCTAAACTGAACTTGATGAGTTTCTAAAAATTACAGCATGACCAAAGTTCTATTATTCCAAGATTAATCCAAGACCATGCTACCTTTTTTCGAATTTGCGCTTAAAACGGAAAACTCTTAAATCACGCAAAACAAGAAATGAGTCGGCTGTAATTATTATTCACCTATATATGAATAATTGGTGAGAAGACATTAATCACCAATGTTAACTCCCAGTTTAAATAGCAATTACAACGATACTTTGGTCCAACGACTTATACATAGATAAAACCAGGATAAAACCTATTCCAAAACATTTCAAACCTAACAATTCAAAAAACTTATCGAGGTGCTGACTGCAATTACTTGCTCTTATATTCGTGTCTACGGATAAATACTTAGTTATCAGTTAGGCAAGGCTTCAAAATTGAATTTCGGCTGAACAAGCGAAGGATTCTAGGATATCCTATACCTCAAAACTTGAAATACATAGCTCGGGGCCATGCTCGATGGCAATTAAAATATTTAACAAACTTCCTGTTCAGATTAAAGACATGGAAGATGAGGCTAAATTTGTAAAAGTGCTTAAAGAAATACTAGTCAAGAAATGTTACTATACATTAGACGAATTCTTTACAGATAAATGTATTAACAACGGAATAGAATGAGCCGCTCCGCACAATATTGCTATACCCCAATGTCATTATGTCGTTACGTCCATAAATTGTGCTAAATAAGATCTGCATGTATTATATAAGTTACATAATGTTTGCAATAAAATATTGAGTATTGAGTATTGAGTATATAGAATCCTGAACGAAGCGAGTTTTCCAAAGGTACGAGACGCAGAATAACTTTGCTGGCGAGCGAAACAAAAGTTTTCACCTACAGCGAGGAAAATGCTACAGTTTTTTTTAATGCAGTCTTCGTGCTGACCAGTACGATTATTCTAAAAATGGTGTTGGCGCACTGACATGTATTAACTATATTACTTATAACAGCGACTGTGATAATAAATGGACGGGCCCAGCGCTTGCAAATCGTTCAAAATTATTAAGTCAACACAATCTAGCATACCTAGCTAAAAGTATGCATATTACATGTGCCGGAAAATAGAGATAGCGAATCGAATTACTGTGTAGCTATCTGATAAGCTTAGCTATTTGTGAGGTGGCAACACCCAGGTGATTAAGAAAATAAAGTCTCTCTCTCTCTCTGCCCAACACACATGGTGACAGCGTGTAAAAAAATGTTTTTTCTTCCGAAATAGTTTCCAATAGTATTAAAGTAATAATATAACAGTGAATCTACAATGGAGGACCTAAGAAAACAACTAGACGCACAATTGGCCCTAATAGAGCAATTGCAGGGACAACTTCTAACCCAAAGTCAATCTGCTAACGCCAACTTCCTGCCCGGCATGGCGACGCCGCCGCCACAGCAATTCAATTTCAAATCCTGTGACTGGCCAAATTGGATCACAAGATTCGAGCAGTACAGGGAGACTACGAAACTCAAGCTCCTACCAAGCGAAACCCAAGTCAATTCGCTCCTGTACACGATGGGTGGTCAAGCTAACAACATCCTAACCTCTATGAAACTCAGTCCAGAACAGATGAAATCATACGAGATCGTAAGGGACAAGTTCGATGCGTACTATACTGCCAGAAAAACCAAAATGTACTCAAGAGCACGATTTAACCAACGGGTGCAAAAAGACGACGAAAGTGTTGACGAGTTCATCACAGAACTGCACACTCTAGCAAAAAAATGTGAGTTCGGCCATTTGGAAGACGAACTTATCAGAGACCGAATAGTCGCTGGAATGAAAAACGTCGAGTTGTCCAAAGCGATCCAAAATTTGGAAGAAGAGCCTAAGTTGGAAAATGTAATAAACAGAGTTCGTCACGCAGAAACAGTCGACGCCAACATAGCCACATTAAAACGCGATTCCCCAGCACCAGAAGTACACTTCGTACATAAAAAGACAGCAAAAAAACCCATCAAACAATATGCGACAGATGGAAGCTGCAGAAAGTGTGGTCGTACACCAAAGCATAAGTTTTCAGAGTGCGAGGCAGCAAAATCCACATGTAACTCCTGCGGCATAAAAGGACACTGGAAAGCGGTATGCAAAAAGAAGGAAGACTCGAAAGACAAGAGAGTCAATGAAATCGAAAATGAGATATTCTTCGGAAGCATTGAATCAAGGAGTAACACTATACACTCAATCAATACACCTAAAATATCTCCATGTAGATCAAAATGTGCTACCATTTCAGTTAATGGCCAAAAAATCAAATTCAAAATTGATACAGGTGCCTCCCAAACAGTTTTAAGCCCACAGCTGCGTACAATGTTAAAACTGTCCAAACCTATAGATGGCAGTGAAAAACTGATAGGTCCATGCGGAATAATACTACCAGGACAAGGAGTATGTAAAAATGTCAGACTGACTTGGCAAGGCAAAACCATACTAACTGATGTCTACATACTGGAAGGCCAGCACACGCCACTGCTTGGATTGGCAGAGTGCGAAGCATTTGGAGTCGTCAAATGGCACAAAGAAGCTCAAATCATGCAGCTACAAACTTCAACCAACACCAGGCCGGAAGATGAATTTAAACAAATATTTAAAGGTCTAGGCACAATGGCAGGGGAGTACCAAATAAAACTAAAAGAAGGTGCCACACCCTATTCCGTAACAACACCCAGACATATATCCATCCCAATCCGACCAAAGGTTGAAAAAACTCTGCAAACTCTACAAGATATGGGAGTTATAGAACCAGTCTCTCGTGCAACTGAGTGGTGTGCTCCAATGGTGCCTGTACCAGACAAGAATGACACAGATAAAGTACGCATAACAGTGGATTATACTGAACTTAATAAAGCAGTAATGAGGGAATATCATCCACTGCCTACTGTTGAGGAATGCTTGGCACAACTCTCTGGATCCAAGATATTCTCCAAAATCGACGCCGTTAAAAGCTACTTTCAAGTAAAATTAACCGAGGACTGCAAAGATCTCACTACATTCATCACACCCTTTGGAAGATTTCAATTTAATAGAATGCCTATGGGGATGAACTCATCCAGTGAAGTATTTCAGAGGAAAATGGCAATACTGCTTGCAGGTATTAAAGGTTGTGTAAACCATATTGATGACACTTTGGTTCATGGTAGAACCGTGGAAGAACATGATGCAAATCTAAGAAAGGTACTCAAAGCACTAAGCGATGGAGGAGTAACTTTAAACCAAAAGAAATGTATCTTTAGAACCAGCGAGTGCACATTTCTTGGTTACAAAGTTAGTAGCGATGGCATAGAACCTCTGCAAGATAAAATTAAAGCCATAATAGAACTTCCCATACCTAAAGACTTGACAGCACTTAGAAGCTTCATGGGCGCTGTAAACCAACATCTGAGATTTCTACAGAACACATCTGATGTGACAAAACCTCTTCGTGACCTACTGAAAAAGGATTCTTCTAGGGAATGGAATGAAGAACACACCAAAGCATTTCAACAAATTAAAAAGTTGCTAACTTCAGCCCCTCAATTAGCACATTATGACCCGAACCTAGAAACAAGAGTCTCCGCTGATGCTTCACAGTATGGAATGGGAGCAGTGCTCGAACAGAAACATGGAGATTTATTTAAACCTGTTCACTTTTGGTCATCTGCATTCACACCAACTCAACAGAGATATGCAATGATCGAAAAAGAGGCATGCGCAACAACAATGGCTTGTGAGCGATTTAAATTGTACCTCGTAGGGCTTCAAACATTCACTATACGCACTGACCATAAGCCTCTCATATCTATACTTGGATCAAAGCCAATTGCAGACCTCCCCACAAGACTTCAGAGATTCAGAATGAGAATGACCCCATTCAACTATAAAATAGAACATGTGCCTGGAAAATACATGTACACAGCCGACATGCTATCTAGGGCCCCACTGTCAACCCAAGACAAAGACAGAGATATCCTTGATAAGGAAGAGAAACTGGAGGAGACAACATTTCTAACTATTATCAAAGAAATGCCCTTTTCAGATGAGCGCTTACATAAAATCAAGGAAGCCCAAAAAGATGACAGCCTCTGCAGAAAAATACACAACTGTATCATGAACGGATGGCCCAAGCACAAGAACTGTGATGAAGACCTGAAACCCTTTCTGAAACAAAAAGATAACCTGATTCTACTGAATGACATTATAGCCTGTGAAAAAAGACTATACATTCCTGCAATCATGAGACAAGAGATATTCACAAAGCTTCATACCGGACATGTCACTAGCTTCAAAGCCCAACTGCGAGCCAGACTAGCAGTGTGGTGGCCAAACTTAGAAGATGATATTAACCAATGGACAAAAAAATGTGAAGTCTGCGCCAAACTTGCTATACAAAGACCTGAACCGCTAATCAGTGGAGAAGTACCAAAATACCCTTTTGAGATAATAGCCGCTGACTTATGCACATATAAAGGCAAAGAATATCTAATAGTAAGAGATGTACTGTCCAACTACCCCGAAGTAATCTCACTGACATCTACTACATCCATAGCAATTATTAATCACTTAAAAAGTATAATGGCGAGACACGGTATCCCCAGAGTTCTACGAACTGACAATGGTCCACAGTTTTCATCAAAACAATTCGAAGAATTCACGAGGAAATGGGACTTTACACACATTACTTCGAGTCCCCATTTTCCACAAAGCAATGGAGCCGCAGAAATAGGTGTAAAAATAATCAAGAAGATCTTCGAAAGAAACCCAGAAGACCCACTACTTGGTCTATTACACTACAGAACAACCCCTACACAATTAGGACCAGCTCCAGCACAAATTGCTATGTCAAGACTCCTAAACTCAACTATACCTATAACAGCCACAGCATTGAAACCACAAACACAAGATTTGGATTTGTATAGAGAAAAACTCATGTTAAGAAGAGAAAAAGCAAAAGAATCTTATGACAAAAGACACAACTCCAAGGAATTACCAGGACTTGACATTGGAAGGAAAGTTTTTCTACCAGATGAAAAGTTATATGGCACAGTAATCGTAAAGAGAAAAGAACCTCGCAGCTACATAATAGCCACAGAAAAAGGAGGAGAATTGAGAAAGAACAGAAAAGCGATTATTGAAATGCCTGTACATACCAAACAAGACAGCCTACTAATGGATGTTCCAGCTTCTGAGTCCAACACTCCTACTACAAGCGAAAATCTCCAGACATACACTCCCAACTATAATACCGAGGATGAAACTCTACATGTGAGTCAACCACTAGATGTGACCTCTACTAATGACACTGAGACGAATCTTCAGATATACACCCCTAATTATGACACTGAGGAGAGTATGCCCTCACCAAGTTCACCGACTGAGGAAACTCTAGTTAGTACCCCAACTGACCTAACTCCTTATGTCACCCCTGCGTCTTCTACCACAACAAGCGTTGAGTCCTCACCAGAAAAGATCATTACCACCAGATCGGGAAGACAAGTTAAATTAAAGCAAAAGTGTTCATGCAAAGACTGCTTTTAACTTGATTAACACTACTGTAATTGTGTTAAAATGGTGTTTAATCTCTAAGTTGATTAAGTATACCTACAGTGACTGATTTAATAGTTTTAAGTTCTTGTAAGTTTTGATAAGGACAAGTTAATATAGATTTTGTGTTCTCAATTTGAAAAGTGTTCTTAAGTACATGAGTAAAGTATATTTAGCTCACTCAATAATATGTTAAGGATAGCTTAGTAGTCTATTTAAGATAGAAAATAAGTAGCACACAACTGGGTATAACAATTTATTACTACTAGTATTGATACAATCACCTTAAAATTAGCTATCAGTAATTGTTTATTCTTATATTAGCAAGAACTCTTCACTGCATGATATTCAATGTTAAACTTCTGTCTTGCATAATTGTCTCAACGCCTTGATTCAAATTAGTAAATTTAGAACATTTTAGAATAAGCACTGTTCATGTATCTTGTTTATTTTGCCATGTAGAAGCACTAAAACTGTAACTTGACCTAGGACATTTTTGTAACCTTAAGTTTTGTTTGTTTACATCTCGCGTCAGACAAAATATGTCAATGTCACTTTCAGACGTAATGCCAAGTAGTGATGTGAAAATTTTGTATTTATTTTTATAAAAAGGGAAGATGTGTAGCTATCTGATAAGCTTAGCTATTTGTGAGGTGGCAACACCCAGGTGATTAAGAAAATAAAGTCTCTCTCTCTCTCTGCCCAACACACAATTACTGCATGACAAAAAGAGAACACATGTGTCACATGTACATGTATTTTCGTATCGTACGGCTCGCACGTCGCAAAGACAGAGTATGACTGACGCGAGAGGAGAGCCGGCGCTCAACATATAGTCTTCAAAATCCGTGCGCCTATTTCCCGTCCATTCATTTTATTATTGTCGCTGGGTATTGTATACATTTTCAGTGGGCTGGTGGTATAGAAAACGATTGAATAGAAAGGTTGAATTTTAAAAACTCTTTCCACGCTAGTATATAAATTGCACTTTTGCAATCACAATTTAAATGATAAACAGAACTCGAAATCGAATAATAACCTGAATCTTTCCGAGCTTGTGAGGAGAAAAAATAATTGCTTTAGCATCTTAAATTCTGAGAGGTCCTACGCAAACTTTGTTCTCGCTTCTTTATTATTTAGCCGCAACGGATAGCGCCAGGTAATTAGGAACTGGGCGCTTTTAACACGTTTCTGTAGTTAATGACGAGCCCTTAATGATATTTGAGGTCATCAAGGCGATGGCATTAAGAGGAAATGGAGATAAGTAACGCTTTTACAGAAATAATGAAAGGAAAGACCAGTGTTGGTGTTTTATAAATACCTAGGTACATTATTCGTGTTGTCGGTGTATACGACAGATAAATCAATCTCTAAACTAAAAGAACGTCTGTACTCATTGTTGAGTACAACCACTGAAGAGAGAAGTAAACACTTAGAACGGAAATGTGACGGGCCGCGCTAACCGGCATTAGGTGCAAATGCGCTTAATGTCAATTCTGCCAATATACATGTTTTTAGACTGAGAGTACTCAAAAAGACAATTTAAATAGACGCGTAGGAAACCAAACCGCATTACATCGTAATTAGATCAATTTTAATCTGTTGCAAAATAGCATTTTGAGCGTTTTACTTCAAATGCGCGACTAATTATTGGCATTTTTTCGTCGTAGTTTCTATACAAATAAGTGTAAAACTGGCGATAGCGGTTTTCTATACAATTGCTTTAGAACATTGTTTTGACAGCCGTTCTAACCTAAGAACTAGGGCTTTCGCTTTTCTGTGAGTACAACTTTACTAGGTATGGGGCTAGCCCTGCAATCGCAAGAAAATTTGCTAGTTCATGCTTCGCTCAAGTGACGAGACTAGCGATGACGTTCGCCTGGTGGTAAGCGTCACGCCTGCCCATAACAATAGCAGTGTCAGAATTGTGAACTTGCGATTACAATCCTGCGCCACACTATACTGAGCTCGTAACCCTGAGATATTAGATGTTAACGGCCTTACCTAAAATAATCTCGATTCTCTTAGTCACTGCTTAAACTTCTCTGTCCTTTTCTAGCACGTGCAATTTCACGTCAGAGAGAAGATGGCAGAACATCTTAAGCAGTGACTAACGGTTGAAAAGTTTTTTTAGGTAAGGCCGTAAGTCTCTTCATACCCAGTAATTTCTCTGGTAACATTGCCCTTCAAACCGAACACAGTAATGCATGCACACTACTGCTCGACTGTTGAATAACTGACAAATGTGTGGTACTTCTCCAGGCGGACTCTGAAGTAGAGTTCTACCACTACTAACATGTGTTATTTATAATGTATCGAGGTATTCGAGGTGATCACGGGATTCCCAGTTCTCCGGACGTGTTTCCCGCCAAAACAAAAAGCAAATGGCGCCCGGCCGCCATAACAAACAGAGTGGCTGCGCAATTGCAGTCCTGAAATTAGGTCATCTCACTATAAGCTATAAGCTGCAAGATTGTGCTTGAGAGCATTTAGGTACTGCCTGGTAAAACATATGGTGGACCTGCAGGATAATCATGTAACTGTGCGGGATCGCGATTTGTCATAAATGTCACTTGTCACTGTCCCGCCAAAACTCATTTGACCCTGCAGGGCAGGACGAAACGCCAAAAGACCGACGGATTTCCTTAACTTAATTAGGAAATCAATGCATTCGTTCGTTAATGATAGCGAGAGAAATCCCTCCCGTGAAGCTGTGACAGTGACAAGTGACAATTATGACAAATCGCGATTCCGAACAGTTACATGCTGATGATTAGCCTGCTGATCTCATAAGAAATGTCACAGGTCTTCACTTCAAGTGGTCCAAAGACTTGGTTATGTTATGTCACAGAACATAATAATATCTATGTATTGATGTCTCTGTTTTGCTGAGATACTTACTAACGGCCTTACCTAAAAAAACTTTTCAACCGTTAGTCACTGCTTAAGATGCTCTGTCATCTTCTCTCTGAAGTGAAGTTGCACGTGCTAGAAAAGGACAGAGAAGTTTAACCAGTAACTAAGAGAATCCAGATTATTTTAGGTAAGGCTGTAAGCATAGAGTGTTCGTTACTCTAAGTTAATAAGGTTACAATGTGGTCGATTTTTACTAAACTAATTAAAGTATTGCTGTCCTTGGCTAACATGCCTAGTAAAACGGTGATAGCAATATTTTAATTAGTTTAAAACTGTCAACTAAAGCCTTCAAAATTGACCTCACTATGTATTTTATTTTATTAAGAGTAGACAAGTTGGTCACTTCTCCATAGAAACGCGGTAGTATTACTACTCCACTATGTAATTTTGTAGGTCCAAGACTAAGTATTATATCGATTAATCTCTTCATTATCTAGGATTGTAAATTATTACGAAAGTAAAAAGTTAATAAACATGAAAGTTATGAGCCAGGAAACATCTTGTATTTTAGCTCAATTTTAACGCCACATTGGACGTAAATAAATAACATAAGGAATACGAAAACTCTAAAATAATTTATCAAGCGGCATAGTTTAGTCCATAAACATTTCAAATAACTTAAGTTGGAATAAATTAAATCAGAGTTTATTCAACCACATTACTGCAGCCAAAGGTCGACAAAAAAAAATTGCGCGCTCATTTATCTTTCTTTCTCCCTTTCCCACAGTTTGTTTGATGAAGAGAGCATGCTTTTTAGCCGCGCCCACCGATGAGTTCGAGCCGTCAACTTTTGATCCTTAAACTACCTATACAGTGACCATTATTATGTCTAGAAGTGTACATACGCAAACTTACCTCCACTACTTGGCTCAAGATATTTGCCGGGCTCTGTACCTAGTTACTAAAGGCATGGGACATTTGTTTCACTAGGCCATCTGCGTATGGGAAATGTCCTAACCCTTCGGAGTTTGCTTCTTTTAGGTAGCGCATCTGCAGTCTAAAGTATGCTGCTTGTATATATAACTTATGTCTCGCTATTTCCATTAAAAAAACAAAGAAAAAGAAAAATAATTAAAAAGCAAGAGACGGAAGAACATGGCCGTAGCCAGGGGTGGGGGGCATTGAGCAAAAGTACTGTGAAGCGCCCTATCTGTAACAACAGCTGCCCTACCTTAAATTCAGGTCTAGCTACGGCCCTGCGGAGGAAGGGAGGAATTTAGTCAATATTATTCGTCGTCGTCATCGTCATCAGCCATAAAACGTCCACTGCTGAACGAAGGCCTCCCACTTAAAATAGGGGTGTTGCCTTAATCCCCACGCTTGGCAGGTGGCTTGGGGATAGAACTAAATTATTCATTTCTTAATAATATTATTATTACAGTTTAATAATTATTATATTATAATTATAAGTATTATTTATTACAGGGAAATTGTAAGTATGATCTCTACTTTTTTAAATTTGTCTGCCTGCTCCACATGCCCCTACTGGTATATCCCTAACTGGTAGAGAAGATAGGTTTTTTTTACTTTCCGCTACTCGGGGAATACTTTTCCACTAATCTCCACTATTGTAATTATTCAAGAAGGTTCTAGAACAGAATTTTGATTTAAAAACCAAACTACTAAACCAATTTCGATAAAAATTTTTGAAGAAATTACCACCTCTACCAAAATCAACAATCATCAAAATCAGTTCATAATAAATGGCAGAGTAATCGCGTAAAATTCATACAAAAAAAAACATACAGTCGAATTGAACTTCCTTTTTTGAAGTCGGTTGCAAAGAATTTCCGCAAATCACTTTCGCTTGAATCAGTCACGTATGAAAAGGATACTTCCACTCAACGATATCAATACAGAGCTTCCTCAAGGGGTTCTTTAGCGTGAGACAGAAGAGGGCCCGCTTGGGCCTCTCTTGCTGCACCTTGGGCCCTCTCCGCGGCGGTTTTCTGGGCGCCGGCGGCACGGGGAGGCCCAGGGCTCCGTCGGCCGGTGTGGCCGCGGAGGGAGGCGTGGCGGGCGTGCCCGGCGGCGCCGGGACCTCGTCGCACGCCTCCGCCACACTCATCGCGACCTGGGGACGAGAGAAGACCAGCTTAGCAAGTAAGTTCTTTTTTCTTTACCAGCCTTTAGGCAGCGACGGTGATAATGGAATGGACGGGCCGTAGTAGGACAGGAAGTATCACATACCAAACAAAAAAAGCTAATCGCGTAACATACAAACAAAACAATATATACAGTCGAACTGATAGCTTCCATGCTGTCATGAGGAAGAAAAAAGCATCACTGGTAGCTACAGCATCCTAAAACTCAGCCGACGACCCGAAAGCTCATGTACTGAGGCATCTCGTGAGGACTATGATGCCTCAAGAGATGCCTCCTAAGTACATAACTCAGTAATTTACCCGCTTATCTATTATTAGAATATTACTAACACTAGTTTATAAGCTTGTTTTCTTTGTGTTTTTTTTATAACAAAAATGGATCCATTGTTATCTTTAATAAATAACATTTTGAATTTGAATTGATAACCTACTTTTTGAACGCGTTTGAAAAATATACCTACAGGCAGCGACGATGATAAGATGAATGGACGGGAAATAAGCGCACGGATTTTGAAGACTATATGTTGAGCGCCGGCTCTCCACTCGCTTCAGTCATACTCTGCCTTTCCGACATGCGAGCCGTACGATACGATAATACAAACTTCTAATACATGTACATGTGTTCTCTTTTTGTCATGCAGTAATTAGATTCGCTATCTCTATTTTCCGGTTATATTTAATATGCATACTTTTAGCTAGGTATGCTTAATTGTGTTGTCTTTTTAATTTTGATCGACTAGCAAGCGCTGGGCCCGTCCATTCCATTATCACCGTCGCTGGGTACGTCATGCTACGCGATACACGGCCGTTATATTTTTATCCCATAGTTTATCGTAAGTAATAATATAATTTTATAAATATTTCTCAGATCTGTCTGCGCGTTTTCATCGCGGTTTACGTTCCGCGAATATGATATTGATGGATACTTAACAGCACTAACTGAGATATCATAATTTTAACTATAAATAAACTCTATTGAAAGATATTACAGCAAAGGTCTGATTTTTAAGATGCAGGTACCTACTAATACGCTTAAGAGGGAACACGGCCTGCGATTGTCCATACGAATGTATTCTCCAATTTTCTTCCTGGATAATAACTCTACAGCATTTTTTTAAATTAATATATGATAAACTCATCTCTAATTAAATAAACTACCTAATTAAAACTAAACTAATATTAAAAAAATAATTAATCGATATAAGAGACCGTTTAAAGTATCTATAGGTAACAAACCTATAGATAGTTTAAACGGTCTCTAATTTCGGGTAATGTGCCCAAAATGCTGGCCACGTTGCCTCGCTGGATTGCGAGGCTAATTTTCTGGCCCAAATAAAGGCCAGCATTTTGGTCACGTGTGGATTCTTTAAGTCTTTATTATTTTATTCTTTTTTTTTAATACAATGGAGGTCTACACATGTAGACAGTAAAATGTAGGACATGTTTCTGTCATTTCCTTTTTTTGTGCAATTAAAATCTTCTTAGTGATTTTTGGACAGTTATTTTTTCTTTAGCAAATGACAGAGACATGTCTATAGTTTCTATAGACCTACATTTTATAAAAAAAAAATGCTGTAGAGACAGGAAGAAAATACGGGAATACATTTGTTTTTAACCGACTTCAAAAAAGGAGATCTTTTATGTTTATGTACGGAGAATCGTAGACCGTGTTCCCTCTTAACCCTTAGGAACTTAGGATTACTGAACTTAGGTCTTCCATCTTTCGTTTTTACTTTCTGTCTATTGTCTTTCTTTCTTCTGTTTTCAGACTAAGTAAGCCGCTTATAATTTTTTTCATCACACTTGCTCGTAAAGTGGATCTTATTGCATCGGTTTTAGGCTCATAATCCAAGCTATTACGCACCCGTGCTTTTTACTTTACATTACGGCACATGGTGCTATAATAGGTATAACCCGGCAAAGTCAAGTTTGTACGTGACTGCAATTAGACGTATGTATACGAAGCACTGGTAACACTTACAGTTTTTTTGTAATACCAACAAAGAGTTCTTATGCCGCAGAAGTAAATGTCAACCTGCGCGCGCATTACGGATTTTGGCGCCATTTTCCGCAAATGTTTGTTGACGTTTTCGCTGTGTGGTTGATTATTATCAAAAAAAAATGATTTTTCCTCGCATGTGTGACGAAAACAGTCGTATGAAACTCTTGTGCTATGTTTCAATACACTCTCGGCTTCCTTATCACGCTCGCCTGCGGCTCGCGCGCATAATACTGCCTCTAGTGTAATGACCAACTAGCCCACTTGTATCATAATGTACTATTATATAATTATATTATTATGTTGCATATAGATTTTTATGTGGGTTTTGTTATTTCTTTGCAAACTCGTTGTTAATTTAATAAAATGTTAATCAAAGTTCGCTCTCTCTCTTACTTTTATATTCGAAAAATTACCAATACTCACTCACACTAAGGTGAAGCAATGATGCAGTCTGTAGGTACAGGGATTCGCGTATCCGTATTACTAGACCAAAAGGAGGTCATCATGCACTCATCATGTTTTTTTTTATGTTGTGACGTGGCGAGCGAGACGTTCGCCTGACGGTAGATCACGCCTACCCATAACAGTAGCAGTGCTAGAATTATAAACTTGCGAACAAAATCCTGTGCTGCACTGCACTCGTCACCCTGAGATATAAGATGTCAAATCTCTTCGTGCCCAGTAATTCCTGTGGCAACATTGCCATTCAACCGAAACACAGTAAAGTTTTTGGCAGCTGAATAACTGACAAAGGTGTGGTACTTGTGTTTTTTTTAAGGTGTCAAGCAATGAGATGAACGATACGCTCTCAAGGGTCTCGTGACCATTCCTGCGGTTCCCGCTGGAAGCAGTAATTGCTTGGCGTTGAATAACTGGCAAAGGTGTGGTACTTCCCCAGGTGGACTCTGCAACAGAGTCCTACTACTACAAAATGATTGTGAACTACATTTCCGTATGGGGTCAACCTTGAGATGGCGATGAAAAAAAAACAGCTGTTCCATGGCTGTTCCATATAATATTTCGTACCATGTGCGGTTGAAATTTTTCCATGGAACAACTGTTTTTTTCGCGAATTCAGTGTTGGCGCTAAGTAAACATTGTTCATAAATAATGGTTTCTGCTTATTAATATCGTTACGCAACCCTGTAATACCTTGTCATCAGACTTTTGCTACAATAACTCGCATCAGCATTAGCCCGGAGACGTCCACTGCTGAACGAAGACCGCCACACTGTACGACAACCTGCCATTTGCATCCACCGGTGGCCCGCGACTTTTACAATGTCGTCGGTCCACCTAGTGGGAGGCCGCGCCTACGCTGCGTCTACAATACCTCGCAGGAGTTCTGATTATGATGGCTACGTTGCTTGTGCTGGATATAGGGCTGATGATGTCGCACCGTCGCACCGTATCGTCAAGTCGGAGAGGTCAGTGTATATTTTGGGGCCCGCGATCTACAACCGCATATAGGCCGCGTCTTGTAAAAATAACGCTGGAAGAAGAAAGTAGAGGGGGTGTGTTTGCGCATGTACACTTGCGCACAAAATAACTAGGCCTATTGTTTTAAATAATTATTAATTAGCCTTTTTTTCGCAGCTTCTTATATTGGTTATTGCTAGGTACCACCTCATACCACCAAATAAACCGATAAACCGCCTACTGCGCAGCTTAAGAGTAGACAAGTTGGTCACTTCTCCATAGAAACGCGGTAGTATTACTACTCCACTATGTAATTTTGTGGGTCCAAGACTAAGTATTATATCGATTAATCTCTTCATTATCTAGGATTGTAAATTATTACGAAAGTAAAAAGTTAATAAACATGAAAGTTATGAGCCAGGAAACATCTTGTATTTTAGGTCAATTTTAACGCCACATTGGACGTAAATAAATAACATAAGGAATACGAAAACTCTAAAATAATTTATATAGCGGCATAGTTTAGTCCATAAACATTTCAAATAACTTAAGTTGGAATAAATTAACTCAGAATTTATTCAACCACATCACTGCAGCCAAAGGTCGACAAAAAAAAATTGCGCGCTCATTTATCTTTCTTTCTCCCTTTCCCACAGTTTGTTTGATGAAGAGAGCATGCTTTTTAGCCGCGCCCACCGATGAGCTCGAGCCGTCAACTTGTCGATCCTTAACCGCCAGCGATCTTTTTACATGACGCGACCTATACCAGCGTTCGGGATGCTCCCTCCACCGCGTGTTTCAAAACCAAGCTGAGAGCGTGGTTACAACAGAATTCGTTTTATGATATTGAAGCTTATTTTAAAATAAGAGACTATTCACGTATTTTTTTGTATAATTATTTTATTAAGTGATAATTTTTTGTGACATACGTTTTAATGAAATTTGACGTAACTTTGGTGTTATCAATAAACAATTGTATTGTATTGATGATGATTTGAGTCGTACAACAACTCCATGCCATTACACAATCGTCGTATTTAAAGCCCATTGATAAGCCCGGCCGCGTTATTTCTTCGAGTATCATAATGGTTTCTCGGAATGCATTAACCTGATGTGAGTCAGGCGGTTTGCTCAAGCTATGACCGGGAGGTATATTTATTTTCGTCAGATTTTTTTTTGAGCAGCTTTTTGCTGCACTCGTTATCCTACAGGATTTTTACTAAGTAGTCGTTCGTGTGATGGGTGTGAAGTGATATAATGTGGTGAAACGTCTTTTTTGCGTTGTTTCCAAAACTCCGAAGAAGCTTTTGCTTGTAGTAAAGTTGCCCATGACTTTACTAGGGCATGATTGGATTTGACCGTGACTTACTGTGTGTGACTTGGACTACGACTCATATAACTGGAGTAAGAAGGATCGATTAAGAAATATGGATTCGGCTGAAGGACTAGTATCCATGGCCAGGAAATATTAAAAACAAAAACGACAAATAACCCCTCATAGTCGAGCAGTGACATACACTGCTCTAGGCTTTAGGCTGTTGGTGTAATGGATCGTGTAGTGACAATAGGAATGCTGGTTTTTTTTTACCAAGTTATAAAATTCAAAATTATTCGTACCGTAACACTGCATTATGTTTGGTAGGTACTTACTTGCGCTTACCATCAGTTTTACTTAGCTTGTTTCACTCAAGAGGTAAGTTACTTCTAATAAAAATACTGACCATATTTTTTTCAGAATGACTATCAATAGTAACTTTTAAAAAATAAATACTAAATTAACCAAATTCCTTTTCGTCCGTTACTGAATACCAGAGGGCATTGGCCATTACGCTTGTCGCCACAGATGAAACAGTAGTAGTTCCGTTGATAAATGGCGGGAAAGCTCGTTTTTGGCGGGAATACACGCGTCAGTGCCGTAAACGTCACAGTTAATGTGCTAACGTGATTTATTCAATTAGCATGCTCATTTGTTATTTAGAATGTTAATTAGCTCGCTCGCTGTTAATACTGATTATGAAGCTTTAATTACGAAAATAATTCAATTGTATTGTTTGAAATTGTTCACTTTTGTTTTTCAGTGTGGTCAGGAAGGTTTTTTTTTCTATCCACAGATTAAAAACCCTACTTTTTTCATGTCAATGATAATAAAGCCTATTTTGGGAGTTTTGGCGGGAACACGGAAAAATCATGTCATTGCATTCTATTATTTTCTTAAACTTGTGTTTTTTCGCGAATTAATGATTAAAAATAGTGGTGTTTTATTCATTGAGTGTTGAATTACATGCACGAGTGTGGGCAAGTGATATAATGTGGTGAAACATGTCTTTTCGTGTTGTTTTCAAAACTCCATAGTAGCTCATAGTAAAGTCGCCACAACTTTACTAGGGTATGACTTGGACTCGACTATGACTAATTTCGTGTGACTTACTATGATTTCATGACTTATTTGACTTGATGATAACAAATAAACGTGAAAATTCATACACTTGACACTGGCAGAATGCACAACGTGCGATGCCAATAAATAAGAAAAAAAAAAGAAGCCAATTTTGAAGGCTTTAGTTGACATATATCTAAACATACTAAAATCAACTAAAATGTTAGTTATGTACCGTTTTTATCTATTAGACTGCAATGAAAAAGATAGCTTTGTTTTAGTGCCTAAGTATAGATGAGAGTGACCATATTTTTCAGTGAGTCGTATAGAATCCATAATCGGGAAGTAAAGGACAAATACTTTTTGATATTCCTTTTATCTTAAGGTTGCACCGCCCGACGGCTCGAACTCATCGGTAGGCGTGGCTAAAAAACATTGCTCTCTTCGTCAAACAATGTGTGGGAAAGCGAGAAATGAATGCGCAAATTTTTTCATGTCGACCTTTGGCTGCAGGATTGTGATCAATAAACTACTGAACGAATTTGAAATTTTGATGGACTAAACTATGCCGCTTGATACATTATTTTAGAGTTTTCGTACCGCCCCCCCCTAGCATCCTATGAACATAATAAGAATGGGTGTCATACCTACCATGACACCCCGTGGGAACTATATTACGTGCCATATTAGCCGATCGACAAAAATACTATATCGTCTTCGTGCTACCACCTGCATGGTTTACACCCCACTCGACCCCCCAATTGTGAAAGCTATAGCAACGCCCATGACATCTTGTAACAAGAATATCACTTAACATCGAAAACAAAAAGTTACGTATACAATTATTTTTTGAACTTGGAAGATTTAGCTGTCTCGCTCTCTTTTTGAAGCGCATTATTAATACAAATACAAATACAAATACAAATAATTTATTGATAACACCAAAGTTACACGTCAAATTTCATTAAGTAAGTCAAAAATAATAATTACTTAGGTAATAAAATGAAATAATAATTATAAAAATACGTCAATAATCTCTTATTTTAAAATAAGCTTCAATGTCATAAAACAAATTCTCTTGTAACCACGCTCTGAGCTTAGATTTGAAGCACCCGGTGGAAGGAGCATCCCGAATGGAAGCTGGTATACGGTTGTAGATCGCGGGCCCCAGAATATACACTGACCTCTCCGACTTGACGAGACGGTGCGACGGGGTGATCAGTTGGTCTTTCTTTTTATTACTTCGTAAATCTAAAGTGCTGTGAACGCCCCTACGTTGGAACGTTTCTAGGTTTACATGGGTGAATAGGGCTATCTGGTAAATAAACTCACACGGCAAGGGCAGTATCTGAAGTTCCCTAAATAGCTCTACGCATGAGACGTCGTTCTGAACCCCGCATATAGCACGTATGGCTCGTTTCTGCATTACAAAGACTCTGTTCCGATCGGCAGCGCGGCCCCACAGCTCCAACCCGTACGTGATGTTACTGTGGACGGTCGCGAAGTAGCAGGAGCGCACCACGCTGCGGGTGGCGGTGCTCGCAAGCCGCCGGAGCGCGAAGCACGAGCGGCTCAGCTTCCCGCAAAGCTCGTCTATGTGCGTCTCCCACGTCAACGCACCGTCGATGTGGAAACCCAGAAGTTTCGTACTATGTACCTGTTGGAGCGCGGTATTGCCGACTGCTACCGAATAAGTCTTTGTTGAGTGACCATTGAGGTTGAATGCAAGGAAGCAGGTCTTGTCCTTATTAAGAGCTAATCCGTTAGAACGGAACCAGCTGTCGAGCTCGTTTGCTACCGTGTTCAGTTTCAACTCCAGCTGACTATGCGTCGGCGCGGTAATCACCGCAGCGACGTCATCGGCGTACATGTAAATCTCGGCGCCAGTGATGGCACCGGGTAGGTCGTTGAGGAGGAGACTGAATGAGGTGTTAGACAAGCAGGAGCCCTGTGGGACGCCCATCCCGTTCTCCATCTCAGACGATACGACATGGCCTCTGTCACCCACCACGACCTGCGTTCGCTTAGACATGAAGGACGACATCACACACAGAGCCGGACCGCGGATCCCGTAAAACTGCAGCTTATTAGCAACGAGATCGTGATCGGCAGTATCGAACGCGCTCGATAGGTCGCAACAAAGAACGGCAACCTGTAATCCCGCCTCGCGTGCGCTCAACACTCGCCACACCACCTCACGCACCAAGTCTGTGGTCCCACGGCCGGCCCGATACGCGTATTGCCGTTCCGACAAAACGCCACGATCTACGATAAAGTTAAGAAGTCTCCTGTTGAGTCCGACCTCAAACACTTTACTTACGGCAGGGACGAGAGATATGGGCCTATAGGACTTGACCTCTGATTTTTTGCCCTTCCCTTTGTACAAGGGGCATATTTTAACTTTCTTGAGTGCTGTTGGGTATATGCCTTCCCGCAGGCATGAGTTAAACAAGTGACTAATAACGGGTGCTACTGGTTCTATACCGGTTTTTAATATGCTCGCGGACAGACCATAGAGATCGGTACTCTTTTTAGGAGCAATACGTTTGGTCGCTATAGTAACCACTTCAACGGGAGAGAACGGTTCTAGCCTTAGTGACACGTCGCTAGCGGATGCTTCGTCCCCAAGTGCAGCTAAGGCGCTTGCGCTGTTAGCCGCGGGCGCTCCGCACCTACTTGCCGCCGTCACGAACCCCGAGTTAAGTGCGTCCACCAGATCCTTCTTCGTGCCAAACGCTTGACCGTCCGCGTCCCGCACCAGGTCAGTGAAATCGACTCTCTCGCGAGTGCCACGACCCAGCTCTGAATTTATTACAGTCCACATGCGTCGTGGATTATCCCTGACTATACTAGAGTAATGACTGACACGTTTTTCTTTTAATAAGGCGTGATATTTAATTGTAAGTTCATCGCACTTAATACGCAGTAAGTCATCGGTGGGAAATGTTTTCTTTAATTGTATAGCCTCATGCAGTAAGTGCTTAAAATTGTGAATTTCCGCGTCAACCCAGTGTTTATTATGAGTAAGCTGTTTTTTTTGCGGAAAACAGATTTTTAATTTATTAGATAAAATATTGACTATACTCTCGGCCAACGCGTGACAACAATTACTCGATTTTTCAATGATATTGTCCCAGTCAATGGAATCCAGGGCAACAATAAAGTTATACTCGTTGGCCGCAGAGAAGCTGCGGCCTAGATAGTGCGCGGGCGCAGGTGCAGAAGTAACGCTTCTTGCTAGAGTGAGGCGCTGGGCGCCATGGTCACTGAGCGGGTGCGTGTCGACGCCCACGATGGTAGTCACGCGTTTCGCAGCCATGTTTGTGTACGCGTGGTCTAGAAGAGACTTACGACCACCCGCATCCACGCGCGTTGGGTGGTTTACTAATTGCGTAAAATTAAAACTTTCAAGCACATCTACCAACTGCTTTTGTGCGCTAGAGCTGTCTAGCAGATCGATATTAATATCACCCATTATGACGCAGTCCAAGCCCTCGTCTGTTACTTTACAGAGAAGGGTCTCGAAAAGTTGAAGGTAGTCACCGTGACTCGTCAAGTTGGAGTGGTACACTCCTACAACTAGGATATTGTCGTCAAGTAAGTGCACGGCGCACACGTCAAAAATTTGTTCCTGCGTTAGGTCGCAATAGTCCTGTCTGCTGACCGCCATCATTCCCGACCGTACGTAGATGCAACTTCCGCCGTGTGCTACTTTTTCTCTACAGCTAAAAGATAATAAATCAAAGTTACATAGTGTAACAGAAACTAATTCGTGTTTACGTAACCAGTGTTCGGTGATAACTATTAAGTCGCAGGTGAGTTCCTTTGTCAGTAGAACCTCGAGTTGTTTAGTCTTGTTTGTTATACACCGAATATTTTGGTGACAGATTGTCAGGGACGTTGATTTACAATGTCGAGGTTGATTTCCCGGAGGTGAACGTGGAGGCGCGGGTGGCGCCGACGTAGGTCCCTTGTTTCGACGTCCCGCGGGCGGCGGCGGCGGTGTAAGCGCACGTAGCGCTGTCGCAGGCGTAACGCTGCTGTCTACGAGGCGCGGGGTGCGCTCGGGGCGCGCCGTCTGCACGCCCGCCGCTTCCACGAAACCACTCGCTGACTTGGGTGCTAGTCGGCCAGTTCTCGGCGGACATAAAGAACTCAAAATGGCTGTTCGGTACCGTGAGGGAGAACGACGAGTAATACGAGTGGGCTAGCTTCAGTTTATCGACGTGGTAGTTATCGCACTGTTTCTTTCTTCTCATGTACGATATTATGGTTTCAGCTGTGGTCTCGGGGGTAAAGAAACAGGCGTGAATTTTACGCGCTCGTTCGACGGTTTTGAGTTCGTCGTCATTAACCCCACTTCCTCTAATCACGGTTCGCCGCCGTAGGTTGTCTCTTCTCGTTCTATGATTCTGCACTCTCTCCCATCCTTGATCATCGTCATGGTGGCTTGTGGATGCCGTCAGTGTTGTCAACTCATGTGTGTCGTAGGTGTTGGAGGGTTGTGCTGGCGCGTATGAGGGACGAGGGGCGGTAGGTCGCTTTCCGCCGGCGGGCGCACGCGCATCAAATATGGTCGATCCCGCCGCGCTCGATGAGGGCTGTGCTGATGTGGAGGCTAGTGTCATCTCCTGGCGTGCGCGCGCATTTCGCTTGTGCTTGTGTTTGGGCGCCGCTACATGAGCGTAAAGTGTGCGCTGATGTACAGGTGCGAGGGTTGAGCTCTCCGACTGTATCTCCGGCTGTTTCAGCTCAGTCGAGGGAGCGCACTGTGTCGCTATTACCGTCGCAGTATCTCTAGCAACGAGTGCGGAGTCAAATTTAGCGCTGAAGTCTTCGTTCGTCTTGTTGATCGTCCCGACGAGCGTCTCGACTAGCTCGGCATACTTTCCAATCTTTGTCTCGTGGCTGGTTATTGTGGTGACAGCCTGGCTCAGCTTCGCTTCATAGCTCTCTATGACGTGAATGGAGCGGCTCAGCTTAGCTTCATAACTTGCTATCTCGAGACTAAACTGCTCTCTCATAGATGTCATATCTTGGCGTAGCATGCGCATTTCGTGTAGTAATATGGCGGGGTCTTCGTCCTTTCTTAAATCTACCGGAATTAATGGAGCTACTTTCACCCTGTGAGTCACGTTTGGGTCTCGGTTCTTCTTAGAGGCGCCTACCGGTGTTGCACTGTTGTCGCCACCCTTCTTAGCTGCGCAACGGCACTCGGGACAGATCCAGCGGTTGCGTGATTCCGGGGAAAGGTTTTTATCTCCAATACATAAGAGATGATATTTTTTGCAGCATTCAGTTAGGCTGCAGCTCAAGAATTCTTCGGTGTCTGTTATTATATTGCAGCATGCGGAGCAGTCCATTTTCAGCGTCATCGCTTTTATATATTTTTTTATATATATATTTTTTGTTTAAAAATAATAATTTGGTAATTTGGTATAAATCTCAACTGTGACTTACTTTGCAACGCTGGGTTACCTCTCTGCGCCTATAGACGATCTACAGTCTACGCAAAAATAACGCGCCTTGGCGAGGCTTGAACACGGAGCTATCGCACTCAACGCCGTCGGCTTGACCCCTGGGCCAGCCGCTCGTTAAACTGAGTGGCGAAAATGTCGTATTGTAACTGCGACAAGCTCTCGTGCCGGGCACACAAAGCCGTTACAGGTGACTCATATACTTCGGTGCGAGTCGGTCACTGTTTATCACTGGTTGCCGTACACTCCGTTGGTTTGATTTTTAACACAAAAATGAGGGTGATTTAAAAGCGTTCAGATATAATTAATGTTTTAGTTTATTTTTATTATAATAATTAATATTTCAGTCCTTACACAGATAAAGACTGAGATATTAATTGAAACACTGTACGGTTTTGAGTCTTGAGTCCACTTCACTAACACACACGACTAATGCTATTGTTCCGATACTATTGTTGAATTTACTAATATCTACGAGTATTTTGGATAAAATAACACTGTCACTATGTATTTACTTATGACTTTACACGTTACACTTATTACATTTACATTTAACGCGGGCTATATATTTTTAAATATTTTTATAACACAGAACCGACACACTCGCGATGGCTAAAAATTACGTACTCAAAGCCGCGTTGACACGATCCGAGTCCTCCTTGGATCGGACCGAGCTGACTCGGATCGTGTCAACGCGGCTTAAAGCAGGTAAATTTTCTAAGAGTTAAAGCTTTAAAGTAAAAGACGGGTCGATTATTCCTTCACGAAAAATGTATCAAAGTAAAAAGAGGTCGAATTACATTTTCAACTAAAACAGGAAAAAAACAGGCCTCTAGGGATGGCTGTAATTGTTTTGCAATATCATATCGTCTCGATAAAACATAACAGACACATCACTAACAAATAATGTCTAACACACCTAACTAACTAAAACAATTATATCAAACGCACATGTTAACATTAAACTGTTCAGAACTTTTGTCTGGCGCTACATTGCAATACCAATTCTCATTCCTTCAATCATCAAAGCTATTTATTTACACTGAGCCTTACAATTAAATTCTTTTGAAACGGAGTTTTTAAACAAACTATCTGAAACGATCGCTACTCCTTTGATATAAAGTTTAGATCTTTCTGGCGTGAATTCGGTTCACGATTAAAAATATTCCTTAACAAAAAGTTCAAATTCCTGTATGACGAAACTTCCAACCTTATTCCTTTTTCAATAGTCTTTAAACGTATGGTAATAAAGTTGAGTTTTCTGCGTACGTGTTGTATTTTTAGGGTTGTGCGGTCCGAATTCCGTCCTTTGTCCCAGGAAGTCTCATATTTCGTGTAGAATGCGTTTTGGACAGCTGGTGCTTTGATAGATGGCGGTCATATCGGTCCATTAATAAAAATACATTTATACATGGGAAAACAAAAGGTTACTGCTATGCGGCCAAACATTTATTTGATATATGGGATTCAGTTTTTTTGCCGAAGGGCTAAAGGAAACCTTTGGGGAACCTATTGCTGTAAGGATATAATATAGGCATGTTTAGGCGATTGACATATTGAATGAATAATGATTAGGGCGTAGGAGAGAGACTGGGGTGTATTATTATTATTTATTTATTTATCAAATCTATTAAACAATATTTTTTCTATTGCAATACAACAACTACAACAATATATACAACACACAACATGTGTTATATTTTCAATATAGGGTCTGATGTTTATATCGTTGAAACCAATAGCTTTGATGAAGAATTTAAGTAAATATAGAATGTATATTGAAAAAAAAAATAACGGCTAATAATGTTCTGATATATGAGCGTTTAAGGCCGGGCGCATATGACGAGAAAAACCGTAAGAAAAACCGTCCGGTTTCGCCCGAAAGCGCTCCGTGCATATATTTTGTACTAGGACCCGCACACCGTAAGAAATTTGTCGAGACGGCTGTCTCGCTCGCACCAGTTAATTGTGCGCAGTGTGTTTCGGTCGGTCCGGCGCCTGTCGGGTGCCGTGCCGAATCAATGTGCGACCACAGTAAAGACAACTCTGTCCCTTTCCCACAAAACAAAAAATGACGTCACCTCTTACTTGTCAGAATAGAATTTACTTATATGGCGTACAGGGAAGTGACGTCACGACTTGCTGTTTCGCCTCTCTGTCTAGTGTGATATTAAAATGCTTATAAGTTGCTTATTTTTGACCAGATTTTCATTTTGTTTTCATTCATAGCAGATGAATGAACGACGGGCCACATTTGTATAGAACAATAAAAAAAAAACAGTCATCTAGCCTAATGTACTTACTTACAATATTTTCTATGATCTGTCAAATAGGTACACTTAAATTTTCAGCCCATTCAGATTTATTCCTTGAATGAGCACTAATAGGTAATTTTTATGAAAACCGACGTGGTTTTGACACATTTTTGTTTTATTTACCTATAGGGGAATACTCACGTTTAATTAAATCGGATACTCCGACTATAGTTATGATCACGAATAGGAAAACAAAACAAAGGAGGTGCAAAGCAGGACGAAGCCGCACGCGCGTCGGGCTCTGTATTCACTCTTTGAAAAAGGTCACCGGATGTGATCGAAACTATAGTCAGAGTATCCGATTTCATTAAACGTGAGTATTCCCGTATAAATAAAACAAAAGGTAATTTATTGTTTCGTTTTTAGCGTAGGTAAGTCAACTAGGCATCTTAGATAGCAATATTGTATTTCCTATCTATTATAAGTAGTACTTGTAAAATCATCATCATCGAAGCCCGGAGACATCCACTGCTGAACGTAGGCCTCCCTCTTAGACCGCCACACTGTACGACAACCTGCCATTTGCATCCACCGGTTGCCCGCGACTTTTACAATGTCGTCGGTCCACCTAGTGGATGGCCGCGCCTACGCTGCGTCTTCCGGTTCGCGGTCGCCACTCAAGAACCTTACTTCTCCATCGGTTGTCAGTTCTTCGAGCAATGTGGCCTGCCCTGCGCCACTTCAACTTGCAAATCTTGCGAGCTATGTCGGTAACTTTGGTTCTTTGGCGAATATCCTCGTTCCGGATTATATCTCGCAAAGTAACTCCGAGCATAGCTCTCTCCATTGCCCGTTGCGTGACTCGTAAGTTTCTCCAAAAGGCCAGCAGTTAAAGACCACGTTTCAGTTCCATATGGACTTGTAAAATACACTGCTTGAATTAAAATTATAATTTGTCTAAGTAGCCTTTTTTCGCCAGCTACTTTTCTGCAAGCTCTTGTATCGGGACAGTTTACAACGCTTGGTAACATAGCTTACAAAGTTACGAGACGTAGATGGAGCACTAGAATTGTTTTCTCATCGTGTTTCCAGACTGTTTCCCTTTTCGCTACATTTACCTACTTTATAGCGGATATACTAAACTACATAGCGCCACTCAAAGGCGGATCTAGGGGTGGGGCACAGGGGCACGTGCTAACGGTTTAAATATAACAAAGAACTGGGAGATTTATAAGGTACCGGTTTAATAACATTTGTTTCTTTTTGCAAAATGATTATTATGTTTCTCATTATTTAATCTTTATTATAAGATTTTTTTGTAGTTATTCTTGTATGTCATTGAAAAATAATCGATCCCAAAGACAGCATAAGATAATACTATGAAGGAATGTGCCCATGTGACCCCGAAATAAATCCTTGATCCGCCCTTGGTGCCAGTGAATATAGAATTAGGTACGTGGAGGGTAGCTATAAGTCTGTATGTATAAGGATGTCTTTAATTATACTCCTATACGGATTTATATATACGCGATTTCAAGGTTGGCCCCATAGTAAAAGTTGTTCATAATGATGAGTACAATGAAATCCTAGACGGATAACGGTGTTCAGACTAACCGCCTGTACATAAAGGTGGTCCCATATAATTTTTATCAAAATCGGTTCAGTAGTTCGGTTTTTAAATCAATATTACTAGAAAATATGAAGATATCATCCATGTATTCGAAGTTGAAGTCGGAAGTACATTAAAAAAAAAGAGTATCATTAAATTTAAAACAGCGCCATCTAGCTCCAAACGTAGAAGGTCCTATTTATGTTATCTGTGCCCAAACTAAGCAAAGCTTGTACCATGGAACCAAATAGCTGTAATAAGTATAAACTTGTATTAGCACAAGATCACGAATACTTACATAATAAAACTATATTACGTACTAGCCAGGTAATATTAAACTCAGCACTGTAAACATGCTTCAAGTACCAATAACATGCCTTCAGTTTACACGCCACGTTACCGTTCGAACGTTCTCGAATATAATCGAACTCTTGAACTAGGAGATAAATAAAATAGAATTACCGACTAATACAACTAAATTACTTTGTTTGATTGGCCAGTTTTGATATATTTATGTTAGAATGCGTTAGATAAGCTAAACAAAAATTTCGTTACCACAGAGATGGAATAGGCTAGATGACTGTTTTTTTATCGTCCTATTAAAATGTGGCTCATAAATATAGCTGATTAAAGAAAAGAAAAAAAAAAAAAAAAAAAAAAATAAGTAACTTATAAGCATTTTAATATCATGCTAGACAGAGAGACGAAACAGCAAATCGTGCCGTCACTTCTCTGTACGCCATATAAATTATATTCTGACAAGAAAGGCGTGACGTAATTTTTTGTTTTGTGGGAAAGGGAAAGAGTTGGCTCTACCAAAAACTTTAAACGCTTATATATCAGAAGAATATATATCATTAATAACCGATTAAAATTATTTTTTCAATAAACTTACTATATTTACTTAAATTCTTCATCAAAGCTATAGGTTTCAACGATTTAAACATCAGTCATCTACCCTATTATACGTGTATTTTGGCTTAGATCAAATACACTTTATAGATACACTGTCTCTATGAAAATCAAACATCAAAAGTGTCCCCGCGCCAATGCAGACATAATACCCACTGAAGAGATAATAAAAGTAGGGCCTTCGCTTTTCTGTGATAACACTTCTCCAGCTAATATAAAAAAGTCCACAAGCGGATATTGTTTCATTTTAATAATGCACTTTAACAAAGTTGTAAAATATTTTTGAGCGTGTAATTCATTCGGCATCGAGCACGTCACAAGATTGGCGCGGTCCACACGTGACTGAGGGCAAAACAAGGCATGTTACGCTATTTATGCCTTGTTTTGACAGTGCCATTTTCGAGCGGCCTTACCCTATATTTCATCAAAGTGTATTGGTATTAACTAAGTCATTGTAGCTCTTTGAAGTTTATGTATACGGTTTCAAGCCACTGGCTTTTCGGGTGTCTGGAAACCCTGGATGTTAACACAACAACAAAAGCCAATGTTGCATGTTGAGCATTCCGGATCCAATCCAAGCTATAGGTTAAGATAATTAGATTTATTTTGACATTTAAATTGTTTTATTTTTATTATTTGCTTTGTAATTTGGAATATCTAATTGAAATTTGTGATTTATTTAATTAATTAATTGATAGTATGATGATGATGATTTGTTTTAATTTATTGATTATATTATTTTTTATTAATAATGTATAGGTACGTGTGGACTAAATTTTTCTGAAATAAATGAATATAATAATAATAATAAGCAAAGGACAGTCTTCAGACTTTTTTTAGGTCTTCTGACAGGCTGCCCCGGTCACCCGACTGTGACTGTGAATGGTATTTATTATGTCTTAGCCAAATTGCAGAATACGCCGTATTCCATAACGGCTAGCTATTTTAAAAAACAAGGCCGTTTTATAAAGCGGCGTATTAACGGTTAGCCTGATTGTATTACGGCTGGAAGTATGGCCGCCGCATTGTATACGTGCTTCGCGTTCTGCGACACGGCTAGCCATATGTACTGTAATTGAGCGGGTTATGATCCGCCGCTTTTGGACACTCGCGGTGCTTTGGCGCTTTGATAACCTAGTTGTCACTTTTTTATGTGGTTTCAAACATTTTGTTTGCCGCTACTGATTTACCAAGTAGGTGCTCTTTTTAAACCTTAAAATATATTTTTTACTGAATACCATATTATCATTTTGTTAATATGGTAAGCATTTTACATTGTAGGTAACTTTATTACAATTTGGCTAAGCATAGGCGGCCGTATTGCAGAACGTACCGCAATGACAATTCGGCTAAACGTTGATCCGCCGTATTACAAAACGGTTTTTTTTTATTTCTTTTCTATTTATCGAATCTTAAAATCTATTAAACAATATTTTTTCTATTGTCTAAAAACCTACTTCAGGTTTGTCTAGAATATTAGGCCGGCTTGGTTTTGTAAAATGGCTAGCCATTATGTAATACGGCGAATTCTATTATTCGGCTGCGACATGCACATCTGAGTACTACCCTGGGTCGGACACGTTAAATTGTTGGTCCCGGTTGTTTGTTCTATTATTCCTGTAACAACAACTGTCAAGGCCTTCGGGCGGCACAATAACACTAGGGCTGGCCACTCAGCGTATACAAACTTAGACTATGAGTCCCAAAGCTTTGGGCAGCTATAGCATAAGGCCGGCCGCCTATCATAAGAAATTTCTAATAAATAATTTATCGCGCGCGCTGGACCGACCATCGCACACCACGTACAATAACAGGTGCTAACGAGACGGTCGTCACGAGATAGGTAGTACAAAATGTATGCACGGAGTGCCTTACCGCGCGCGCGAGAATTTTTCTATTAGAAAATTTCTCGTAATGTACGGCTGGCCTAATATTCTCAGAGCGTGTTACCTTTTCTCGTCTCTTCTCCGGTATCCCTTCAAAATCACTTCCATGCGCTCGCGCCAACCAGCCCCACAGTTACTTGATACATCACTTAACAAAATTACACCATAAACACACGACCTTACGGACTACTTCACAATGCACTAGGTATTCACTAATTAGGTGTAGGTAATGTAGGTTATATTTTAGGGTAAAAATAGGCAGGTAGATTATTGTATGACTCGCTGTTTGGATTTCTTCGGAAGGTTGGTCCCCTGGAACAAACGAAAATTACGATTAGCAAAGTCGATATTTAAGACGCGATACGTTCACTGAAAAAAATATACTTAAGTAACTGAAGCACCCGCGCAAGTGCAAGCGCATTTTTTAAGGCTGCGCGCTGAGATTTTGTGTAAATGTGTAAATAGTAGATTGTTTACCAAGGGAGGAAACAATTTTTTTTAAGGCGGGAGTGTTTCTTTGAATCCAGAGCGATGGATTCTAAAGTAAAGGGTCTTTCAACAAGGACGGGTCGATGTTAAAATTGAATAAAAGAAGATGTGTGTGAGATATTAACGAAATTATTTTTTTATTTGAAAGGCCCATTTATGCCATTATGGATGAAAATGAAAAAAATGAAAATAAATTTATTTACATAAACATAAACCTATATAACAAATAAAATTAATAATTAGATATTCGGTAAGTAGTAGTAGTAGGCTTATATATATATGATATAAAATAGTATGCGGCTTTATGGCGATTCCCGCACTAGGCTACGCCTGTATCGCGGGGACCAGGTACGATTTCCTTAAATACGTGTATTGCGCCTCTGGTAACTTGTACATATATTTTATGCCTTGAAAAGGTGCTTATTATTATATATAACATTATATTTTACAAGTACATAAAACAAGGACATTATTATAAAATGCTTAAATTAACATAAGTAAAATAAAAATAATCTAATATATATTACGTATATATACATAATATTATAAATTTGTGTGTGTGCGTATCTTTTATCTTATTTATTATTATTATGTTTTACAATATTATCTATTATTCTTCCATGCGATGGAATATGACATCGTTCAAATGTCCGCCGCGGCTTCGTATGGTGGCACGAATCCGAGAGGTCCAATTTTTAATGACTCTGCTGCATAGATCCGGCTGAATCTGAGCGAGGGCGAACTTTTTGTGGATGCATTGCCACCTGGTGAACCTCATGTGGGTTGTGGTCATCCCATATACGGCAATTTTGCTTATTAACAAAACCATTCATCCAAAAACCATTCTCGCTGCGCTCATGATTCAAAGTACTCGAGCTTAAAAATAGTGTTGATCCCGAGGTGGACACTTTGCTTTTGATCACCCTCTATGAGAAAATAAGTAAGTGCAACTTATGAATAAGAATAGTACCTACGTTTATTTCATTCTCACTACTCACATTCCCTTCTCATTTTTTATTGAGGAAGATACACTGAGTTAAAATAAAACAAAGTAAAATCTGAATATGTGTAAACAATTACGAACGAAGGCGGAATGCATTTCGCGCGCTTCCTTTTTCAAACAGACTGTTATTTGTTCAAACCACAGACTTTTATAAAAAGTCTGTGGTTCATACAATGTCCGTGGTTGATCTCTTTGGTGATTGGAACTTACTAACAATATCCACATTCCAAATTCAAACAGCTCATTTCTGTCCTGTTTGCGAGGAACAAAGAAGGTCTTTTTTAATAGATGTGATAAAAAAATAGTTTTATATAATTTTTTTGTTAATACTTTAGTGAAATTTTGTGAAGTCAATTTGGGTACCTAATATAACTATGTTATATTTTAAAGGTTTGTTTAATTGATTCGCTTACAAGTAACAAATGCTCGTCATCATTTAAGTTAAAATAATTAAGTCGAACCAGTAACATGGATCTACAAAGATAAATATCGATTAGTTTTATGAATTACTTTCTTTATTTAATCGATACTTAGCCGCAAAAATGAATAATGACGCCTGCAGTGCGAGTACCGTTCTTGACGATCGTTATATTTGACATTAAAATCGGTAAAATTCGATAAAAACCGGTATATTCTCAAATTCGTCTAAATAAATCTGCTATACCGACACGTCAAATTTAGCGACATAGACGGTACTCGCGCTGCTGATTAAACAGGACAGATCCAATTTCCGTAGAAAAGTTGTCAACTAAGGTAAAGATTACAAGTGATTATAATATAAATTACGTATAACCACGATCAAAGAAAAAAACAATAGATACGAAATGAGAACTGAGAGAGAGAATAAAGCTACAGCTTGCCAGCTTGGAGCTCTCAATTACTCAGAGTTGACGTCAACATTTCACATTAATAGTACAGGCTACGACAAAATTAAGTCAACAGCGTCTACAGATACATGTACACGTACAGACTAGATAACAATTAAGTCGACAGTCAACCTTGGACGCTAAGCACATCCTTGGAGCGGTGATTAACGTCGGTGGCGTCACTTGGACACACGGGCAGTTAGGATGGCCAACCAAACAATGTATACCTATAACGACTTTGATACAGGTCTGCAGCTGATTCAAAATATCTTTCAAAAGGCTGTTCCTTTTCATGGTCTAAACGCACAACTTATTTTTTTCATGAATTTGTTTTCAAAAGTATTTTCCATGTGTTTGGTAATTTCTTATGATACGAATCCACACTAATTTTATAAATGCGAAAGTTTGTCGGTGTGTGTGTGTAAGTTTGTTACCTCTTCACGCCAAATCGCCTAATCGGATTTGGATGAAACTCTGAATGGAGATAGTTTATTTCCCAAATAACATATTAGCAACTTTATATCATCACCATCATCATCGTTATTCATAATCACGCGGGTGAAACTGTGGGCAAGGGTGGATCCAGGGGGGGGGGGGTCATGGGGGTCATGACCACCCCCCCTGGGCTGGGTGTAGGTCGAAATATGATATTTTTTCTAGTTGCAATCGAATTGGACCCTGTCCTAACTAGACCTCGACTCGACTATATGACCCCCCCTGGTCCTGGATTTAAAAGCTGGATCCGCCCTTGACCGTGGGGCGCCGTTTACGTTATTATTTCTGTACCTTCTTATTCTAATAAAGGCATGTGACATTTTGGCCTAGTTTATACAAGGAGGTATGGGAAATTTGTACCACCATACAACCACACCCATACGCAGGTGGCCTAGTGGCTATGGGAAACGTCCTAAGGTTTTAAATAGTAAGTAATACAATTTAAAAAGGTTCTACATCGCATTGACTCTAGCCGTCGCAGTTGACTGGGCTCTATTACCATTTATAAAGTAAGTAAAAAGTATTTTTCCACATAAGCCTTTCACGTCGATTCTCGAGGAGCGGACGTATGATTAACTACATCACATTCTTGTGTCAACCGTCGGCCGTTGAAACGGGTCTAGAATGAGTTGCAATTTGTTTACAAACTCAAACTCTACATAATGGGGTGCGGTAGCCCTGACCGTTCGTAAGATATTACAATATGTTTATAGGTTCAGCCTCACTCTTTAAGAAATATAGCTAATTACAAAAAAAAAATAGAATTTCAAAACGCAGCTGACTTTGTAAGATACAAAAAATATTTATTTAGTACTATATAATAACACTTTATTGACACCATAGAAAGGACACTGTAAACATTATACACTACACATAGGCACAAAAGGCGGTCTTATCACTAAAGGTGATCTCTTCCAGATAACCCTCGAATGAATAGAAAAAGTTAATAGTAGAAATAGGGATGGTTTGTACCTACATTTCTAAACGATTGAACAACTTAGTTGGTATTTGGGAAATAAATCACAATTATTGTGTTATACACGATGAAACGGCTGAACGGATTTAGATGAAACTCAAAATGGAGAAAACTTATTTCCCGGAATAAAATGTAGGCTACTTTTTATCATTATCATCATCAGGCAGTTAAAATAGCGGGCACAGTTGAATCGATTATTTGAGAAAGTCCTTTGCCCTAAGTTTACAGGAGGAACAAAAAACATCCTGTTGTAAAAAAAAACTACCAGTGCTATTGATATTACTATACAGAAGTATTGCCAGACCATTTATACATTAGATTATATGAATACAAAAGTCAAATTCTTACGTTTTCTAATAAAAAAACATAAATAAATTCGGCGGACTTGTGGAGTTTCTCAAATACATAAATGAGTTAGTATCTCATAAAAACAAACAATATACCTACTAAAGAAATATAATACAATGATTATGGCTCTACGGACAATCTCACAAAATAATAGTTATTCTTTATACTTTCAAGTGACGAGACGAGCAAGACGTTCGCCTGGTGGTAAGCGTCACGCCTGCCACTAACAGTAGCAGTGAGAACTTGCGCACACAATCCTGCGCCGCACTGCACTGCAGGGTGACGACCCTGAGATATTAGACGCTAAATCTCATCATACCCAGTAATTTATCTGGTAGAATTAATTTTAAAGCACCAGCTAGTAAAAAAATAATCCTAAACATGTTTGGCAGAAAACCCTCCACACGTAGCCGCTGTGAGTAGCGGAGGCGTTAATCCAAATTATTCGTGAGTACCGAAACCAACTGTCATCTAGACACTACCCACGTTCGTAAAGGGTGTTCCACCCCTTACTTCAGCCGCGTAGTGCCATAAAGTAGAGAACCTAATAAGAGAATCAGGTGAAGCATAAAATACAGAGATTTCTTAATGGGCACGTCTATACTCGTATTCATAATCAAACGGACTTCACTGACAGATTGAAATGTCACTTTTCAAAATAATGCTGCCTGCTAAAAAACTGTAGTGATGGATATTGTTAAGTTCATATCGTTCAATAGAATAATTATTAAGTGCTGTTAAACATTTAAAGTGCTGCCAGTGGAAGTGCAGGTAGAAAAGGGAAAACATATTTTGTTAAAAAGTTGTTCTGTAAATTGCTACACGGAAATTAAACATTATTTTCATGATTTAAAACCTTGGAAAGATTGAAATCGTACAAAAGTCAGGAACTACACCTTTTACAAAGACTAATATAAATATATCGAAGTTAACTACTTCGAAATTTTGGTGTGAAATTATTAAGTTTGTTAACATGACTTCATAAGTTAATAAAAAGATGAAGTTTCTTAACATATGTTAATAAACTTAATATTTTTACCCAGCACTATTAAAATTTTGCCAAAAAGTTGCAACACTCGAAATGTCAGTCTAGTCCATTTAATTAAGAATCCGAGTATAGGTGTTTGTCAAGGATTGTCTATCGTTGCGGATGCGCTGCTAAATATCACGATATGAGCAGCGGCAATGATAAGATGAATGGACGGGAAATAAGCGCACGGATTTTGAAGACTATATGTTGAGCGCCGGCTCTCCACTCGCTTCAGTCATACTCTGCCTTTGCGACATGCGAGCCGTACGATACAATACAAACTTCTAATACATGTACATGTGTTCTCTTTTTGTCATGCAGTAATTAGACAGCAGTGTTGTCAGGCAAATGTAATATGCATACTTTTAGCTAGGTATGCGCTGGGCCTCGTGGGCTGGGTTTCGTGGGGCGTCCCATCTATCAAGTTTTTTTACGTTGCCTATTTGTCGCAAATGGATCAAAATTGTTTTGATGCTAACATCAAAAACTGCTGCTAGCTCAGCTGTAGATTGAGTTTCGTCAGCTTCCACAATCGCCTTTAATTCATCATTGTTGACCAAAGTCTCCGGACGACCACGAGCTTCATTTTTCAAGTCAACATTTCCAGAACGGAACCGGGAAAACCAATAACGGGTTGTGCGTTCGTATGTACAGTTCCGTCCGTAAACGTTTTCGATGTTACGTGCCGTTTATGTCGCGTTGGTGCCACGACGGAACTCATAAGTATTCCATAATTACACGAACTTTTAAAGAATCCATTATGACGAAAAATTTTCAAATGTAATGAAAATACAACGCTAATCAATAAACAAAAGACTGAGTTTGTAAATATAATGTCAAGTTTTTAAGACAAAATTAATTTGATATCAGTATACAAAGGCACTCCAAACTTTTTTTCTATTTGAAATGACCAGTACTGAAGAACGGCAATTTCATGTGCACCTGTATTGGGGAACTAATGGGGAAATTAAAATTGCGGGGTTAGTTTTGGGGAACAGGTTTTTTTTGGGGAAAGTTTGGGGAAAAACAAACAATCAGCTGTTACATACATTTTGTCCAAGGTCAATGAGCTTTTTGAATAGAACAGCTGATTTTTTTCACGATTTCATGGCTGGCCACATAGTAAAAGTTGTTCGTATTGATGAGTACCTTTTTGTTACACATTGTATGTTATGTTATCCCGAGATATTAAGGAAAAACTATAACTACTTATGGTTAGGTAAATACAAACCAACAATATTTGGGAAAAAATCTTGGAAAAAGTATCTTTTTGGGGAAAAATTTAATGTTATCTGGGGAAATTTCACATAATATACCTGGAGACACTGAATACAGCATAGGCAGCCTATGAACATTTCTAAATCTAACCACTCTGGCATAAGAGAAAAGAAAAACAATAATATTGTTTTCTTTTCTATTTTTCTTTAATGACAGAATGTAAGATATTATATCTTGAAGTAAGTAGATACATACTCCTCGTTTGTTCTTCGAAATTCTAAAAGTAAATTACGCGGAAACATCGATCGTGTTCACAATAATATCCGTTGTAACAAGCTCTCTAATTGGCGTTGTATGGTTAAGTAAGTATCTACAATAACGAGCAAACATATTTATTGTTATAAATAACAATATTGTTTTCATTACAGTTTCAGTTTCATTGTTTTGACAGACTGATAGCTCATTTGGTAGCATGTCTGCCTTCAGAGCTGTAGGGCGTGGGTTCGATCCCCACCCAAGACAAAAATTTTTGTTACGTACATCGATGTTTGTTCTGTGTCTGGGTGTAGAATGTATTATAAGTATGTATTTACGAAAAAAATATTGTATATAAGTATTCTATCAGCTATCTGGTTTCCATAATACAAGCTTTGCTTAGTATGGGGCTAGATGACGCTGTGTGTAATAAATGTCCCCTCAATATTTATATACTTTTTTATATTAACAAGAGAGAGAGAGAGAGAGAGAGAGAGAGAGAGAGAGAGAGAGAGAAAACGATAGGAAAACGAAAAATATCAATTTCAGACCGTGATAACAATTATTTATAATGTCGGCTTCATAGACGAATACGTTTGTGGTTAACATCCACAGAAAAGCGAAGGCTCTACTTTCACTTCTCTCTTCAGTGTTAACATCGAGAAACAGAAGAGGATATCGATTCGAAAATAGTGGTTCATTGTAGCTATTCAAACAAATAACAACTCTCAGCTAAGAGGATAAGACTAAAAATGCAATGTAAGTGATAGGTTGTCAATATCTCTGCTTACAAGGAAAGTGACGCCTTTCCAAAACATCTGATGGAATCATTGTCGCTAATAGAAATGTAACCTGCCACCGGGTGGAGGTAACTAATATCAGATTTAATGGAGCGCTATCAGGGCTCCTGTCCCGGCCCGGTGGCACCTGTCCGCTCCCACGGATTCATTGCTCGCAGGTTTCAGCCAGACTACTATACTTCTTTACTATACTGTTTAATTTTTGCACTTAACTTCGGATGATATTTAATCGCGAGCCAATAAAATTAAGATATAAAGCTATGTACTTTTGTGTGCTCTAAAAAGTACCTATCATCATAAACAGGATAATATGGCGTGGTGAAAAGAATAAACAGAAGATACCTAATATAGATGAGAAATCATTGTAGTGGGTATCATATTACATATTTCATTTTATTAGGTGTTAATTTTTTTGTGACATTGTGACGAGACGGGCAAAACGTTCGCTTGGTGGTAAGCGTCACGCCTGACACTAACAGTAGCAGTGCCAGAATTGTTAACTTGAGAACACAATCCTGCGCTCGTCACCCTTAGATATTAGATGTTAAATCTCTTCATACCCAGTAATTTATCTGGTAACATTGCCCTTCAAACCGGAACGCTGTAATGCTTGCACACTACTGCTTGGCGGTTGAATAACTGGCAAAAGTGTGGTACTTCCCCAGGCGGACTCTGCAGTAGAGTCCTAACACTACTGTTATCAATAAAGTATTTTGTATTGTAATATCTCTAGTCCCGATAAGCTTTACGTAAAAACGATGCTTAAGTTAATAAACGCCATTTAACTTCAGCGCAATACAATCATTCATTTAAGTATACGGCGTTTTAAAGTAAAGCCGATAGTTTTTGTACAGCTATAGCTATAGCCTTTGGGTTAAAGTGAAGAATCCTTATGGCGAGTAAAACAATGTTTACACAAATATAATTATTATAGTATGTAGGTAGATACAAGCTCTAAGACAAAGGGACTGTTTCTCTAGCTTGCGCGTTTCGACACCATTTTTTTTATCATAATTCATTTGCATTCAAAATTTGTCGTGGGTAAGGAAGTACCTAGTTGGTTTAAGTTTCTGCTGAATGGCAAAATTTTACAGTCACCCCGTGTTTTTGTCACGCAACATTGTATTTTCTAATATCCGTCCGTTACGTGACCAATCTCGAAATGTTAAACTTCGCTTTCGCATCTTGTTTCAACCATAATGAGGACAAACAAATAAACAAAGTCCTGTTCTCCCCATTCAAAGCCATAAAAAATCAAGTTTTTAGAGGGCCACATGAAAGTTTCCAGTGCCACTTTTTGAGTTGATTTAAAACTCAAATGATGAATTATTATTAATAAGATTTTCTAAGATTATTATTTTAGTAGATATATAATTATCATCATATTCGTTTATTATATCACATTCGTTTGTGTTATTGTTTTGAATAGGTAACGTTTCTCTCAGAGACACAGAAGGAACTCTTGTCCGTTGATGTGCGTAAGTCGAGCAGACCGGGTATTCCAGCCATTGACCTAAAAACCGGTGCTCCCGAGTTGTCGTGATCACAGAAAAGCGAAAGCCCTACTTCTTAGGTAGAACGGCTGTCAAAAGAATATTGTAAAGCAGTATGGAAAACCGCATTCGCCAGTTACTACTTACGACGAAAAAATGCCAATCATTGGTCGCGCATTTAAAGTAAAATGCTCAAAATGCCATTTTGGAACAGATTTAAATTGATCCAATTACGATGCAATGTGGTTTGGTGTCCTACGCGTCTATTTAAATTGTAGTTTTGAGTATTCTCAGTTTAAAAACATGTATATTGGTAGAATTATCATTAAGCGCATTTACACTTAAGGCCGGCTAGCGCGGCCCGTCACATTTCCGTTCTATTCACTTCTCTCTTCAGTAGTCGTGATCGTCAGTACGATTTTTTTCACGGCCGATGAGCCGGTGGCCTTGTATATCTCACTCACCGCTGGGCTCAAGCCGTTAAGAGCAGAGGGGAGATGCTTGCAGCTAGTTTGGTTATTGCCAAGGCTTTTGATCGGGTCTGGCACATTGGGCTCCTATCCAAGCTACCACCTTATAGCCTTCTTGAGGGGCTATGCTCTTGGCTTGGCAGCTTTCTTTATTTTCGAGCTTTATTAAGTCATTGGTGACTGTTCCTGTTCTTACAATAAATCTATCAATACTGGCGTTCCGCAAGGTTCTGTGCTATCGCCAACGCTCTTTATACTCCACATCAATGACATGATGCAAAACAGTAACATGCATTGCTATAATTTGTTATATGGACGACTGGACCGGCGATTCATAGTTCTCCGGTAAGAAAGTAGGACCAAACTAGTGTCTAAAGTTGAACCCTCTCTTGAACAGGTCTCGGATTGGGGGGAATTGAATATGTTCAGTTCAACCCTACTAAGATACAGGTTTGCAAGTCCACCACAAAAAAATCCTTTTGGCACGGCTCCTCGTTTTCAGAATACTACTCTCAAGGTTACGGGGAGCATTGGAATACTGGTCGTCAACATGTCTGCGAATGTCTGTATATTCGCTTTAGACCGCGTAACTGTTTCCGCGGTCACACTGCTCGCTTCTAAGCAACTTAGTGTGCTTAATAACGTGAATATACACCACTTACATTAATTAATTAAAGCTAACAATACAATTTAAAATAAGTATTAAGATATCATTTCAAGCGGCACTTCACGCCAAGTCAAAGACAAAGCAGACTGCTCTACAAAGCAGAATTCCGACCTCACTTAGAGTACTGCTCTCGCCTTTGGAACGGAGCACCCCAGTTTCAGCTTTACCCTCTCGATGCATTACAGCGTAGAGCTGTCAGAACTATCGGTGACGCCAAGCTCACCGAAGGCCTAGAGTCGCTCAGCATGCGTAGAGACTAGATCACTTTATATTTTCTATCGCATCTACAACGGGGAGTGTTCTGATGAACTGTTTGACCCTAAGCCAGCGTGGCGGTTCTATAACCGCATATAGCCGCCATATCGTCAAAAGGCTCATCCACATATATAATTGATCTATGGAAACCGCACACTGTGTGATTCACGCATTCCTTCTTGCCTTACGTGGAATGAACCTTGCATTATGTGGATTGAACTTCCTCAGTCTTCCCGTTGAGCTCAAGAAGTGGTAATTTCAAGAATTGGTTATTTTTATTTGTGGTCCAAAACCGTTGAAATGTTGCAGATCCATAGGCGACGGTTACTATCAGGCTACCCGTCTGCTTGTTTGCAACTTATGTATATATTTTTATACATTCAAGTGACGAGACGAACAAGACGTTCGCCTGGTGGTAAGCGTCACGCCTGCCACTAACAGTAGCAGTGGCAGAATTATGAACTTGCGAACACAATCCTGCGCTGCACTGCACTGCGCTCGTCACCCTGAGATATTAGACGTTAAATCTCATCATACCCAGTAATTTATCTGGTAACATTGCCCTTCAAACCGGAACACAGCAATGCTTGCACACTACTGATTGGCGGTTGAATAACTGACAAAGGTGTGGTACTTCGCCAGCAGTCGGACTCTGCAGTAGAGTCATACCACTACAAAAACTTATGGCATAAAAAAGGTACACATTATAATTTATTTCATAGTAGTTTATAATAGAGAGTAGTTTGTACTCGTAATAGAGATTCTAATAGTTATTATACCTTTCCGCAACCTATAATTATATTATAGTAGAAAATAATAATTATTGGCTTTAATTGAAGAAATACTTTCTACTATAATCACTATTCGTTATGTCTATCACAAGTTAATTTGTGTTGTTAGTTAGCATGTTGTCAGTGTTTATACATTTTTATTTTTATAAAGCTTTTTATTAATAGATAGAACATTAATTTCAAGAGCATCCAATGATGTCGTTCAACAGCTGAGCACAATTGCTAATTGTGATTCTGCATTCGACCTACTTGAAGAACTAAAATAGTACTCGGATACGCTCTAGTAGATCTGTAACCTATGCATGTGCTCTACAATGCATTAGGCATTAGGTCATCTATCGTAGAGTGAATCAGAATGTACTAGGTATGCTGTTTTATCGTTCAACAAGATTTTTTGAAGTACGTAGATAACTAGCTGTTTCGGAGTAATTTAATGCCACATAACTTAACAAAATCTTAACAGTTTTTAAGTACTTACCTATTTGTATTTTGTGCTTATGTTATGTGTACTTGTCGGTAAAGATTACCACATTGGTTCCTTAAGAGTAGACAAGTTGGTCACTTCTCCATAGAAACGCGGTAGTATTACTACTCCACTAGGTAATTTTGTAGGTCCGAGACTAAGTATTATATCGATTAATCTCTTCATTATCTAGGATTGTAAATTATTACGAAAGTAAAAAGTTAATAAACATGAAAGCTATGAGCCAGGAAACATCTTGTATTTTAGCTCAATTTTAACGCCACATTGGACGTAAATAAATAACATAAGGAATACGAAAACTTTAAAATAATTTATATAGCGGCATAGTTTAGTCCATAAACATTTCAAATAATTTAAGTTGGAATAAATTAACTCAGAGTTTATTCAACCACATTACTGCAGCCAAAGGTCGACAAAAAAAATATTGCGCCCTCATTTATCTTTCTTTCTCCCTTTCCCACAGTTTGTTTGATGAAGAGAGCATGCTTTTTAGCCGCGCCCACCGATGAGTTCGAGCCGTCAACTTGTCGATCCTTAATTCTAGTGGAATGGCGCAGACCAGTTTAGTGCGATTCCAGTGGGTAGGATTGGGTGGGTATTCCTTAATTCGAGTGGGGTAGCCACAATCCAGTCTAGGGAATTTCCAGTTGTTCTTTAATTCCAGTGGGAAGCCACAGTCCGGTCCAGTTAGGGTATATGCATGCGTTTCAATTATTAAAAATAATAAGCTAAGTGGAAATTTTAACAGAATCTGATATTTCGTCGTCGTCAGCCATAAAACGTCCACAGCTGGACGAAGGCCTCCCCCTTTATAGAGGGGTGTTGCCATAATCCCCACGCTTGGCAGGCGGCTTGGGGACCGCAGAATGGTCACCACCGTTAACCAAGAGGACGCTGCTGCCCGTCCTCCGGTGGGTCTGGTTGCAGTTTAAGTACATACCCAGGTCGTATCTGATATTTACATCGAAGAAATAATTAAAATCGGGTGGTAAAGTTCAGAAATACAATCGTTAAAATATTTGGGAGCGTGTCATCTGCCCCTTTCTTGCAAAACACGCGCTATTGTATAGAATTTGTTTGGAATCGAGTACTTTGACGTCATTTGTCACGACGTGCCCTCTCTGCATGTCTAACGTGAAACCAAAATGTTTCTAACTTCGTTATTTGTGCACAACTAAATTTGTTTTATGATGACTGTTTTTGTTGTGAGTCAGCTTTTTCATGAGGCAATAAAAATACCATGTATATTCCCTATTCCAGTTGTAATAATTCTATTGGGGTAACCACAGTCCAGTCCAGTAGGATTCCAGTGGGTGGGTGAGAGGGTTCATTAATTCCAGAGGCGGGTATGGCCCCGATCTGTTTATAAAGTGTACTGTTGTTGTGAAGACAAAGAAGTCAAAGATCACTTTAACCCGCAGCGGTCGATAATGTAAATACAGCAATAAAATGCGACCTTCAACCAAACGCGAGCTGTCATGGAGGATTCAAAAAATGTGGGGAGAAATAATGATCTTTATTGTCTGAATTGTTTGACACCGACGGCCTACGAAGGTCGAAATGTTTCAAGTTTACGTATCTAATATGTATAGATAAAATAGAAAGCCTGCCTTCAGAGCTGTAGGGCGTGGGTTCGATCCCACCGAGGCCAAACATTTGTGGGACGAGCATAGATGTTTGTTCTTCTTCTAGGTGTAGTATGTATTGTAAGTATGTATTTACAAAATCAAAAATTATAACTATGTATAATAAGTATTCTGTCTACTATTTGGTTTCCATATTACAAGCTGTGATTAGTTTGGGGCTAGATGGCGCAGTGTGAAAAATTACCACCGATATTTATTTATTTAATTAATTAATTAAAGAGAAAATGTATGATGACCTTATAAGAAATATTATTAATAAAAAGAAGTGCATATAACAAAAGTCGGAACTGATTAGTTTTTTTTATTGATAGGCGTGATATTATTTATTTATTTTATTTTATTTATATTGGTCCTTTACAGGTGATCTATAAATACTGAATTGATAATTTGTATGGAGTCGACTATGATCACCTAGGTGATTACGTTAACGTGATCAAAGGACAATAAAGAGTCGCCTATGATTACCCAGGATATCATAGTGGAATAGACCGATAGTATGGAGTGTAGTAGGGAGAAGTACTATCATATAAGGGATAGTTATATATTTTTTTTGTTGTTTTTTTTGTCTTAGAGAATTAATTACATAGCTCAATTTATAACTCTGCCAAACTGCATAGCAGTTTGTAGGCAGACATCGACTCTCATATTCATTACTATTTACTACGAGTATGTAGGAGTAGGTATTGACATTTTAGCGATAAGTAAACTTATAACTCAATATATGTTAACTTATAGGTACACGGGTTATTTACAAAGATATTCTATTTAACAGTAGTTTTTTCAAGGCTACTTTAAATGTAAAATGTGTATGTTGAAAAAGCGTACAGCTTAGTGCAGTAAATAATCGTGCCAAAACATGGCGCTAAAGTAGTAACGTAGCTAAGTGTATGTTAGAAGTGCCGAGAACCTTTTTTGTTAAAACTTATAATAATGCGTTTTAGTAATTTTTGTCGTCTATTAGAAAACTTTATAAAACAATATAAGAATAATGAACAAAATTTGTATTGTGAAAAGTAAAATATAAGTAAAAAGTTGTGAAAAGAAAACCGCCGTAACGAAGCGGAAGTTTAAAAATGTACTCTGCTTGTTCTTTGCCGTCGTCCTCTTTCGACGGACACTGTTTCATATACAGGGTGTAGCGTAATGAGTGGATAACCTATACCTACAAATAGGTCACATTCAATACTCAATACTCAATCATTTATTGCAACATATGTGGCTACATGCAGGTCTTAAGTAACATGTGAATGTGTACATTGTGCTGGTTCAGAAAATTAAATAAGATATTCCATAAAAATTACACAATTTTCGAGTTGAAACGAGTTAAGTAGCTTTCTTACAACAATAACAAACATTATACTCGCGACACAAAATTAGCATTGTATATTCGATTGCACATCTAACCAAAAAAAAGATCGAATAAATTCTTTGATTTGCAACCTTACTCGAATAACTTGAAATGTCAAATAACTCGAAAACTATGCGACTCTTACGGAACACAAGTTAGGCTGTTCTTAACCACCGTGATGTCTCCCATCTGTTGGTACGGTTAACCATTCATTACACCACACCCTGTATAGAGACAGTACTCCTTCTATTCTATACTCCATAGGTGATAGGCTAAGTTAATGACGACAATTCACCAGATGCGGTAACTACACCTACTCTCGAACGAGTCTTACTTTTACTAGTAAGTATAGTAAAAGCTGTGGTTTAACTAACTAAAAAAAAAAAAGAGTTAGGTATTTATCAGCTGGTAGTGAAATATATTCATATATCTGAAATGTTTCCTTTAAAAGACCAATACAATAAGCCGCCAGTTAACTTCCCAACCAGACAAAGCCTGAGGCAAGATATTTCGAAACAGTTCACAAAAGTATACCCTCTAAATTCCCAACAAAGTAGAGCCTACTTCATATTTAAGTCAAGCAAACAAAAAACTCCATTGCCACACAGAATATTGCAGAGAGACAATTCCAAAAACATTAACGGGAGTTGCTTGTCACTTGAACTTGTCCACTCCACTCTAAAGATCAATGAACAAGCTCTTTTTGGCGTGGATTTTTTCAGAGACGAGTATTAGCAGAAAGCTACAGGAACGTACAGGAATCCGTATCCTTTTACAAGATACAAAGTAGCCTATGTATACTTTTCTATACAATCTGTAACAAAAAGGTTCAACAAAACTGAAGGGCATGTATAATTGTATAATTATACTCATCATTATGAACAACTTTAACTATGGGACCAACCTTGAAATCGCGAAAAAAAAACAGCTGTTCCATACAAAAAGTTCATTGAACTGGGACAAAATGTAAGGAACAGCTGATTTTTATTTCGCGATTTCGGGGTTGGCCCAAATAGTAAACGTTTTTCGTAATGATGAGAGTACATTCATACCCTTCGGTATTGTCATAGATTAACTAGACAAGCATTGCTTGTATACTTAATCTATGGTATTGTTGAACCTTTTTGTTACACATTGTATACACCACTGTTTTTATTAGCATCTCATACTTTAAAGGGTCATTGCACATCATTAAGAACAACTTTCCCTATGGGACCAACTCTGACATCGCGAAAAGGCATAGCTTGGCAGGTGGCTTGGGGATAGTAAAATATTCACCATTAACCGAGAGGACGTTGCTGCCCGTCCTCCGGTGGTTCTAGATGCAGTGTTAGGACATAATCCTTAGCTAACCATGTTAACAAGTGATATAGACTTTTATATGCGGAAACGGGTAAATGGTGTATAGTTATCCAAACTTTTGTAAGTCTACTTAAGTTATTATCACTGTATGTTTACCAAATAAAATAAAATACTCAGGTGTGTTCCCTGTGTAGAAGATATGCCTATTTTAATGTAAAGTACACTCTCTGAGCATTACTCTATGTCTGTGGCAAAAATCTGATCGATTTATAGTTCCCTTGTTGCACGAGACCGGAACAAACTAACCAAAGAACACACTTTCGCATTTTATTGTTTTCAGAATTTTGTTTCAAAAGCAGCATGGAGCGTTTTAACCAACACAATTTTCTTTGTCTTTTCTCAAAGTTTTACTTCTGATCTTTTAGTAATCTGTGATTGCGATGTTTGTACGGCTGCGGATCCCTAAAAAAATAATAAACGCATTGCGCTAACTCCTCGCTTCTCCCCTGGAGAGTGCTTCATTACTTAGTTGGTTCTGTACGTATATATATATATATATAAGTATCACGATCATTTTGTATGTTAAATACTGACTGCATCTACCAATTGACTAATTTAGTTTTTTAACTGTTCTAATCTGTAAAGTGGTTTTTGTACTCATCGTTATGAGAAATGAAAAAGTTTTAATAAGGGGCCAATTCTGAAATCATGAAAAATAATCTGCCGATCCACACAATTCGTCAGTGAATTATATTGAAATAACTGTTTTTTTTCGCGCTTTCGTAGTCTTTAATTTATGTAAAAAGTCAACACAATGGTCAATACAATGAATTTCTTTCGGAATAGTACGATAACGATTTGACCGCCAACTTATTTGTTAGAAAATGAAAAGCGCTATCAAAGCAGCGCGCATCTAAAAAAAATCATAATATTGTTTTCCTAAAAATCCATATAAAGCTTTCCGCATAGCAAACTTTAAATCTCTCGCGTTGAAATCCGGACGTGATCTCTCTACCTGATATGTAAGTCTTCCATACTGACTTGATCTAATGCATGTCTAATGGCTATAGTCGTTAATGCAAACAATGAGGTCCGGGGCAAAAAGTTTTCTCGCCCACACCACTTGAAAACCAGCAGAAATTGGCCAAATTTTTACCGTTTATAGCGGTAAACTGTTTTGTTTCTTACTGTTTCTTACAGTTTTTGTATTGTTTTAAGAAACGAGACGACAATGCTTCGACGAACACGTGCTTTAGTGATGATAAGAGGTAACACCTGTCCATGACTTTTACTAGCTTTACCCAGAACATAGAGCACCAAACCAAAGTCCAAAATATTGATACATTGGCTCTTATTCTTTGAGACATATACTATGGTGAATCTCATTAGCCCTGTACCTAACAAATGTCAATTTTATAATTGAATTCAAATAATATAACAGATAATAATAACAAATGAATGTATTTTATTTGATTTAGATTTTTGAGTGTCACTTTCTACAGTAACTGGATACACAGTACACACACTGTTTACACACTACTGCTTGACAACACGATATCTGGTACTGCGGTGGTATCTGCCCATAGGTAGCCTCGTGCAAAAGAAATCTACCAAAATATTAAATGATACGACATCAGAATAAATATTATAATATCAGTTAGCTTGCCTAAAATTACATAAAATTGAAAGTACGAATACTCCCCATCCTATACGGCACAATTTCCAATAGCGGCGTTAATGTCGTTAACGTCAAGCAACGCCGTAACACCGTAAACATACCAATCTCCGTTCAAATTGAAATTACTCATAACAACGCGATCGCTGCCCACGTTAGGTACTTGATTGTATTCCCCAGTGTTGCTGTCTATCGATTGATTAGATTGTTTCCAGAAGTTTTCATTTTGGTAAAAACTTAAATTAAAAAAAAACACTCACTAAACTTCTTCTAGGGTTTGGAGAGGAAACTTAATTAAGAATAAACTTGATACAATTGAAAATCCATTTACCCTGAAGCGCTTATCACTCACAAAATGTTTCAAAAGGCAAATCTTTGTTATTTTAGCCATTCGCGTAACTTCAAACGAATTCCAAGCGCGTCAGTGCGTCGTCGTTTGAAAGCTGGAGGTTCACAGGGCGGCGGTCAATCAATCAATCGTTGATTGGCGAGCCCTGGAGCCCTGGAGTCGCCTCTACTGGTTCGGTTGTTGAGTGTATTTGAGTCGACCACTGGTTTTAATCTGAGTTGTGTTTCTAGATTGGCGGGATTTGCGGCAGAATCGGTACGAAATTGATTGAAAGCTGGCAAGCTGGCAAGCTGGCATTGATTTGGGTTTTGGAGCCAATGTGGAAAAATAGTATATCAGCCTATAACGTTCCACTTCTGGGAATTTGGCCTATCCTCGAAAGGAATTTTAGCGGATTCAGCGATACTCGACCACTCTAGCGACCCTGGGTTCGGGATGGCGGATTCACATCACGCAAATTAAGTACTTTTCTTCTCCAGAAGTATGGAAATTCCGTCACGATTTTATCCTTTAACGAAAAGCTGGTTGATGATGATTTTTTAAATCAGTTCTGTAATTAATGCTTAATAATATCCTATCCTACTCCGGCCTATTCTTATTCCTATACTAATAAAAAATTAAATTAACTAATAGAAATTTAGTGTGTATGTTTGTTACTCTTTCACGCTGACACGGCTGAACGGATTTGGATGAAATTTGGTATTGAGGTAGCGTATACCTTGGAATAAAACGTAGGCTACTATTTATCCTAACAATATCGGTTAAAACCACGGGGTTTAGCTAGTATATTAAATTTAAAAAAATCGTCGGTTCTCTTGATTTCGTAGCTAGTTCGTACACACTAGATCGAAGTTACATTTCGAATAAAAAAAGTATACCCGAATCTGATATCCACACATTAAACATTAAAACAACATTCTGTTTACGTCGGGGGTTTAAAAAGTGTACCCTTAAAAATAGCAGCTCATTTTCAACAACACATACCTGCAAAGTTTCTGCATGTTGACAGTTTAAAAACCTTTCGTAGGCACTCGTGTAAAGTCCCTGAATTTGACGGTAACTTTTATGGAAAAAGGTTTTATAATTTCACGACAAAGTTGCGAAAATATTCACTGTGTAATGTTATTTTGTACAAGGAAAGTTTTATGTTAGCGCCTGTAGTACTTAGAGTTTGCGGAAAATAAATTAATATACATTTCGTAATAAACACGTTTATTCAAATTGTAAAAGACGTAATTTCTGAGTTTATAAAGCTGTGATAAAAAGCTTTCAGACAACAGTGAATTAATAAAAAAAAAATAGGATTAGATTGACGGACATGTTTTCATTCTTTATACAATCAAAGTTTCGTCCCGGGGTTTTACTCGCTGTCGTAAGGGAACCGTATTGTTCCGGGATGAAAGCAATCTATACAATTATAATATATACGTATGTTATTTGCGGGTAGTCTGTAGACACCTCAAAATTTCACTACTCGGTTTGCTCGCTCGGGCAATACCCGAGAGAATAATTGTGTAGTGGATAAACTTTTAAGGTAATATTATTATCAAAATTTTACCAGTTTTTACTAGAAATTTTACTAGATTTGTGTGTGTATTGGTATTTACGTACGTGTATACTCGTACGTGACGTCACCCGCCGGCTCCAACGGAAGACCAGCGCCGGTTAAACAACATTGAAATAGCAAAAAAAATATTAGATAGATAGATAGATAGAAACTCTTTATTGTGCACACCAAAAAAATACAATAGAGAAAGATACACCTTATGAGCTAGTGCCACAATTGGCGGCCTTATCGCTAAAAGCGATCTCTTCCAGGCAACCATATATTGGTGGTGGTGGTAACAATATAAAAATATATACCGGTGGTTTTGGATGCAGTTTTAGGATATACCCAGGTCCAGGCAACAAAACATAAATCATAAAACATATATAGGCTACTACGCGAAAATTGATCGGCTGATTTGAATTTTGCGAATATTGTTTTCATTTATTTTATTTTTATAATTTTAGGAAAACTTACAGCTAAACAAGTAAGACAAAAAAAGAGAGTAGGTTTCTTAAGGCCAATTACAATTTTAGTTCGCCTAAAAACTGGTAAAAAATGATTTAGAACAAAAATAGTGATACGTTCACCGAGTCTTCTTGTTTATAACATTAGTGTGAAGTGTAATTCATATTGCTTCTTTCTAAGCAGTTGGCTAGCAATCGGATTCAATTACAAACGATGAAATCCTTAGTCATGGAGCCAACCCCTGGGACAGGTACCTAAGCCTCCAAAACACAGGCCTTTACCGAGCGGTATTAATTGGAGCCGCACTCCGAGTGGCGAGTGTGTGGCGGTCACGGCGGCCCCTGGGGTCAGCGGACGGCACGCACTGACCTCGCGACCTACATACCTACGGAAACCTACGTATACGTATATAATTATGTAAAGGAAACGTACAGGATGCTTAATATGCTTATGGTGATTGTAATACCACTTATACATGTACTCTACCACTCCCTATGGGAGGTCTTCGTCCAGTAGTGTACGTCTTCTGGCTTTGTTGATGATGTACTGTATAGAAAAGGCAATAAATTATCTGAATCCACAGCGAATTAATTAATGTAGTAACGAATGTTGTTTTTTTAACCTATAAATTTTAACCTATAAGTAAATCTATAAATATAGCCATATAAATAAAAACATTTTCATTTTCGTTTTCTTTTTCATAGGATCACACTGCTGGCCAAAGGTCTCCCCATTTCATTCCACTTATAACGATCTAATGAAAGCTGGGAATAATAAAAAAAAAACAATAAGTGTATCGGTTCAGAGCTGAGGGCGGTAGCAAATACACATGCACTATCACGTACCTGGGACTGCTCCGGTCCTCCGATGACGCCTTCACTTTAACCACGGTTATTTTGATTGTCTTAAGTTGAATTTCGATCGTTTTGCACTATTAATGTAGGTTTTCTTGGTGTTGCGCGCGCGCCGGTAAGATGGCGGTTTTCGGTCTAGTATCCAGAGCTCCCATTCGACGAGTGCGTGGTGCATGACAGTTGCTGTCAACTGCGTTTCACTACTTCCGTACAAGCTCTGATTTTCGTATGATGGATGTGTTAAGAAATAGAAAAAAGAATACAAAATGCGTTTCGTATTATACCGCCGGTAACGGTACATACCGCCCACCAAAATGCCTATGGTATTTTCTGGTCAAAAGAATGTAAACAAATTGGAGAACAGTTTCCATAGATTCGGTACGCTTAATATAATACAGATGCTACTTATGATTATGATGAAAGTTACGAAAGTATTCGATACGTTTAGATGATACAATAAAAACTAATAACTAATCCTATGTAGTTATACAATGTTTAATGAGAATTAAGTTAATCCTCTACAGGCAGAGGGCATAACTTAACCAACGGTCGTTTGATCATGTGATTGTTGGCGAGTTTAACTACTGCGCTCCGAGCGATCCCATCAGGGCCGACCAACAAGTCCACTACTCTGGCAAGAGACCAGTGTAGTGGTGCGCGGTTGTCATCTTTGATGATCACCATCGAACCGATTGATAACGGTTTGGAATCTTTGGTCCATTTGGCGCGTTGCGTTAGGGAGTTGAGATATTCGTGTTTCCATCTGGACCAAAAATTCTGATGAAACGCCTGTATCAGCTGCCACCGATTAAGCCGACGGAGGTTTACATTGGAAAGATCTTCATCGGGGACAGCTGTGAGGGGTTCTAAGGTGAGGAAATGTCCTGGCGTTAAAACTGACAAGTCGTTAGGGTCGGAACTGATTGGGCACAAAGGTCTGGAGTTTAAAACGGCTTCGATTTGAGCGAAGAGAGTCGTCAACTCTTCGAAAGTGAGAACTTGGTCGCCGACTACGCGGAGTAAAAGTGATTTGGCGGCGCGAACCTGTATCTCCCAGACTCCACCGAAATGGGGTCCCGAAGGGACGTTCATTTTGAAATCGATTTTCTCTGCGCTGGCGGCATCTTGCATTAGAGGCAAGAGCTGGTTCCTAGCACCGACGAAATTAGTTCCGCAATCGGAATGGATAACGTTACAGCGTCCCCGGCGAGCTACGAAGCGCCGGAGCGAAGCGATAAAACCGTCAGTCGATAACGTGGAGACAACCTCCAGGTGGCAGCACTTGGTGACAAGGCAGAGGAATAAACACAAATATGCTTTATCGATTTTAGCGCCTCTGTGTAGTCCAAGTTTGATGCGAAAAGGTCCGGCGAAATCTACGCCAACCACTGAAAATGGCTTCACTTGATTAACGCGAAATGACGGAAGGTCGCTCATGAACGGCTGCAACGGTTGAGGGTTTGTTCGATAGCATTTAATGCATTTAGCGAGTTGACGACGGATTGTGCGCTTAGCAGCGATGATCCAGATCTGCTGTAAGAGCAGGAAATGTGTTGTGTTGATGCCTGGGTGTAAGTAGTTACGATGGATGAAGTCGATAATTAGAGATGTAAGCCGGTGATCACACGGTAAGAAGGCGGGATGCTTTTGTTCATATTCTAGACCTGATCGCGAGAGTCTCCCGCCTACCCTGAGGACACCTTGACTGTCGAGAAATGGGTTTAGTTTTCGAAACGGTTTCGATAACGGTTTCTGTGATGTCAGATCAGTGATTTCGGTTACAAATGCAGTAGCTTGAACGTGTTTAATGATTTTTAGTAGCGAGTTATGACGTTCAACGTTGTTAAGAAATTTGGTGCGATTGGCATGATTTGGATTGCGACAATTTTTTATGAAACGAAAGATGTAAGTCACTACATTGACAAGTTTTTGCAGAGACGAGAATCGGTTTAGCAGGTAGTCGAAAGAAGCAATATCGACTTCCTCAGCTTCAGTGGTGGCCAGAACCACCGATTTGCGCATTTCAGTGTCTGCTATCTTTTTGTGTTCGGGAGCGACGGGGCTTGAACTGATAGGCCAAGAGTCGTGCTTATCCGACAGCCAATGTGGCCCCGCCCACCATAGCGTATTGTTCAAAAGCTCATTAGGCATTTGGCCACGCGAACATATATCTGCGGCATTGTCGCCCGAGACGCAATGATGCCACCACTCGATTGGGGTTATATCTTGAATGTGGCTGACACGGTTGGCAACGAACGTGACCCAACGAGAGGAGTGAGAGCGCAACCACGAGAGCACCACAGTGGAGTCAGACCAGAGATAGACGGCATCGAGTTTGATACGAGAAAGGTAAGTGTCACGCACAAGCTGATATAGATCAGCGAGTAGTACAGCGGCGCATAATTCCAGTCGAGGCAGCGAGATGCGTTTTAGAGGCACAACACGAGCTTTGGAGCATACAAAGAAAATGTGTACCTTTTCTTGCATATCGGTGACGCGAAGATAGAAAACAGCTCCATAAGCGACTTCTGAGCTATCACAGAAGCCGATGAGCTCATATGATACGCTGTCTGTGCACGTGACTTGACGTGGAATTTTTAGTTTCGTCAGCAATGTTAACTGATCACGATATGTGTTCCATGTACGGATGATTTCATTTGGAGGGGTCTGATCCCAAGTACAACCGAGAGTCCAGAGTGTCTGGATTAAGCATTTTGCTAGAATCGAAATCGGGGACAAAAACCCCAATGGATCGAAAATTCGAGCAATTTCGCTTAGAATTGCACGTTTAGTACATGGTTGGTCCGATGGTTTGATTTCGAATAGGAACACATCCGATGTGGGATCCCATTTCAGACCTAGAACCTTCAGCGTACGCGTTTCAGTGTTATCGAGAGAAACGGTGCCCGTCAAACAATGATCGATTGGAATGTCGGTCAGTAGGTGAGGATTGTTACTAGCCCACTTTCTCAGTTCCAGGCATCCACGAGTGAAAAGAGCAATGAGTTGTACCTTTGCTTCTTGAGCGACATCTAAGGACGAAAATCCGCAAGTAACGTCATCGATGTACATCTCCGATAAAACGATTTGTTTTGCAAGTGGATACGAGTCTCCTTCGTCCTCAGCAAGCTGTCGCATTGCACGACAAGCGAGGAAGGGAGACGAAGCTAGGCCATATGTAACCGTATTCAAGCGGTATTCTTGGAGAGGCTCACTTGGTGAGGCGCGCCAGAATATGCGCTGATAGTCGCGGTCTTCGGGAGCAATCAAAACTTGACGATACATTTGTCGAACGTCTGCCATGAAAACTACGTTGTGTTCTCGAAATCGCAAAAGAATCTCTAAAATAGGAGGTTGTAATTTTTGTCCGATAAGCTGAACATCATTAAGCGATACAGAACGAGAGTCCTTTGCCAAACCGTCAAAAACTACGCGAAGTTTTGTTGTAGCTGATTCAGGACGGGTAACGCAGTGGTGAGGTATGTAGTACCGGCCCATTTCCAGCTCGTCCGCTGGAACTGATGACATATGACCGCTTTCGTTATAGTCAGACATAAAATCCGAGTATTGTGAGCGTAAGTTAGGGTCACGTGACAGTCTACGTTCGATAGCGTGAAATCTACGTAATGCTACATCGCGAGAGCCCTTAAACGTTGGTTCGGAGTCATCTTTGAATGGAATACGAACCACATATCGCCCGGACGGATCGCGATAATGATCTGATATAAATTTTTGTTCGCATAATGATTCGTCTGGAGTTAGCGCTGATGAATTCGGTAAGGAATCTAATTCCCAAAAACGTTGAACTAAAGAGTTTAACTCATTATCAATGTCCGGTAAAGTGTGCAGTAGGGTAAGCGATGATGTCGAGTCCAGGCACGTTTTGCCTAAAAGGAGCCAACCAAAGAGAGAATTAAGCGCGGTAGGTTGGTTGACACCTCCCTTGATATGCTGACCGAGCAGGGAGTCAGCGAAGACATCTGCAGCCAACAGTAGGTGGATCGGGCCTGGAATATCAAAGCCAGGATCGCCTAGTGGTAATGAATTAATATGTGACCAATCCGATGTGTTTAAATGTGCAATAGGTTGATCGCCACATATTTTTGAGATAACGTGCATGTTGAGATTAAATAGAACACTGTTGTTTGTACCTATGGAACAAGTGACGTCACCAATTATAGGAGCCGCCACTTCTCCCAGTCCTCGAACGTTAGCGTTAGTGATGTTCACGTCTAAATTCAGTTGCTTCACGGCGGATTCACAGATAAAATTGCTCTGCGAGCCGCTGTCAAAAATCGCACGATATGACTGCATATTGCCTGAAGCATCCTTGACTTGCACGATAGCAGTCGCCAATAACACGGTAGCATCCGAGCGAGACCTCGACACTAAAGTCGATACGACGGAATTAGGATTGTTAGGAGGTCTACAAATTAAACTGTGATGTTTCCTTTTGCAGATTTTACAAGAAAATATCGATTTGCAGTCCTTGAGCTGGTGGGAAGGCTTCAAACAATTATAGCACCAGTTTTTCGCGGTAGCGACGGCCATACGTTCGTCAATAGATTTTTTAAGAAACGCCTGACATGAAAATATCGAATGTGATTCATTACAATACGGGCACTTGCCTGCATATGCATACGTGCTCATCTTATTGTCACTTCCGGTTTGTAGTGTATCGGGTGCCGCTACGAGAGTGTGTGAGAGGACACTACGCTTCGGCTGTGGTTGCGCAGGAGCAAACTTAGGCGCGGACGCAGGGGTAGGGTTAGACATTTTGCTCGACTCGGAAAAGTGAGTGTCTCGCAACAATGCTTCACACTTGGATCGTAGGAAACATTTTAATAAATCATATGTTGGTAGTTCAACATCCGAGTGTTTTTCTTCAAAGTCGCGACGCAGATCCTTGTCTAGTTTCGATAAAATGTGATAAACTAATACAAAGTCCCATCTCTCTATCGGCAAGTGAAGTGTTTTTAGAATACTTAAGTTTTCGTCAAACATATCTAACGATTTTTGAAACTCCCGCGGAATATTAATCTTAAACTCAATATTTAAAATGTCCCGCCAGCATGTAAAAGCTAAGGTACGTGTACTTTGATAGCGCGCAACCAACGAATTGTATGCATCGTGATAATGTTCATGAGTCATGGGATAAGTCTTCACTACTAGTAACGGATCATCAGTGAGAGACGACACCAAGTAGTGGAACTTTTCCGTGTCCGTAAGTCTGTCTGAATAATGAATTAAGGCGTTAAAGATGTCGATGTACTTGGGCCATTCCTTAATGATGCCGGAAAATTTGGGTAAATCAATTTTAGGCAACTTTATGTTTGATGCTGACGCGCATAAACCACTGCGAGACTGAGACGAGTCGCATTTCGAGAATAATAAGCGATGAATCGATAAAACCTGGAAATACGTATCATCGAATTGTTGTTGCATTTTATCATCTTCATTATCTTCGGTATCTGATGATTCGGGTTCACAAGTTACAAGTTGAATAATCGCAAAGTGTGCGCCTTCGAAGTTCGAGACGATTTGTTTGATTTCTTGATAATATGATAAGAACAAGTCGCGCTGCGATGCGTCACTCACAGATAAGTTACCTACTTCTAAAGCTTTAGCTATCCGTTTGTATGCGATAGTTCGCTTCCGACGCAATGCCGGTAAATCCTTAGCTGAAAACTCATCTTTAGATTTAGATTTCGATAAGACACCTCGGCGAGTGGACGACCCTTTAGCTAGTAGTGACATGATTAATTAGATAATTAATATAATATCAAGAAAGTCGAGCGAATAAAGATAAGTAGAATAAACCGTTAGACGTTAGAACTGATAAGCTCCGTCGATTCCAAGTAACTTCGTATATCTTTCGTCCAATTCCGACCGTAACCATACAGATATAAGGCTTACGATAACAACGTACAATAGGCACTTCTCACTTACGCCCTTTGGTTACGGCAGTATATCGAGTGAGTGTGCGCTTAGCCCGTACGAAGGAGGAAGACAGAATGAAACGATGAGAACCGAACGTTAGAACGAAACGGAACGAATTGGTCAGAAACAGAATGAAACGTTGTGTTTGACTTTGACTGCGAACTACCTTCAACTTGCAGATTTAAAATGAGTTGCGAAGATGATTTTACGATTTTATGAAAACGTGCCAGTATGGTTCTATGATGTATTTATGTAATAAGTGATGTAACAAAATAGGTTGATACAAGAAAATATGAATATTAACGATTTTGATGAAAATCAAATGATGATGATGAGATGATTTTGAAATGTATATTTATTGTAAGCCGAGATATTATTTTGCACCGAGTTTGTTTGAGTGATTGCAAAATAATTAGTAGGTAGATTGATCTTACAATAATTTTCGATAATTGGTGATTTGATTTTATTATCAAGTTTTTGGATTGTTGATGTGATGAATGAATTATTGCAAACCGACGAAATTATTATTGTGCACCGATGTGGTAGGTTGTATGATTGCACAAAAATAAGAAAGTACTTAAACAGATTTTACAATAATTCACGATTGAACAAGTTGTTTTGTGTTCTCGATGTTGGATTAGAATAATTACAAGCCGATGGAACTAAGCACCGATAAAATAGTGATTGCTTAGTGAGATCTTGCAATAATTCCCGATTGGTACGCGAAAGAACTTGTTCGATGGTGATGTTTGTGAACGTAAAAGATGTGACACGTAGGTAGTAGGTACAATGGAAGGATGATGCAATAACTTAGAACGCAGTATGAAACGATTTTAGATTACTATCGATGTAGATATACGTACTATGAGCTAGGTTATTACGATTTATGACCAGAAATACCACACGCATCCGATGATTGATATGATCTAAAGTGAAAACATCCCTGGTTTCGGCACCATAACGAAATATGTATCGGTTCAGAGCTGAGGGCGGTAGCAAATACACATGCACTATCACGTACCTGGGACTGCTCCGGTCCTCCGATGACGCCTTCACTTTAACCACGGTTATTTTGATTGTCTTAAGTTGAATTTCGATCGTTTTGCACTATTAATGTAGGTTTTCTTGGTGTTGCGCGCGCGCCGGTAAGATGGCGGTTTTCGGTCTAGTATCCAGAGCTCCCATTCGACGAGTGCGTGGTGCATGACAGTTGCTGTCAACTGCGTTTCACTACTTCCGTACAAGCTCTGATTTTCGTATGATGGATGTGTTAAGAAATAGAAAAAAGAATACAAAATGCGTTTCGTATTATACCGCCGGTAACGGTACAATAAGTATTATTAAAGTAGGTATCAACTTTTTATACAATCTATAACAAAAAGGTTCAACAATACTGATGTATGTAATGATGACGATGAACAACTTTCACTATGGGGTCAACTCCGAAATCGCGAAAAAAAAACAGATGTTCCATACATTTTGTCCAAGGTCAATGAACTTTTTGTATGGAACAGCTGTTTTATACCGTGATTTCAAGTAATGCTTGTAGTGATCGGTATAATACTTATCCCCACCGAAAATGTCGGTATTAACTAATGTATTCTAATGCATAAGATACCTAATTTGGGAGAAATACCCATTCAAATCAAAATCACCGGCGACAAAAAATCTATGTAATTGTAGAACCTGCATACCAAGATTCATCAAAATAAATTGAAAAATACGCCAGGGGGCCTTATTTTTGAATCGTACGCAAGAGCTTTAAGCTTAGGCTTCTTTTTATGCCTGGCATCGCGAATGAAACCGCAGGACATAAATAAAAAAAATATAAAAAAATCTAATCGTATTTACCTACTAACTATGATTGAATGGAATGAGTAAAAAAAAAGAAACGAATATTCAAAAAATTAAGGTATTTAAAAAGTTTATATCAAGATTTTACTTTACCTTATGGACAAGTACGAGTACGAGTACCTCGAAAGGAACAGACTTTAGGCACTTTGGTGATATTGTCATTCTACAAGCAGAGCGGACTATGGTAATGGGGAAAAATCTACATGTTCTGAAATCGTAGGCGTATACGAGCCAATATACACCGGTTACCGGCATGGAATGGAAATCCCGACCGAAAAACGTGTTATTTGGACTAGATCATAATATCAGGCTATATTCGAATAGAAGAGCTCCTTACGCTAATATTAACCAGTAGGTTACGTTTCTAGAAAATCGCTGGTAAAAAAGTCAAAATTCATCTCTACTTTATACACATTTTTGGCTCAGTTTATACAGTATCTGCAGCGCGAGTACCGTTCTTTAACGATCGTCAATTTGACATCTATTTCGTATATTTGACATTTAAATCGGTAAATTCGATTAAAATCGATAAATTCTCAAAATCGTCTTTAGAAATATGCTATACCGAAACGTCAAATTTAGCGACATAGAACGGTACTCGCACTGCTGGCATTGAAAAATGTATGTTCATTCAAATGTATATAAATGTTAATGTGTATATATTTCTGAACGAAGCAGCAGTTAAATTTGTAAGAAAAACTTAATGTAAGCTAAGTTTTTTTTAAATCTTTCTCGATTGTTCATGAAAGTTCTATTGTTATTTACGGGATATTACTGTGAATATGTTGTGAAACGAGCTCCCGAGTACGACATGGTAAGTTAAAATGAAATAATACAAGGAAAACACGCCATTGCATTATAACAGAATTATTTTTATATCACGAAAAATGTCACTTCTTTTTTCTCAAAATCCTTCCCAACCTAAAAAGGTTGTACACATCAGAGAGCCAGGTAAAGCCACAGAAAGGGGTATAGTAATAAAACAGCGGGAAGACTCGTAATCTAACGGCTTACGTATAGGATCTCGGCTGTCATTGCTTGTCTCGAGCTAAGACCACGTTATACGACGTAAATTGCATTTGCTGTAATGTTTAAAGCAAACTTTTTGTATTCTCTAGTGTGACCGTATTTAGAGATTTCTCGAGCTCGGCATATCATACGATGGCGAATAACTCTTCACTGATTTAGTGTTTTATCGAATGCGCTGCCAAAGCTCAAGTATTTATTGATATAAATATAAATTTACAAGTCAACCCGAAAATAATAATTCTAATACATCATTCATACAGTGGATCTGTGTACAATTTTTTTTTTTGGTAGAACTTTCGAGGTTCATATATTTAATTCATTCTTTGACATTAATAAAAACTAAAACTACCTAAAGAAAATATTAAATATCTATTATTAATCGAAAAAATAATGGTGTAACGTCCCAAGAACGCTGGCTACATTCCCGCGTTGAATTGCTAAAGAAATTCTCTGCGCGAGGAATGAGCCAGCTCTCTTGTCACCAGTGGCGTCGACCATGCGTATTATACATTATACAAAGACAATGCATATAAAAAAAAATATATATGTCATAAACTATGAAATAAAAAAATATTAAAAAACCTATAATATTTGCAGAGAAATACGGCCTCTGTGGGCCGCCTCGATGTTTTAATATAAAATCTATGTTCTATTTGAATTTCAAAGAGATTGAAAAAAAACTGGGTGTATAGTATTATTTTAAAATGAGATTTAATACAAAAATATAAAATAATTTCTCGGCATTCTGCTGTGTTTAAACTACCCTGTCTCCGAACCCACAGTCCTCATTTCCTGGTCTACTAGAGTGGACAGAGCCGTGCGGGTACACACCGTGCGGTCTCCCGTCGCATCTTTCACCGATGGATCGTTCTAAGAAATAACTTTTCGTCGACCGATGATCAAATCTTTATCCGATGGAACGATTCGCCGAAAACACTTTTGGCGACAACTCTCTTTACTCACGGTATTTTCGCTAGGGCTTTTCGGTCCAAGGGCTTTTTCGCCTTGAAGTATGACCTGTCTGCAGTAAAAACGTATTAAAGGGCTCTGGACGAGTTGAGGCTCCGAGATGAGAACAAAATATAGATTGAAAACTAAAACCCAAGCATATTCTCACGACACACTTCATTTTGGTTTAAACCAAATTTAAAGACTTTTGCTCACACAAACAATAAAAAATACACTTAGAAGATTACCTATACAGCTTAATAATAGTGTAACAAATGGCCTTATCACTGAAAGCCATCTCGTATATCAGCCACTGCTGGACGAAAGCTTCCTCTTTGTTGTTGTTGTTTTTAATAGTTCCTGGCCATGGATACTAGTCCTTCAGCCGAATACATTTTTCTTCATCGATCCTTCTTTCTCCAGTTAAATGAGTCGTATAGTCACAGTCCAAGTCACACACAGTAAGTCACAGTCAAGTCCAATCATACCCTAGTAAAGTCGTGGCAACTTTACTACAAGCTTCTTCGGAGTTTTGGAAACAACACGAAAAGACACGTTTCACTACATTATATCACTTGCCCACACTCTTGCTCGTAAATCAGCACTTAATGAGTAAAACGCCACCATTTTTATGCATTAACACTCGAAAAAACACAAGTTTTGGAAAATAATACAATGCATCGACATGATTTTCTCGCTTTCCCGCCAAAACTCTCAACTCAAGCCTCCTCTTTATAGAGGGGGTTGCCATGATCCCCACGCTTGGCAGGCGGCTTGAGCATCTCATATAAGTCACATTAGAATTAGGTACTTCGATGTTTAATTAGATTTCCCGTAAAATTTTATGCCCCGTGGCAGACGCGCCGATAGAACAGCCTATTTGTCCAAATATAATCAGTCTTAGGAAATTTCCCATGCGCAGCTGGCGTAGTGGTACAAATTCCCCATACTTTCTTGCATGAACAAGGCCAAAAAAACAAAATCAATCAGTCATGCTGAGTTGGGCCGGTTTGTGGCAAAAGGTAAACATTTTTTTATTTATGTTTTACTTTTCCGTGTTCTGTGTAACTGCTTTTTTGTTTATACTTTTGCCACGAATAAACTATTGTCTATTAGTCACATGCCTTTAGGAGATGCAAGGGAACTTAAATATGAACATACCTATGTAGGTACATATTATAGGTAGGTATAATATAATAATATCTCCTTCTAGGGAAGTCAAAGAAAAGATAATATTCTGGAAGGTGCCTAAGTAAACACTATCATCATAGTCATTAAAGCAACCGTCCTATAAAATACTCGAAACACATCAGAGAAACTTTAAACAAAGCCCTGCTTCGCCCCTCCCCGCCTGTTTGGCCCCAGGTCCGTGCTCAACGACCCGATGCAAAACACTGATAGCCACTGTACACAATATACTCACAACCTAGCGCAGATTTTATACTGCTAGCAGGACGACTGTGCCAGAGGATGTAGGCTACGGAAGTTATTTTTTAAAAGGAATTGAGTGACAAGACGAGCTAGACGTTCACCTCGTGGCTTACCACCAAACGCGACGCTTACGTCACGCCTGCCCATAACAGTATAGCAGTGCTAGAATTGTGATCTTGCGAACCAAATCCTGCGCCGCACTGCACTGTGCTAGTCATCCTGAGATATTAGATGTCAAATATCTACTAATATCTAATGTATTATAGAATAACTGGGCATGAAGATATTTGACATCTAATATCTCAGGATCACGAGAACAGTGCGGTGCGGCGCTGGATTTTGTTCGCAAGTTCACAATTCTAGAACTGCCTCTGTGGGCTGGCGTGATGCTTACCACTACGCGAACATTGTCGTCTCATCACTCACTGCATAAAAAGAAACATGCTGAAATATTTAATTTCACTTGCGAACCAAACGATTCATGATGTCACAGAAGTCTTAATCTCAAGTTTGATTCACGTCTAGTTTCTACACTTTTCATTTTAAAGGAGTCGAGTTATCGTCCGACAAAGTATTTTATGCAAACTTGGCACCAAGTAGGTTGGTATATTATGATCTGGGATCTGTCTAGCCAAGGATCATGTCTAAGAACTTTGCATATTCTAATAAAAATGCAAAACGCGCTCGCTCTATAGTTGTTCATTCTGACGAAATAATAGAATCAATAGCTTCTTATAATAGAACGCAAAATCTGTAAACTGGTATCATACAGGGTGTACTGTGAAATTTAAACTTTATACCCGAAACCCGAGTCCCAAAATATAGAAAAAAACCGAACAAGATTTTTTTGAATGTTTTTGTATGAAGTGTTTCCACAATTATGGTTCCCATAGAGACCAAGCAAACAAGCATTTGTTCATCTGATGGTAAGCAAACCACCGCCTCTATGAATATGTTATGTTGCCGATGCGGATGCGGAGTTTCTGAAAATCTTTACTATAACACGCTTTAAATAAATAAATAAAAACATAGTCGAATTGAGAACCTCTTTTTTTGAAGTCGGTTGAAAATAGTACCTACTTTAAGACGAATTTACACATACATTTTTAATGACTGGTGCTCCCCAGTCATCAGCTTACTTTCATGTATGGACTCAAAAAAACTGTGACGAATTTACTTTGTGGCGAATTTACAACGACCCCGTAATATAGCAGAAATATAAACTTATGTAGCCGTAGATACCTAAAGGTAACCATAAGTACAAGGATCTGTTAAGGGGGCGACTAATGCCAAAAGTAAGTAAAAGGTGTATTTTTAAACACATAGTTTAATGATAAATAACATAAATATTCAGATTAAAAAAAATACTACAGGTAGGGGAAAAACCTAAAGAAGCCGAGTAACCGAATAGAATTTGGGAAAATAATCTGGTTTATTTTAATAAAAATATACAAATTTTCAACAAAAAAAAACGGATTTTATTCAAATGCTCTAAATTATCAGCGACAGCACCACATTATTTTTTACGATTTACATAACCAAACTAATGATTTAGCACAGTGGCCGTTTATTTTTTTTATTTCATGCCTACATTTTGAATAATTAAATAAAATCCCACCTAAATTGCTCAAAGCCATCATCATCATCAATTGTATCATGCGATTTTCGACTCTAAACTAATGCAAGACGCGCGGGTGAAATCTGATATTTTTCTGGCATTAGTCGCACTCTTAAGGTGCGATAGTATGTGAATAAAAGTGGCGCTGATCCATCAAGCAAGTAATGTACCTCAATGCGCTGATCAGAGAAAATGATAAAAGAGGCACTTACGCGAGGCACTAGGCTGTATAGCCTGCAATCATGATATGAACACACAAATTCTACTATACCTACCTACATTTAAACTCGAATTTTCAACTACAAATCCGCATACATTCAATATTCGAGAAGAAACCTCTGTTTGTTTCCATTAAACTGGAACCGGATTTGATTCCAAATCCTTTATCACGAGATAGCTGTAGCCTTGTTTACGCCATTTGTTTCCATTCACGCGCTTTGTAGTAGCGATGTTTAGTCTGCCTCGGAGAACTTTTCTCCCCTTCAATCGCGATAAGAAAAACAACGAGTTTTGTGAAGAAATCTTTGATTGTGTAATTGTGCAGTTATTGTACAGTCTAGTGACGCGGTAGCTATTTTATCGATAACTATATTATCGTAGAATTTATGCAACGTTCTGACGTAGGTAACTCCTTTTGTCAATATTTTCCAAATAAGAGTATGTACACACCTGTTTAGTGCAAAATACAATTTTTTAAACGAACATCATGCATGTATAGTAAGTAGGTATGTATTCTATAGAAAGATGTATGTAAAAACTGAGACAGTGCCCCAGCTCGTATCGGCCGTAAACAGCAATTGTTTATTTCGTACATTTTCGAATACTTACATGTAGTATAGGTAAATAGGTGTTTATCGATAAATGTTATGCTAGGTATGTTTATACGCGGTGGAGACTATATCGTCAGCTCGAAAGACGCCTACTGCTGGACTAAAGCCTCCCCGTAAATGGGGGGGGGGGGGGGGGGGCAAAAGTGTGGTACTTCCCCAGGTGGACTCTCCAGTAGAGTCCTACGACTACCACAATAGGGTAGATGACTGATGTTTATATCGTTGAAACCAATAGCTTTGATGAAGAATTTACGTAAACATAGTATGTTTATTGAAAAAATATTTTAAACCGGTTATTAATGTTCTGATATATAAGCGTTTAAAGTTTTCGTTAGAGACAACTCTGTCCCTTTCACACAAAACAAAAAATGACGTCACGCCTTACTTGTCAGAATAGAATTTATATGGCGTACTGAGAAGTGACGTCACGATTTGCTGTTTCGCCTCTCTGTCTAGCATGATATTAAAATGCTTATAAGTTGCTTAATTTTGATCAGATTTTCATATTTTTTTCATTAATCAGCTATATTTATGGGCCACATTCTAAAAGGACAATAAAAAAAACCAGTCATCTAGCCTATTGTACCACTTATCCTGTCTCTCGATCTAACAGAGACTGAATCGCGCTTATTTCTATCGCCTTAATTAATAAATCAAAATAAAATTCATTTATTTTCTTAACATTTTTTTAAAATTCACATCATTGCTGTGGTCCCACACTAGGCACAAAGCCCGTATTGTGGAGACCGGGAATCCGAGAAAACAATTTAATAGAAATAAATCCTGTCTGGAGGAATCCTGTTTTTATCTATTTCCTTCCTTTCTTCAACATGATTTGAATTTACTAAATAAAAAACGCCTTCATTCATTACTCTATCGCCTGTTTAAGTATAATAAGAAGCTACATAAATAAAATCACGTTACATTACGACTTTACGTCTAAATTAGCGGAATTGTTTTAGGCATATTTTTTAAAATTATTAGTGAGTGTTAATCACATGTTAAACAGTCAAATTACTTATTACGAGTCAATTTAAAACACGCAACATTTCGTCGCGCTATTGTCACGTAAAGCACCAACAATCCCTGAAATATAAGTTTTGTAAAAACTCCAATATAGACGTCTACATGAGTTGCGTTTTCGAACTCTCAAAACAAGTGACAATTTTCGCTCGAGAGTATTGCCCTCAATAAAACTTAAATTAATTGAATAGTTTTTTTTTTAATGTGGCGATATTTTTTGTGACATACCTAATATTTAATTAAATTTGTTGTGTAGCTTTGGTGTTATTAATAATTTGTTGTATTGTATTATACGTAGATGAAACGCCTTATATTCGTGAGGTTGTGGTTTCGGGCACTAGCAATGAGTCATTCGGAATATTAGTATTTTAAAAATTATCTTGGTTAAGGAAATCATTGTGAAGAAACCTTTTCATGTCCGGAGAAGTAATTCAACAGCGTACGTGAACTCGCCAACTGGCCCCGGAGCTAGCAGGGTGCCCCTTCCTCATAAACTGTTTTCCTGAAATGGCTAGCATAATAGAAAATGGTTCTAAGGTAGGCCTGCAGTGGAGGCGCTAGACCATAGAGCAGAGTAATATACTGCGCTAGACCAAATGTAGACGTCAGCCGCTGACGTCTCGGATCTGCGACATCAAATAAATAAATATCGGAGGACATCACACAGCGTCAGCTAGCCCCAAACTAAACAAAGCTATGGAAAAACAGAAATATATATTATTATTATTTATTATTCTGGACAGCTGGAAGAAATTGGGGGAGACCTTTGCCCAGCAGTGGGACAAAACAGGTTAAACAAAAAAAAACTCTCAGCTATATGGAAACCAGATAGCTGATAGAATACTTATATGTTTTTTTTTGTAAATACAAAAATCAGACAATAATAATAACAATATGTGACTTGTAACATGATACATACTACTTCCAGACACAGAACAAACATATATCAGCTTTGCGAGGCCTCGTTCACTTCCCAGTTAGAAAGATAGAAGAAAGGCCGCCTATGCGTAGTACCTATTGAGACAACAAAGGCTAACCATACAAACTTACTCAATTTTGTTATAAATCTTAGTAAAAAAAAAGAGGTAAAAAGAATAAAGACAATCAGAGAAATATCAAAAACAAACAACAGAGAGAATAAAGAAATATCTATCTATCTTAATAACAAAATTTTAATCTATGATACGCAAAGATTATCGTAGCTTCTAAATAATTACAGTAATTAAAACTTCGGGTTTCCTAAACGTAGTTTACTGGTGAAGGCATCTAACTAAATACTGTTTGAATAAAATACCTAATAATTCGTTTATATAATAACAATCTAAGCCCGCGTTTATCTCTATTCACGTTGTTGAAATCAAAACAAAAGTTTACTCCGACAAATACGACGGCGCCATTTGACACAGCTAGAAATGATGTCTAGATACTTGGCTATATCAGTATTATATATCTGTGGCTATATTATTATGTATGGCTAGGGTTCGCCTGGCTAGGTCACGGCGATGGAGTGGGCGGAGTAGTGGCCTAATATACGCCTACACTTCTGCGGGCGTAAAACTGAGCGTTTACACTTTATTGCATTTATACCATTTATTACAATTTAACGCTTTTTTATAAATTAATAAAAGCAAGATAGTAAAGCAGAATATAAAAAAAATTTGAAAAAAAAAGCGATCGTTGAATTGGCCTAAAACCTCGACCGTGATAAATTCCACTGATAATATTTTTATTCTTTTTGTTTGTATCAATCTCTTGCTGGAAAAAATATTATCTATAATTTTACTTACTACTACTAAAATAATATCATAAGTTTAAAACACTGCTACTAGCACTGTACTTATGGATAATTTGTCCGAAATCAAGTTTATTTTTATTTTTTATTAAGCTTGTATGTAAAAATATTACTATGTTTAATCTAATACTATAGAATATCTGTCCTGACTGACTAAAAACGCACAGCCGCAGCAAACCGCTGGTCGTAGAGACTTGACATTTTGAGGCTGTATTCGTCTTGATGCGTAGGGGTGTACTAAGAAAGGTTTTTTTTAAATTCGAGCCCATTATGGGGGGGTAATACCTGATTATTATATATAATTTTCTAGTTTTTAGTTTAAGTTGGTACATAATAAATAGGTATAGTCTAGAAGTCGGTTTTTGTTTTTTTTTTCAAAAAAAAAATGTATTGTGAGTGTGAATATTTTGTTCTATGTAAAAGCAAATTTATACGATTTCAAGATTGTTCTCTAAATAAAGTTTTTTTTCACTGGCATACGCCTTTATTAACTACAACAGACTACAAAGACAATAATTATAGGTACTTATACTACTTAGCCTACTACACAAAAAACAAAAGGATTGTATCCAGACCGATGAAAGTTTACTAGCTCTAGAGACAATCCAAATTCTCAAACCCACTACCAGTCGGCAGCGTACCCAGCATGCTGGCGGCATTGCTACGTTGAATGGCAATGCTTAGGCGTTGGGCCAAATAAACGCCGGCAAAGGTAAAGTCAAGTTAATTAATAATGATGAGTACAATGAGTTTATCTCGGCTTAGTATTAACATTCCGCATAATATATAGTATAGTATATATAGTATAGTATATATAGTATAGTATATATAGTATACTATATATAGTATAGTATATATAGTATAATATATATAGTATAGTATATATAGTACACAACAAAGACCTTGTATTAAAGAAGACTATGATTTATTACCCCGCACAGATGGTTTCTCTCGTAACCGGCTCTAATCTACACTATTGCTTGTACTCGTATTACTCTGTTTAGGCGGAGATAAAACTAAATTTATGGGTTAGAGTAGTTATTAATTATTGCATGATGTTTGGTTATTATTGTACCTTAACTACTTACTTGTAGAGAATCCGAATTAACAACGACTTTCACCCATCTGTTTAGTCGATGATCATTTTTTGTTATCAAATTTAGTATGTTGGAAAATACATCGGGAGTGGGTTGGCTACAAAATTCCTGGCCAGGCCAAGATTAGTTGAAAATTAAAAAATGAGATTTAACGAATAAATTTAATAGCAATCGAAAGTATGAAGCCTATAGAATTTGCAAAGTGGTTTTAGGATCGATACAGACTTGGCAGTTTTTTGCGACTTGTAAAATATCGTAGGTTCTCAATTCGTTGCGTTTTTTTTATGTAAGTTTAGGTACGCTGTATCCGAAATTTGTGAGAAGGTTCATGTATAACTTTTTATTTGATTATTTAGAGTACATTTTATTTATAACGATTATTTTTCGTATTACTTCAACATGTATGAAGTCAATAATATCAACCACTTAAATAAACCAAAGTAAAAAAAAAAACGATTAAAATCTACCCTGACTGTACAAATGTACAGCCAGGGTAGATGACGCGGGCAGCAATTCCAAGCTGGGTCTTTACTTTACGTAAAATATATTAGTGTTTGTTCAGTAGTAGTTTGTTTTACTAGTTAGAAAAATATGAGAACGATTTATTGTTATATTTATTTATTCAACAGAAGATATTTATTATTCAGCGAAACATCACAAAGGGAGGCCGTTCGCAATTCATATACGTAAGGTATCAGACTGATATTATTATAGGTATTATCTTGGCACTCGATGAGGTTACCGACATCGCGTTGTTAGTATAAGAACATAAGTTATATTCACATAACATTCCATTCCAGCATTCTCGTATGCTGGCGGCATTGCGACGTTGGATGACAATGGCGCCAATTCTACCATCCCGCTAAGTCGGACCAAACTTAATTTCTTCAAATGTAATTCACTTTTCTACTTTCTAACAAGATCTTTTTGCCAGTGCGTACCTATTTAGTTAACTACTTTTCTGTTAAGTAATTACTAAGACCCGTAACAAGAACAGAACTATATCTTTAGATAATTTGACAATTCTATCTTGAATTCAGAGATCGAATATAACTAGGTACTTTTATGTAGGTATGTGATTTTTATATTATAAATGTCTATGTTTGTTGGTTTAGATGTTTGGGTATTTGGATGTTTGTTTCGCAATCACGCAGAAGCGGCTGAACGGATTTGGATGAAATAAGGTATAGAATTAAGAAAAAAAAGTAGATTGATTGTTATTTTTTTTACCTTGTATAGTACGACTTTGTGCCAGGAATCGCGAGTGAAATCGCGGGATACTGCTAGTTATTAAAAACCTACGTCTGTGATCTTGAATTACTTTTGTACAATGGGCAACTTCATGGATAGAAGAAGAATCTAGAAATAAAACGAACATGTCCATGCCTTTTACCAAAGTTCCGTCAAAAGGCCGTCACACATGACGAAGATGCTATAATATTTAATGTTAAGCTAAAATATCGCGCGCCATACAATTTTAAAATATATAATTATTATCTTCATTTGTTTTTTGTGGCTTGTATGAGTAGCGATATTGAAATATGTTCTAAGAAAACATTAACTATTATATCATCTTCATCGTGTGTAACGGTTTTATACGCCATTGCTTCGTTAAACAATTATTTTATTTAAAATGACTTTTCCAAAAAGATTAATTTAAAAAAAAAACTTATGGCTAACAAAACTGTAGGTACAACCAAAACTTGGTGAAGATCAACCCTTATGATTCATTGTTTGAAGATACATAAGAAGTAAAATTTAAAACACCGCCTTCTAGATTAATAAAATAAATTATCGACATATTTATTGAATTTAACCATGGAAAAAGAAAATAATTTCAGCTGATAGGCACTTTGGATGCAACGTATAGTATCAGTGCCAAAAAAATAACTTGACTATCAGAGATAAACTATAGAACTAAGACACCTAACGTCCTCAACGATGAGGTGGAAAATAAAATAAGGCTTCACAGTTTACTCACATAGGATATTCCAGAGGCGAAGTAAAACGTAATAATTAACACACGCACACACAAACACTCATAAATTTACAATTTATAACACACAGGCAGTTTATCATTGCAATGCTTATGTCCCGTAAAGTAAGTGTAGCATATTGAGAGCTACTCGCTGTCTTTTCCGCGCCACAGTACCTCGACACTGCCGCCCATTTTTGCTTTAATAAAAAAGGGTTGGAACACGCCTTGATTATCTCTTTATTTTTTTTGGTGTATTTTTTTGGTGCGGAGGATTTGATGGGCCGTTGTAGCAGGGCGGCTGGCTGGGCGGGCGGCGCGCGCACTCTCCCGACTTCACTCGGGTGCGCAGTGCGCTGCAAGAAACCAACTTCAGGGCTGTGCTGTGACCTGGTTTCGCAGCGTAATGAATTATTTTCGAAATGGCAACGCACTGGCGAATGCGAAACCTTCTTATTGTTAGCACTGCGTGCACAGCACTCGCTGGGGATTTAAGGCGCTTCGTAACATCTCTCTTTTAACTCGAATCAAAATAGACAAACCAAATATGATCAAGTTAAAAGGACTACCAATGAAAAGTATTACATAAACTCTATTAGGTCTATTGGTATTTTTGGCTTTTCGCTTTCAGTTTCACCGCCTTTCTAATATCGTCACTCCATTGAATCTTAGGGCGTCCTACGCTACGTGCCCAGCGGCATGTCATGTTTCGGATTATATGCAGCTGATACTTATTTATACATAACTTATAGTTGTATTTATATGAACTCAATTTAAATTAACTGCAATAACCACTCAATAAATTACGTTAGATTATAATTAAGTTACTTGGTTAGTTTGACCTCAGCACGAATAATAGTTATCGAAATTTTAAAATAAACATTGCGATACATTCTGCAATCTGATTACCTATTAATGCAACATTAAATGACCTACAACCTATTAGTAAACTGTAAAACATTTAGTTTAGCAATCTATACTCTTACCTGTGTTTACAACATTTCTTGATTTCGATTATAAAAGGTTTAATTTGTGAAGGTTCTAAAGAACATTTTTTTTCATTTGACTGCCTTATAGCTTAGTGGTAACATGTCTGCTTTGAGAGCTGTAGAGCGTAGGTTCGATTTCTACCCAGGACAAACATTTATGTGACTAACACAGATGTTTGTTCTTGTCTGGGTGTTGTATGTATTTTATGTATGTATTTAGACAAATCAGTATATAAAGTATTGTATCAGACATCAGGTTCTGATAGTACCAGATTACTTAGTAGGAGGCTAGATGGGAAAAAATGAGTGGGTCCCATGCACCCCGGTGCTTCTGCTCCGGTAAAGTGTTTCATCGACCCCGGTGGACCCGGTGTCGGCGCTTAACGGGGCGGATGGCACACATCAAGTGCCATCTACCTCGGTATCGTTTATAATTTTTAAAGAGCTCATTAGTACGGGCCCGGGATTTGAACCTACGACTTCACGATTTTGAGTTAGAGGTCTTCCGATTAGGTTACCACGGCGTCGGAAAATTCCCTTATAACTTTGATGTTATAGCCTACTACGCTGCGTGGCGCTACTGTGCCGACATTAAATTAACTCAAGTGCCGGGTTGATTATCAGGAATCATAAAAATTATGTAAAAAAAAAACACTAACAAAAATCAGATGTTCCATACATTTTGTCCAGCGTCGATGAACTTTTTGTATGGAGCATCTGATTTGATATGAACTTAGTTATCTATATAGTATCCTATGTATAAGTTCATCTCAACGAAGGAACAAAGAGAGAATGAAGCAATTTAATTCTTGTCCGTGTGACGCTGTTTAAAATTCCAAGCAGTTTTCGGGAAATTGTCGTTTCAAGAAAACGATTATATAAAACAAAGAATGAACAGACAATAGAATTTGCCAAGAAACTCAACGAATTATAAATGTAATTTGAATAGCAGGTAATTTTCTTTAAAAAAAGTTCATGCTTCTTGAACCGTATCTTTTAACCGATTAGGCATAGGTTTTCTTTTATAATCTTTAAAATTATGTAAAATTACTAGAAAAAAATATATAGCAAGCATTGAGCTAATATCTAATAACAATCTCTAAATGAAAACAGTCAAAAAACGTCCGAATGCCGTTGTCATACCTATACATGCATTATACAGTTCACAGCTGTTAGAATTTAGACGTTATGTCGCTTGTATAGTGTTCAATGTATGCTTGGGCGCTTGTGTGTTAGCGCCGAGTTTGTAACTCTATAGATATTAGTTCAATGGAGCAAGATATGATATACGACCAAGTTGTTTAAAAACCAAACTAAATTCAATTGAATTACTTAATTGTTTGTATTCAAGACAAATATTACAAATAATTAACTTCAAATAATACAAAAAAAAATACAAGTACGAAAAATAGCGTAGCATTTTGCCGTAGCGCAGCTACGCATTAAACTGGGTCTTCAGCTACGCCGTAGTTGCGTAGCAAGTTGCTACGGCTACGAGACCCCCGGGTGAGAAACTTCGTTACGAGTAACCGAAGTGGAGTTAGTTTTTCTGAGGTGTGGGGAACATACGTGATGGGAACACCTCCCTCTTCACCCCACCCCTCTGGACACAAGAGATTTTTTGTTTCTTTTTTCTGGTTATGGCTATTTGGTCACTGACCTCTATTATACAAGTACGCTGGACTTCATATTGCGATAGCAAATTGAAGCCATTTGATTTTTGCCATTTTGGCGCAGATAGCCAACGGATAGCAATGTGAGCGTCCATGGAACCAAATGGAACTAATATTTCGTAATACACAAATGTCAATTTTATAACGGAGACGCTGGAAGAGGCGCTTCAAATCAGTACAAAACAAAAACTGTCATTTCCTAGACAATATTTAGTACAGCGTAGTCCAAGACGGAAACCCTTCCTTCGAGAGCGTACTTGTATAATAGAGGTCAGTGAGATATTGAGAAAAAAAATATTGAGTATTTTTATAATAAAATTGTAAATTTAATTTTCATTAAATTTGCTATTTGCATTGCTATTCAACGTGGCAATGCCGCCAGCATTCTGGGGACCTTCCCTCCACTCTTCTTCTTCTTTCCACTAATGGTCTTTTAGTTTAAGTTTTTATATAGTTATTTTAAGTTTTACTTTTTAGTTAGTATTTTAAGTTTTCGTTAATTTTCTGTTTTTTAAGTTGTTATGTGAAAATAAAGTTATGACGAGGTCAGTGTTATTTGGTAGTAGTTTTAAAGGTTATTTTTAATCAAATGGTTTTTAAACCAGCTAGTTTTGATCATAGATTTTGAAGGTCAAAAGTGTTTCAAAGATGTTTCGTCATTTTACTAAACGATTGCTTAACAAGACTTGAGCAAACCTTTTGCCTGATAGTAAGCTTCGACCCGCGATTTGATCTGTCGGGGCGATTCACTGAGAAAAACCGTGGACACCACAGAACAGCGAAACCTCTACTGCCATAATGAAAGCCCTACTTTTATTACAGTTGAATCATTCTGTATCTGTTATTCTGTGTACGGTTTCCATGACATTCTATACAATATCTGCAGGCTTTCATATCTCAAACGTTTCCTGCCTATCGTCTCCAATTCATACTTCACTGTCACTGAATAAAATACTCCGCCTAATGTTGTAGCTAAGCTGCCGTACCTTCGTCACTCCCCCCTCCCTCCTCCCGCCGTGAGAGGGAAGGGAACTCTCCCTCACTCCCCATCTCGGTACAGTCGCGGAGAACTGTTGTATTATTCGCAATGACGCAGTGGGGCCATAAAAAGCGCAAAGAAATAAATAAATAACAACATTTAACCCATTTTAGGTATGTTTTTAAAGCATACACAGTAAGTAAAATTATGACCTTTGGCAGGACTCATAAATTTTCCTACTATTTATGCTTTAAAACATAGAAATTCCCAAAGTGTGGAAACACTTCATATAAAATATTGCATTTTAAATATGTCGTCTTCTTTTTAACTTTAAAGCAACATTATTATTATTTCAAACACAGAAAAGCGAAAACCCTACTTCTTAGGTAGAACTGCTATCAAAACAATGTTGTAAAGCAATTGTATGGAAAACCGCTGTCGCCAGTGTCTCACATAATTGTATAGTCACTACGATGAAAAAATGCCATCATTGGTCGCGCATTTGAAGTAAAACGCTCGAAATGCCATTTTGAAACAGATTAAAATTGATCTACTTAATTACGATGCAATGTGGTTTGGTTTTCTACGGTTTTCTCTATATTTAAATTGCTTTTTTTTGCGTATTCTCAGTTTAAAATTTGTATATTGGTAGAATTATCATTAAGCGCATTTACACTTAATGCCGGCTAGCGCGGCCTGTCACATTTCCGTTCTATTCACTTCTCTCTTCGGTGGTTTAAAACAACATATTATTATTTAAACGTTGTATTTCTTATGTAGGTATACTTATATTAGTACGTGAATTTAGTAGTCTAAAACTTTTATGAAAGTAGAAACACTTTGATTATTTAAGTATGGGATTTTCAACGTCGTTATGTTGTAAATCGAGCTCCTGATAATCACGGTAAACATCTTGTAAAATCCTGTGATTAAATCTATGCGCCTCGGTAATTGATATCGGTATTCTATAATTGATAGAGCTTAGTTATCTCGTTGTCATCTCGTCCTCTATCTCGAAACACGAAAATTGCCGAAGCTAAGCAAAGTTTAATCATAATATTATTATTAATATATTAATCGTAATATTAAAGCGTACATAATATAAATATGTGTATAAATAATCATATAACTGTGGCGAAGGACCGTAAAAAGGCGTTTTATTAATTTTAGATAGATATAAAATTAGTCAATTTCCCGCCTACTCTGTGACCCCAAGGTACGCTCCGGTGTGATAACGTCAACTCCCGCCAGCACTTTTGTATACGATTGTCCATGACACCTTAACAATGTACTGTTTCCCCAACCGACACTTGTGTGTTTATGTGTACTTGAGTGTAATTGATTGACATAATATCAAAGCCGAACTAGCTCACGTTCCAGTTAAGGAACAAGACGGAATTTGACACTAAGAGCGGCAACTACAATACCCTTCTCGTATTTGTAGGGCCATTTCAGACCCTGTGATGATATACGGGGTGTTAGTTTGAACACCGTTATCCTTCTAGGATATCATTGTACTCATCATTATGAACAACTTTTACTATGGGGCCAACCCCGAAAACACGAAAAAAACAGCTGTTCCATACATTTTGTTCAAGATCGATGAACCTTTTTGTATGGAACAGCTGTTTTTTTTTTGTGATTTCAAGTAATGACCTATGGTTGTAGTGATCGGTATAATACTTATCCCCACCGAAAATGCCTGTATTAACTAATTCGTTTACTTAAATAACCGAAAATGTCGGTATTAACTAATGTATTCTAATGCATAAGATACCTAATTTGGTACAGTAGTACAATGATATCCTAGAAAGATAACGGTGTTCAAACTAACACCCGTATCTTAGCCATTCTTATTTATGGACTAGAGGTCGCCCGCGACTTCGTACGCGTACGGAAGAAATTAGCCCACTCCCTAATACGCGTAGAGCCCTACCGCTCCGTTAATTCTCATTTGTCTCCTCCCAATATGCGCCACTTTAGATCAACCCTAACAAAAATAGTATTGCTTTTGTTTTTGAAATGTCAACCCAAATACCTAATAACATCCTTACACACCTTACATACCTTATTACCTAATATCATCATCTAGTTGTAGTTAATAAAGGTCTATGCCAACTAACAACTACCAATACCTGCTAACAACTAACAACAACGCAACTAACAACTATATACTAACTATTAGTATGTAGTGTATTTATTAATCCTGTTATTTAAAAAATTAAGTATTCATCCCATTTTCTTCTTCTTTTTTATTGCACTTCTACCGTCCCTATTTAACATTTTAATTTTTCCTGTTCATCCGAGGGTTGTCTGGAAGAGATCGCTTTTAGCGATAAGACCGCCCTTTGTGCCTACCGTAGTTTATTATGTTTGTAATGTCCTTTCTATGGTGTCAATAAAGTATTATTGTAATGTATGCCGAAAAAAAATTTCCAAAATCCCGCTGTGTCTGAAGACAAGGTTCTTCAACCAGTGTGTGTTGCCAGCGATGACATATGGAACTGAAACATGGTATTTAACTGCTTGCCTTTTGGAGAAACTCAGAGTTACCCAACGGGCAATGGAGAGAGCTATGCTCGGAGTTACTTTGCGCGATAAAATCTGGAACGAGGATATTCGCCAAAGAACCAAAGTCACCGACATAGCTCGCAGGGTTTGCAAGTTGAAGTGGCTGTGGGCAGGACACATCACTCGAAGAACTGACAACCGATGGGGAAGAAAGGTTCTTGAGTGGCGACCGCGAACCGGAAGACGCAGCGTAGGAAGGCCTCCCACTAGGTGGAACGACGACATTGTATAAAGTCGCGGGCAGCCGGTGGATGCAAATGGCAGGTTGTCGTACAGCGTGGCGGTCTAAGGGGGAGGCCTTCGTTCAGCAGTGGACGTCTTCGGGCTGATTCTGATGATTTCAATTTAAATGAACTACCCAAAATTTTTTTTTTGGAAGTTATTAAAGTGACCTTCGAGCAGAGAAACCTGGGAGAGAAACAGACGATCTCGCACCGTCCGCCCAGCCGTATCCCATCTGAAACTGTCGGCCATCATCATCGCTGCCAGCAACGCAGTCATTACAGACCGCGAGAGTAATTTAGTATACTTTTTTAGCTTTGGCTTTATAGGTAAGCGGAGTTTATAATTTGAGTCGCTTTAAAAAAATTACTTCAATTTTGAAGTACCTGGATGACATCTTCATAATTATTTTCCCAGTAATATTGATTGATAAAAACCAAACTACTGAACCAATTTCTATAATATGTATATGGGACCACCTCTGATTTAAAACATACCAAAAAAAAACGATTCACAATTAGCGGAGTAATAGCGTTACATACATATAAAAAAGCATACAGTCGAATTGAAAACCTCCTTTTTTGAAGTCGGTTGAAAAGAGCTACTATATTTGCGCGTTGCACCGACGGGGTGCCATATCCTCCTATCAATATTTCCGTAACAACAACCGTCAAACCTTGCCTTGCTTGCCTTGCTTTGGGCGGCCCATTAACTCTGACACTAGGGCTGGATACTCAGCCTATACGAACTAATTTACTTTTTGATATCCTCTGGTTTAACTATAAAGAGTTAGGTGTACCTGCGTAGATGTTCCACTAAAGTATAGAATCGATCTAATTTCTTCCATTACGTTTCGTTGCCATATTCTTGGGATGTCTTTGACCTAGGTCCGATAATATACTCCTTGGCCTACTGTCTGGATCACAGGAAACGGAAAATAAATCATTTATCTAATCCAGAAATTTCTTTCAACCCGCTCGACATCTAGGTGAGTGTAGGCTAGGAGCTAACGACGAATTAGATCACCATTGATTTGTGATGAGATTTCGTTTCACAGCGAATGAAATTAAGGGACACGACAAGAAAATCGAGCGTCTGATAGCAAGCTTCATGTCCATTTACCCGTTAGACATTTTTTTTAATGTATCTTATTTTATAAACCAAACCAAAATACTTACCTACAATTACTAAGGGCATGTGACATTTTGGCCTAGTTCATATTATTATTGTTCAGTAATTATCTATCTAGTATTTTATAGTATTACTTTATTCTGTATTTTATAGTTATTAATTTTTCATTATTAATAAAATTATAATGTAATTGTTAAGGGGAGGTCTTCTTTTAAGGGAGAGGCCTTCGTTCAGCAGTGGACGTCTCCGGGCTGATGATGATGATGATGAACAAAATTGTCTAAGTACATAAAGTCAAAATAAAATATATAAAAAGAGGCACTGCTACAATAAAGTATGGCTAGTTACCTAGTTCATACAAGAAAGAATGGAACAATTTTTTGGTCAACGAAATACTTGCACTTCATTAGTTTGTAAAGTATATTTCACAAAATGTAAGTAATTTTTAGTAACAAATAATTCCTCTCGCTTTGCTTGCATTTAGTCGAATTTTAAGTTAGTTTGCAATTACGTGCGTATTTTTTTATGCTATGGAGTAACGCGACTAGCACGATGTTCGCCTGGTGATAAGCATCACGCCTGCCCATAACAGTAGCAGTGCCAGAATTGAACTCGCAGACAAAATCCTGCGTCGAATTGCACTACGCTCGTCACCCGGAGATATTAGAGACAACTCTTTTCATGCCCCTTAATTTCTCTAGTAACACTGCCCTTCAAACTGAAACACAGTAATACCTGCACATTACTGCTTGGCGTTTGAATAACTGGTAAAGGTGTGCTAATTTTCCAGGTGGACTCTGCGATAGAGTCCTATTACTATAACCACTAATTACAACAATATAATTAAATCAACATTCTACGATTTTCTATACCGATTAGCTCCTCGACTAACGTCATAAAAAAACAATTTTTTCGTGAAATAACGCTGAAAGTGGATCTGTTTGATCTGGAATTATTCAATGATGGGCGGCTTCCTCGACAACTCGTTGGTATTTTGACAAAAAACGCGAATACAATAAATGCTTTTTGAGTTTCCGACGGCTTTTTAACAGGTTCGATAATACCCTTGTTATTTGTTTTGGAACGCAGCTATGTGTGTACTGACAGCGAGTTAAAATGTTTTGATAGGGTTGGGAATCATCACCAATGTCAATATCGATACAAGTACTTACTTTTTTATTTATTTAACCGAATTCAACTTCTTTTACTTGGATTGGACGACATCTGTTTCCAGTTGTTTTGATTTAAAACCAAACTAACTAACTGAAACCGATTTGACCGATTTTTATAAAATATCAATAGGACCGACTTCCTATCCTTTAAAAAAATTGGTTTATAAATGACAGAGTTCTGAGATAAGAAACATTTTAAAAACATACAACCTAATTGAAAACTTCCACCTTCTTGAAGTCGGTAAAAAATTGAGACGGTACTAGGCTGAATATAATTGAGGTTTGATCTTTTAAAACAACCTCTTCTTCTTTCTTCTTCTTTTTTGATCTTTTCTTTTTGCAACTGTTTGCGTGGAGGATGGACTTTGATTGTCCTGTAATGCAGCACTGGACAAAAGTCCATACCGAACATGGCGGTTACAAACCACGATATAGGCTTAGATATTTATTATTTTATACGTATTATTTGACATTATTTAATTATTTTTTTATTTTTTCATTATGTGAGATTTGTAATTTTCTATTGACATCCTTATTTGAACTATTTAGACATTATTTTAAGTTGTTTTTTCTCTCTATGTATGGACTTGTTCTGAAATAAATTGATTATTATTATTATTATTAATAATAATAGAAATACCGTAGAGAGATAATTGCAAACCTCTAGTATTTATCCCGTTGTTTTTAACATTATAGTACTAGTTTAATATAATTATCGTTCGTAGCATAAAATTATTTTTAACACTTCATGATATTTCTGTCACTATAATTACCGTCATGAATTATTTCAAAAATTGACACGCTTATATTCTAAATCAAAGGAAGTAGGCACAGAAGAATGAGATTAAAAAATAATCTCAGTTTCGTTGACCGCATGTCACATTTTTTCACACCATTAATTACTGTCATTAAAGTTTTCAACGCCATCTATTTTTAATACCGTAAAACATTTGTCAGTGTCATCAGTCAACTTTCAGCTTTCTCGCATCAAAAATAAGGTCAACATTGCGATGTAAGTAAGGTGTAGGTATCGACATTTGAATTATGACAAATTTAAGATTGTTTTCAGACAGATAAATATGCCAAAATAATCACAAATCCTCCGCTCTTACATTTTGTGGTTATGAAGAAATTTCAAAACTTTCTTGCTGAATTATAAGCACGTGCCTACTCATGTTTTTTTTTCCGATATTTTGATAATTTCGAAACTCCAAGAATTCGGAAACTCGGAACCCGGAAGACGCAACGTAGGTGGACCGACGACATTGTGTCGTCGGGTCGCGGGCAACCGGTGGATGCAAATGGCAGGTTGTTGTACAATGCGGCGGTCTAAGGGGGAGGCCTTCGTTCAGCAGTGGACGTCTCCGGGATAATGATGACTTAGTACCTAAGTAGCAGTAATTTTATCTAGATACTAATATCATAATTAAAAAAAGATCGCGTTTAAATAAGTTTGCCTATAATAAATATAATTCGAAGGCCAAAAAACATTTTTCATGTTCAGAAAAGTCGTTAAACAAAAATACATACGACATGAAACATTATAACTAAACATAATTTATTCCTCCCATAAGATTATCAAATTTCACTACAACGTACTAAATCATAAAAACACTTACTCGGAAAACTTCAAAATGAATTATAGAGCTACAAGAAAAATTTGGTAGAAACGTCACTATGCTTGTCTAGGAATGTACCTAATAGTTTTATATAAGAAACGCAGATTTAGAATTTTCACAGTGAAACTATTTTGCAGTACCGTGATCCGGTGAAACAAACTTTCGGAAAAGTTTATTTAGGTATTAAATACTCTCAGTAGTGGTAGACAGATATACTTTAAACGTGCTCCAAAAAATATAAAAAAGTACGATTAATAAATAATAAAACATAAGCTAATGCTTCAAGTGGATTCTGTTTGTTTTGTTTGGTTCAGAGTTTTGAATTTAGGAATTTGTTAATGGGAACAATAATTGAAGACTACAGTATTCCGTTTTGTATATATACTGTTCAACTTATTTAGAGATATGTACACACCTATCTACCACTAGCAAGTAAAGATAAAAAAGTTCAAGTTTCCAATTGTTTAGGTATAGTCCTCTTATATCTGTTGAGATTTTGAGATGCTATTATTTTCCGTCTCTGTTATTAAAGCACGCTTCATATTAACTCGAACCGTTCTAAGTTTCACTTCAAAAGATTGCAAAAGCGATGAAAACTTTCTTCTGAGCATACCTGGTGTTCTTGGAATATCACTTTTATCTCCAGTTATGTAGGTTTATTACCAGCACAGCAGACTTAACACAAATAACATAGGTTTAGCACCACTGTAACGAGCACATGGTCTTTCCTCAAACTCCCGCGCACAACTAACTTGCTTATAGAGATTTAAAACGAACCATAACAACGTAATGATTCACGCGAGATTATAAGGAGACTCATACTTCTGAAGAAATTACCAAAAATAATCCTAACTCACCTCTGGATTATTTCAAAAATGCATCATTCAGGAATTCCTGCGTAAACGTGAAATTCGGAATACTGTCACTGAAACTAACACTGCTTACTTCTGAGACTTGGATTACACTACACTTTAGCATAAAGATGACGGGTTTTTTTTATCGATGTACATGTGTTTTTAAACAAAAACTTTTGACTATGTTTTTGAGTTAGAGGATATTTTTTATACGAAGTTAATTTAGCAAAAATTTTAATTATCAAACTTCTAGCTCACAATTTTCTAACTTTTGATATAGGTATGCACTCTACTCATATGTTCGACATACATGTGTTTTAGTAACGCGTTAAAATTACGTATTTCTATTTATAATATGTATTGAATATGATTCGTTCGGTCGGAAGTTTCGGTAAAAATATCGCGCCGCGTGGCGACGACCCGCGCGCTCCGCGGCGGTGTGGTGGCGGCCACTAGGGAGGCGCCTTTCCTTTATCGATATTTTTTATCACTCGTCAATATTTGTACATGGTTGGCTAAAAATAAACACCCTGCAAAGATGATTTATTATGACAAAATGACGGATACCTACTGATTATAAAAATTAAACGTTTACGTAAGTGGAAGTACATTTTAATATTTTTTTGTGTTGATTAACTAAATTGTAGGTATTAAAATATTTGAATTTATGTTAAAGTACTAAGTTGCATAGCAAATATACAAAGAAAAACTAGCGTTTATATACTGTTATTCAGTAGTTATTGTACACTGGCGTTTGAATTGTATATTTTTTGATATATTACGCAATTATTTTTCATTAACATTATATACATAAGTACGTTAATATTTGATATATTACATAACTATTTGACTTCGAGAAAAATAGATCTTAACTTAGTGAATTTTTGTTAGTTGATAGGAATTCAAATTGAAGTAGATTTAAAATGGCGAACAAGTACCGGTACAGTAATTATTAATCGAGCGATTAAGCGATTATTTTTATTGATCAATTAGCTATTTTCGTAAGTAAAAAATAAATGTGAAATAAAAATAATGTTAGCGCCATCTTTCGGCGATGCTTTATTGGACCGCCCTCCTCAATGATTTCAGTATTACATTTATCGACAATGCTTTTCTATCGATGTGTCTACATATCTAGGCTTAAAAGTTCTCGTTTGGCTTGGCATTGGTATTTTCATTGCAGTTTCATCATACATTATATTCGAAATTACGATACAATTTGATAATGCACAAAAATAAACGTAAAAGGTGGTTCGTGTAACTTCTTACATCTTATTTTGAGCTAGCCACAAGCCACTTCTACAAGGAAGTGGCTTGATAGCTCTTCCACAATAAATCCTTATAGCTTGGTATTTAGTACTTGTTTTTGCCTGCCGCATACCCTACAAAAGCATTATAGACGTGTGTCGTTCATAAACAAATATTCACACTTGGATTGTAAATTTCCAAAAAAAGTATATAACTATAACCAAATTTTAAATTGTTTAAACTTAAGTATAAGGATATTTTAGTTAGATCTTTTAGTTTGTGTGTTGCTTTACTCAGCGTAACATGCTGCAGTGCCAGTAGCCGACCATATCTGATTCGTGGAGACTCTAGAATACGTCTACACGTATTAAAACTCACTACGAATCGAAAACAGTAAATAGAATGTCTTGAGACTCTACATATTGACGTTAAACGTAAGACTACTGGCAGTGCCTGTAATCCAAGAGCCGTGGATCTGTCTGAGTAGCTAATACCTATTGGAAGATGCTCATCTCCAGTAGTGAACATAATAAGTTAGGTAAGTATAATTATTTACAATGTGTATGAGATGAACCGTTGACTACATCGACCTGGCGGAAAAAACACAGTGTGGATTGAGTTCACGTGGGTGAGCCATGGACATTTTTTTCCATTAGTTAATTACAAATAAAAATTATTCATTCAGTGTAACTAGTTACGAAATAAATAAACAGTATCGTGTAAACAAAAAAACGTTTTTCCTAGTAACCAGTATCGTATAACGAAGAATTTTTCTTCAGCCGTAACTGGTTACTAGCCTCCGGTTTCGTACGCGGCCGAAGGGGTGAAAGAGACCAAAAAAGTTTATAAGATAGAAATGACAAAGAAAGACTTATCGATTTAATCCAACAATTTAAAAAAACGGTCATTCTACTCCGACCAACAGAACAGCCCAGCTAGTTGTACAGAATGGAACTCAATAAGGTTTATTCCGAACCTGACCCGAAAACCTAACCCGGTAGCGGGTTAGGTTAGAAAAATCAAAAAGTGATTAATTTTCATTCCGAACGTAACCCTCTTCTTATCCTGACTCGAAATGGTGTTCCTAACATAACCCGAATTCTATATTATTTCGGGTTAGGTTAAAAAGAGGGTTACTTTTAAATATGCTCGCGGACAGACCATAGAGATCGGTACTCTTTTTAGGAGCGATACGTTTTGTCGCTATAGTAACCACTTCAACTGAGGAGAACGGTTCTAGCCTTAGAGACACGTCGCTCGCGGATGCCTCGTCCCCAAGTGCAGCTAAGGCGCTTGCGCTGTTAACTGCGAGTGGTCCGCACCTACTCGCCGCCGTCACGAACCCCGAGTTAAGCGCGTCCACTAGATCAGTGTTTCTCAATCTTTTTGATTTCGCGACCCCTTTAAAGGTTGAAAAATTCTGGCGATCCCCTTACAATGTACAAAGAAATAATTAAATTATAACACTATTATGCGTTAAAGATTTTATATATTTTGATACATTTATTCATTATTAGGACCTTACACTTTGCAAGAAGCCGCGAGTTTTGAAATAAAGTACGAGGTAAATTGGTCAAGATTACCCGCGACTTTGCTTTGGATGCTTTTTTCTTATTGCCCGCGACCCCCCGATTAAGGCTTTGCGACCCCCCAAGGGGTCGTGACCCACAGATTAAAAAACACTGCACTAGATCCTTCTTCGTGTCAAACGCTTGACCGTCCGCGTCCCGCACCAGGTCAGTGAAAACGACTATCTCGCGAGTGCCACGACCCAGCTCTGAATTTATTACACTCCACATGCGTCGTGGATTATCCCTGACTAAGTATACTAGAGTAATGACTGACTCGTTTTTCTTTCAATAAGGCGTGATATTTAATTGTAAGTTCATCGCACTTAATACGGAGTAAATAATCGGTTGGAAATGATTTCTTTAATTGTATAGTCTCATGCAGTAAGTGCTTAAAATTGTGAATTTCCGCGTCAACCCAGTGTTTATTATGAGTACGCAATTTTTTTTGCGGAAAGAAATATTTTTATTTAATCGATAAAATATTGACTATACTCTCGGCCAACGCGTGACAACAATTACTCGATTTTTCAATGATATTGTCCCAGTCAATTGAATCCAGGGCAACAATAAAGTTATACTCGTAGGCCGCAGAGAAGGTGCGGCCTAGATAGTGCGCGGGCGCAGGTGCAGAAGTAACGCTTCTTGCGAGAGTGAGGCGCTGGGCACCATGGTAACTGAGCGGGTGCGTGTCGACGCCAACGATGGCAGTTACACGTTTCGCAGGCATGTTTGTGTACGCGTGGTCTAGCAGTGACTTACGACTACCCGCATCCACGCGCGTTGGGTGGTTTACTAATTGCGTAAAATTAAAACTTTCCAGCACATCTACCAACTGCTTTTGTGCGCTAGATCTATCTAGCAGATCGATATTAATATCACCCATTATGACGCAGTCCAATCCCTCGTCCGTTATTTTCAGAGAAGGGTCTCGAACAGTTGAAGGTAGTCACCGTGACTCGTCAAGTTGGAGTGGTACACTCCTACAACTAGGATATTGTCGTCAAGTAAGTGCACGGCGCACACGTCAAAAATTTGTTCCTGCGTTAGGTCGCAATAATCCTGTCTGCTGACCGCCATCATTCCCGACCGTACGTAGATGCAACTTCCGCCGCTTTGCTACTTTTTCTCTACAGCTAAAAGATAATAAATCAAAGTTACATAATGTAACAGAAACTAATTCGTGTTTACGTAACCAGTGTTTGGTGATAACTATTAAGCCGCAGGTGAGTTCCTTTGTCAGTAGAACCTCGAGTTGTTTAGTCTTGTTTGTTATCTTTGATTATGAGAGAGAGAGCTAGTTCCTCCGAGTTTGTTATGCCCCGAATATTTTGGTGACAGATTGTCAGTGACGTCGATTTACAATGTTGAGGTTGATTTCCCGGAGGCGGGGCTGGTGGCGCCAGTGTAGGTCTCTTGTTTCGACGTCCCGTGGGCAGCGGTGGCAGCGAAAGCGAACATAGCGCTGTCGCGGGCGTAACGCTGCTGTCTACGTGGCGCGGGGTGCGCTCGGGGCGCGCCCCCTGCACGCCCGCCGCTCCCACGAAACCACTCGCTGACTTGGGTGCTAGTCGGCCAGTTCTCGGCGGACATGAAGAACTCGAAATGGCTGTTCGGTACCGTAAGGGAGAACGACGAGTAATACGAGTGGGCTAGTTTCAGTTTATCGACGTGGTAGTTATCGCACTGTTTCTTTCTTCTCATGTACGATAATATGGTTTCAGCTGTGGTATCGGGGGTAAAGAAACAGGCGTGAATTTTACGCTTTTTTTTCATTCAGCCCCTTGAATGCAGTAAGTAAAGGGTTAGGTTAAGGAGGATCTGTAATTGTAAGTCAGTAATAAAAGGAAAGTGGACTCGATCGGACGTTTCATTTAAATACACTAGTTCCCGCACACCAGCTAATTAACCCCCCCACGGACAAAACGAAACCACACACTGGCCGTTGCGTTCCACGTGGCCTGGTGGACACGTTTTAGCCGTCATTATTCTCCTCGACAGCGATGGATTGAACCCTTCCACACACTGACAGTCGCGTTCCTCTTGCCCTGGAGGACACGTTAAAGGCACCATCTCTCTCCTCGACAGCGATGGATTCAACACTGCCACACACTGGCCGTCGCGTTCCTCTTGCCCTAGAGGACACGTCAGTCTTTTCTGTCTGAAATTGTAAAACTTTGTTAATGAAGGCCCTAAATATTATATATCCATTCCACTATCTAGGTATCTCCCTCGCACATTTCAACAATTCTGATGATGTATATAAATAATGTAATATGTAATAATGTTAACGTTAAATACAGTTAGTTATATGAAAAATCGCATTCGCTAAAACTGCTGAGGAGTTTGAAGAAATGCACTAAGTGCGATGCCATTATCTTCTTCCGAGCAAAGAAGAAAAAACGTTGCGAATACGTTACTACATAGTTAATAAATAGGTACAGCACGCTTGAGAATTGGCACAATGCACAAACGAGCAGTGGCCACAGAACAAAGGAAAAAAAAGGTACAGCATAAATATAATACAATTTTAACCAAACAAATCGGATAAGGGATGGACCTGGATATGTCCTAAAACAGCATCCAGACCCACCGGAGGACGGGCAGCAGCGTCCTCTCGGTGAGCATTCAGCGATTCCCAAGCCGCCTGCCAAGCGTGCGGGATAGTGGTAACCCCTATTAACGGAAAATACGCAATATCGTTTCACTCATCAGCCAGAAGACGTCCACTGCTGGACGAAGGTATCCCCCTTAATAGGGAGGGGTTGCCATAATCCCCACGCTTGGCAGGCGGCTTGGGGATCGCAGAGTTTTAGGACATACCCACGTCTGGGCCAGGTCCCAGGGCAGTATCGTTTACTCGGGTGAAATATTTTTTCCAGTTATTTTGATTTAAACCAAACCACTGATCCGATTTTTTGAAATTTCTATGGTATCAGTTTGAAAGAAATTACGAAATCAATTTAAAAATTACAGACTTCGACGATCAGAGGTAACAAACAAAAAAATATGTACATCTGAATTGGGAACCTCCTCCTTTTCAGAAGTAGGTAAAAAAAAGAACAGACAAGAATAGTGGTGCCACTATCACGAATAAGAACTATTGTAGTAGCAACCCTGTATTAGCTTCCTATGTCTGAGGAGGTTTGTATTTCATAGTTCCTGGCCATGGATACTAGTCCTTCAGCCGAATACATTTTTCTTCATCGATCCTTCTTTTTCCAGTTAAATGAGTCGTAGTCACAGTCCAAGTCACACACAGTAAGTCACAGTCATGTCCAATCATATCCTAGTAAAGTCGTGGCAACTTTACTACAAGCTTCTTCGGAGTTTTGGAAACAACACGAAAAGACACGTTTCACTACATTATATGACTTGCCCACACTCTTGCTCGTAAATCAGCACTTAATGAATAAAACGCCACCATTTTTATGCATTAACACTCGAAAAAACACAAGTTTGGAAAATAATACAATGCAGCGACACGATTTTCTCGAGTTCCCGCCAAAAAAAAAACTGTCTGAAGAGGTTGTTTTTAATAGTTCCTGGCCATGGATACTAGTCCTACAGCCGAATACATATTTCTTCATCGATCCTTCTTTGTGTAGTTAAATGAGTCGTAGTCACAGTCCAAGTCACACACAGTAAGTCACAGTCAAGTCCAATCATACCCTAGTAAAGTCGTGGCAACTTTACTACAAGCTTCTTCGGAGTTTTGGAAACAACACAAAAAGACACGTTCCCTACATTATATCACTTGCACACACTCTTGCTTTCAAATCAGCACTTAGTTAATAAAACGCCACCATTTTTATGCATTAACACTCGAAAAAACACAAGTTTTGGAAAATAATACAATGCAGCGACATGATTTTCTCGTGTTCCCGCCAAAACTCTCTGTCTGAGGAGGATATTCATAGTATTGCCAGGCGAGAGAAAATGTTTCTGTTACAAGACTTTTTGCCAAACAATATGTACAGGTAGCATAACTCTCTTTGAACTTACCTTAGTAGAGCCATAGCCGGGGCCCCTTCAACATGTTTAACAAATAAGAAACCCATAGCTAGTATGCCAAACATCATTAAATATAAGTTCATTGTAGCTACGTGTACTCGATAGAGACAACTCTGCACATCTAAAATAATTGTAGGACTGCTCTCAGCTAGTATGTTGTTTATACAATTTTATATTTATAGTAGTAGTATATTTATACTCTTACTTACAATTTCTTACTTTGCAATTACAAGCTGCAATATACGAAACGAATAGAGACTTGTGTTTATATTAAACTTAAATCAATTAATTTGTCGGGATACGGATCAAATCTATATGTCGCAGATAAATTGCAGAATACGCCGTATTACATAACGGCTAGCCATTTTTAAAAAAAGCGCCGTTTTATAAAGCGGCGTATTGACGTTTAGCCAAATTGTATTACGGCTGAAAGTTAGGCCGCCACATTGTATGTGTGTTTCGCGTTCTACAATACGGCTAGCCATAATGTAACTGAGCGAATCATGATCCGACGCTTTGGCAAACTCTAGTTAAAATTTAGGACACTCACGCTTTGGCGCTTTGATAACCTAAATGACACTTTTTTATTTGGTTCAAACATTTTGTTTGCCTGCTACTGACTTACCAAGTACCTTATTAACGCATAAAATTATATTTTTTACTGAATACCATTTATTTTGTTAATATGGTAAGAATTTTGCATTGTAGGCAAGCTTATTACAATACGGCTAAGCGTAGGCCGCCGCATTGTAGAACGTATCGCAATGACAATCTGGCTAAACGTTAATACGCCGCTTTATAAAACGGCGCTGTTTTTTAAAATGGCTAGCCGTTATGTAATACGGCATATTCTGCAATTTGGCTGCGACATATACATACATATACAATTATACATACATCTATATAATTATATACAATACTGAACGGTATGTATGTATTCATCATTATGAACAACTTTTAGTCGTAGTGTAGTATATAATCTTTGTATGTTCATGTGTTGCTTTTAAACTAGGTATATCTTAGCAAAAAGTTTTAAAATAGTAATTTTATTCTGTTCAATAATGTGGATAATAATTACGACAATGGGTGAAATTGTTCATCTTTAGTCGTACGGGTTGCTAGTTCGGTACAATTTCTTAGATCTCAAGCAGACTAGCGTTTTTTAGCATCTGCGATCGGCGATACAGTCGGTTTCGGAAGCTTGATGCTGTGACCGAATGCTACTAGGAGCACACATAAATCTCCACTAGCCGCGATCAAATCGCTAAATGCCGCGACCTTAGACCTAACCAACTAAGGCCGCGACCAAACGCTTGAATCCGCATACATACATACACCAGTCGTGACGATCAAACCGCTTTTTGGACTCTCGTAGTGACGACTGAACGCTACACTCCGCACAATCCCGTTGCCAGTTGCAGCAACAGCAACTTTAAGCTTTAGGCACATCATAAGAAAACCCGGACGGTCGCGCCGGTAAGCACTACGTGCATGCATACATTTTCTACTAGTTCTACACACCGTATAGTAAGAAACGTCTCGTGACGACCGTCTCGCTCGCAACTGTCATTGTGCGTGGTGTGTGACGGACGGTCCTGTCCGCCGCTGTGGCACTACGACCAAATTAATGTGCGGCCGGCCTTAGTCATTTTCGCTAGTTCCATTGAAAAGTTCTATGAATGGAACTAGCGCGTTGTTTTATAGCGCTAGTTTTATAGGTATTCTGATTATTTGTAGACCCACGGAAAAACAATTGACATTCGAAAAACAAAAGAAACTCGAAAAAGAGTCCTTTAAAGATTACAAGCCTAAAAATGAGGTTACACGATTTTCGAGCATATTGACATTTATTATTTTACTTGTTTTTTTAATATTCTAAATCACTGATGTCTAGGGAGTCTAAAATGAAGGTTTTCCGATAATTCACACCTCAACAGCCGGAAGAAGTCCACTGCTGGGTGAAGGCCTCTCCCTTAAAGGGAGGTGTTGCCATAATCCCGACGCGTGGCAGGCGCCTGGAATTTATTAAATAATGTAATTAGCTAATGTAATTGGTGTGTCTACCGTATTACTTAAATAAATAAATAAATAGTAACGAATATTCTGTGAACATTTTAACCGGCTATCTGTTATTCACGAGATATAGGTCAGTAAAGATCGGATAGATGAATAGACAGGCGCACAGACACAGTAGGTAGATTAATAATAGTATATAGTAGAATTCTCTTTAGGTAAGGTACGCAACCCTACAAAATATTTCCACTTTCGGTTAATTCGCTAACGGCGAAGCTTTCACACATTAAAAAACTGTTGTTTGATACTCTGTAAAAGTAAAGTCGCTACAATATCACTCTACCTTGCTGCCTTTCTTCTTATAAAAAAATAAATTATACCCTAACTTTGTGTGATTATAGTAAGTACACATTTTAAAGTAGGTATAACTACTTCACTACACTACTACTTTTTTTTTCTTCACTACTTCTGTGTTTTACATTATATTATTCTTCTAGCATACTAAAATAGATTATCTATATACTTGATTCGTTGTAAATTATATTTTATATACCTAATACTTAATTACTATTCAACTGGATTGTATCCAATGTTGCTATTAGTGAAGACTTTTTTGGCTTATTTGTTTATATTATTCTGTGTCCTAGCAAATGAGTTTGTGATAGCTGTTTGTTTTCCAAGAAATAAATAAATAAATAACAAAAATAATAATATCCGGCCAAATGCTAGTCTGACTCGCATTTGATCCGTTTTATATTTACTACATGTGGTGAGGTGAGGAAGGCGCCGCGCAGGGGCAGGGAGGGCAGCTGCCCCGTAGAGATCCAAAAAACCAAATTCACGAGTCTACTCATATGACTTCCATAACTGATAATTCTCGCACGTCCAAACTTAAGGGAACTCACGAATTCCATTCCAAGTATTCCGCGCTATACTCTATTCTCTACCTAAAGATTCTCTATCTCTATCATTGAACCGAAGCGAGCGGGACACAGCAGGCTTTTCCTATCCTCCATAATTATATCAACTTTTGTGTTGGTGCTTATTAAATGCGTTTATTACATCGGTCTCTGATTATGTACCCAGCCAGCTAGATCCTCTAAGGTTTAAATAGATCCTAAAACCTCAACAAGTGGTGGTGTGGTGGTAGCAGACTACACTTGCACGCAAATGTCACGGGTAGGCTTTCTCTATCTACCTCTGTTTATAGCAATGCCGGAAGCTACCATTAGTAAAGGTTTTAACTGGTGGTTATGTTTAGTATGTTATTGAGAACGGCCGTTAGACAGCACTCCACATAAACTAACAACAGAACCAATGACGCGCTCTATGGTTTTTGTCTGAGGTTAAAATAATAGTGGTATTTGAAAACTCTATATTATTTTAATCAGTAAATTTGAAAAGGTTTCTGATAACATAAATATAGGCAGTTCTATCCTGACTAAGACATCTTTGAGTGCGCTCACTAGTTTATACATAGAACAGACCATAGCTAGATATATTCAGAATTCAGAAGCCATAAACCGTTTATTGTTGATTTTTTACAGCCGCGGGCCGAGGAAGGGCTCGTTAAAACGGTTGTCGAGTGGAACATCTTGTTACGTTTTACAACTGAACTTTTAAATGTACAGAAATAGGATATGATGCAGTGTTTTCTTTGTTTTGTGTTGTATTGGGGTCGCAGGTCATGTATGGCGGAGGTATGGTACGTGGCGTATGGTCGACGTCAGGATAAATGGGGGATTTTCCGGTAACCTTTAAAAAAAAGGTTATTGTAGATGGCGCTGATTTTGGGCTGACGAGACGTGTCTGTCATTTTCAAGTTTTTTATTGTATTTATGTTCCACAGATCAAAAATATTATCCTGTTTTGGACTGGCACGTATAGTCACCGCCATCTTTCGAGTTGATGAGAACTACTTTTTTTAAAGCATGTATCGAAAATCTCTCTTTAAACATGCAGTTTAGTTGATTAGCATAATTATGCAGTTTAAAAATTATGACTGTAACCCGCTTTATATATACATAAAGCGTGTCCCAGTATAATTACTACAGTATAAGTATGTACGTATGTGTGTGTTGTTAAAATTAGAGGTAACATTTTCTATTTCATTCCTTGTAATGAAATATTAATTGTAGTGTATTAATAATTTTGCTTAAATAATGTTGTGTTGCCATAAAATAATAGACGGACGTTTTCAAGTGTGACTAGTTAATAATCACGCATTGTAGTCAGGGTTGTCGAAGGCTAGAACAACAATTCATAGTTTTAACATGACTTAATATTTTAAGCATCATTTTGAATTCAGATAACTTGAAGTGAGATGTAAAATGATAATTCATACGATAAATTTCATTAAATAAATTTTGAGTCATTCTGTTTCTATATTTTATAGTATATATATTATTATTTAAATGTTTAAGATTTCGTGTGACATTTTAATAATATTATGACTTTCTAAATTAATAGCTGAAGCTTTATAATAAAGTGTTTCTTATTAAATTCAGTTTGTAGTACGTTACATCATAGTGTTATATGTGATCATAATATCTATGTATTTTAATGTCAAATTATATATAACATAAATTACAAAAATATAGTATCTTGGTTTACTAAATAGTTTACCATCTTAGAATAGAATAACGAAAGGGCCTAGCCCTAATGTTGGCGTCATCCTGTCGGAAAGAAAATAATAATTTACGACTAAGGTTTTGTCCCCAACAGTCAGTAAGGACAATTTCAAAATGAATAAGATAAAGTAGAGCATCTATTTGTATGAGATTAACAACTTTTGCACAATTTATAAATAATTACGTATTGAAATTAATTGTTGATTAATTTTGATGTGAAACTAAATTCAAACACAGTAAAGTAACTCTAAACAGTTAAGAAGAATTTCCTACAAAATACTTTAATAATTTAGTAATGAAGTCAATAAATGAGTTATAAGATTTCTTAACATAATTTAAATTAGTTATTGACCTAAGGCGATAATTTACTTCACTTTTGCTAACATCAATATTTTCTTTCGGAGCTCTCATACTGCTATTGGTTTCGCACAGAATTTTTAACAAAAACTCGAGTATTTTGAAGTACGTACTAGTTTTTGTGTGATTTTACAAAACATCGTAAATTTAATATAAAGTGTTGGTTTTAAATGGTGACAGGTAGAGATTACACATATCGAAGTATGTTTCATGGGAAGAAATTAAGTAAAAATGGGGACAGTCGCGGATTATCGGTAAAACAGGACGGTCGAATCCTGATCAGAAACCCAGTCGCGGATAATTAAGTACTTACTGTTTATAGTGAAAGTGATATTAACTAAAGTTCATACTAATTAAAAAGTGAATCGTTAGACACTAAAATCTAGATTAGTATTTTAGTGTTATTAATTTATGAGTGAGTGTAAAGTGGTGAAATAGGAATGCAGTGAAAGTGTATTTGTTTTGTAAATTCAGTGTTATACATATATATTATATTAATTTAATCTAGATGGGTATGTAATGTATTTTGTTAAGTTTCAGACATCTCACTGTTGTTCCTGCGTCAGGCGTCGCGTTGTTTAGACTACGTTGTCTTTATCCTTATATTTATTTTAGGTAAATAGTGGGTATTTTGCCATTCATTATTTACAGGAACCGCGGCCAGTGAGGTCTACGTCGTAAACGGGCTTTTCGGGGGTAGAATATTTACCTTATTTACTTATTTTATGATTATTAGGAGGAGTGAGTTTTGTATGTTTGTATGAGAGATTATCATTATAAATGTATACGTTTCAATTATAAAAGTCAAATCTTTTATTGTTTCAAATGGAATCTTGTATAAACCATACATGATATCGACAATGTAACACATTTATGTACTGGATGTTTGCAAACAAAACTTGCTGCAATTCCAACTTATGTAACAATTATATTCAACAAATCGAAGCAGTATAAAATGAGTGTGTGTGTATGTAAAAGTTTATCATCATGTACCAAATCAAATCATAATTATAGAACGAGATAAAGCATTATGCTGCAACCAACTTACATCTACAACTTACACATACCACATAACTCGAGTATTTTATAAACTGCTTAGAGATATCTGAGACCGGAAGTTCCTGCCAATTATTTGGAATTTCTTGTTGGAATTGCTAACATCCTAAAGGATTTTCAGTTATTTATCATCCTTCATATAAAATTTGTACTATAAAATACACACGTGCACACTCTATAACTCATAGAAGGACGGGCAAGGATAGTCGGCTGATCTTCGAGACGGACACCTTGAACTCTCTCTTTCGCCCACAGCACACACCGAGGGACGGGCAAGGGTAGTCGGCTGATCTTCGAGACGGGCACCTTGGACCACTCCTTCAACCCCAAGCGGGAAAAGACGTGCGAAAAAGATTAATCGTACGCACAGGGTTACTCAGGATGCTAGCTCGAAATTAGGGCCAGCTGGCGGACCTATATTTCGTGTCTGGAATCCGTTCATGCACTAGGTACACTCACCACAACTAAGACCATATAATTCCTGTAGGGATTAGTTCGAGTCAAGGAATTATTAGGTCATAAATCAAACCAAATCAAACAAAATGTATTATCAACAAATCATATGTATGAATGTGATGTATGTTTTTGAAAAATGGTGATGTATGAAACTTATCGGTATGAGATATGACGGTTTGAAAGTTTAGACTTTCGTGGTTAGGTTGAACAAACCTGGATTTTGTTGGAAATGGGTGGGGTGTAGGTTGGAAGGTGAGCCCCATATCTTTCATTTCGCTTAGGGCTCCTATTCACAGACTTTTAAAGTCTAGACTCCTATTCCCATGCCTATATTCTTTTAGGTGTAGCGGTCGTCGGAGTGCAACGAAGCGCAACTTAGAGTAAAGTTTACCTATAAGTAAATAAGTTATATTATCACATAAAATATTTAACTTTATAATTATATATTTTAAATATGAGTATATAAATGTATATTTAATTTATGTTTGACTTAAATGTGCCTCTTTTAGCGTTTTGTGGCCACGAAGAAAGAAGATGGATATCGATCCCGGAGTAGCTGGTTCCTGAAAATTAGCTAAGTTGCATGCTTGTAATTACTTGTAATTATGGCTCATTTGTTTTATTGATTTTCTACGAATTTATTCGATTTTGTTGACTTTCCAGCATTTTTCTTCATGTACGTCATTTGATTTAATAATTACGTTTTTAAATAATTTTAAATAATTTTTATTCTCGGTATATTTTTTTATACGTGATGCTTATTTTGCGAATGTTTTAGTGTAATTATTATATCATTATGGTTGATTATATCAGCGATTCCGCTGTGCGCGTTTATACTATAAGTGATTAAGGCGATATCTGATTTTATGCTTTATTCATAAAACACAACGTAAACTACACAACGTAATTGGGTCCTAACATTTTAAATTCTAGACGATTACTAATTATTTTATTTTATTAAATAAAATTATATTAAACTAGACGATCACACCTGGCCATAAAAATAAATTAAGTAAATTTTAGTAACGACATATTTAAGTAGGGTTTAAAAAAAAAAAGTTTGATGATTTATGTCACGTTAAACGTTTACTTCGTATAATTATAAATAAATAATATAACATATATATAGGTAAATATCTAAAACGTTTACATGACGGTAAGGCAGAGGCTTCTGTAGCTTACTTGGCAAAGCAGTTCGGACGGAAACCCAGAGATTGCTCGTATGCAGGTTCAAGTCCTGCCAGACTATACTTTTTCAAACGGTCTATGCATTAATAATGGTATTATATGGGAAGACTCTGCAACTTTCTTTAAAAACATTAAATCTCCCCATCAGCCGCTGGGAAACTGTTCTGGCACAGTCATTACATGTATAATATCTTTATTGTTGTTATTGTTCCAATTGCACGGCAATTGGATGCACTCCTCATGAGCGAATGTTCACTCATCCGTGCAAATCTGCAAATGGGGAATCAATGCCAACGTGGCTTAAAGATGCAGAACGAGCTCTTCTAATAAACAATGTGAGGAAAAGCAAATATGACCCAATCGTAGAAGAAGTTGAGCTTATCGAGGCTAACCCCCTACATTCATATGTAAGACTTCAAAATAGTCTCGAACCGATTTCTCTCTGATTCTGAAGATCCTGACACAGAATCAGATTCAAGTTGGATGTCTACCGAATCGATTGGACCAGACGCTCTAGTCGAGTCAGTTAATGCTCCGCAAACATCCAAGCGCTCACCAAGAGTGCGACACCCTCCTGCTTATCTCCGGGACTATGACACATCTTAACCGAGGGAGAATGTGGTGATATGCAACCTCGTCTGAATTCATAGCTTGTCATACTGTTGTCATCATCATGATAATATTGCCATTTACTCTACGCCATATTCTTGTCGATTAAAGCCATAATTACCTGAGATGGTTTTGAAAATTGAAACACAATTTTACCAAAATAAGTATCTGACCAACCAGTCGGTTTGATTGGAACAAAAGGCGTTATTGAGGGTTTATTCCGAACCTGACCCGAAACCCTAACCCAGTAGCGGGTTAGGTTAGGAAAAGCAAAAAGTGATTAATTTTCATTCCGAACGTAACCCTCTCTTTAACCTGACCCGAAATAAACCGGTATAGAACCAGTAGCGCTCGTTATTAGTCACTTGTTTAATACCGAAATATTTTTTTCATTTCATGGTTTAACATCGTTCCATTCCAATTATTCGCTGAACTGCCTGATTTTAATATTATAATTAATTCGATTCGTAACCCGACAAAATCAATTGATTGAATTTTAATATAAACACAAATCTCTTTTTGTTCCGAAGTTTTTAAGACTATAAATATAAACGTTTGTAGCTATAAACAACATTACAACTACAATTATTTTACAAGCGCAGAGTTGTCTCTATCGAGTACACGTAGCTACAATGAAGTACTATTTAATGATGTTTGCCATACTAGCTATGGGTTTCTTATTTGTTGAACATGTTGAAGGGGCCCCGGATATGTCTCTACTAAGGTAAGTTCAAAAAGAATTATAAATTTCAATACCTTTACATCATCATCATCATCAGCCCGGAGACGTCCACTGCTGAACGAAGACCTCCCCCCTCCCTTCCTCCCTTAGACCGCCACACTGTACGACAACCTGCCATTTGTATCCACCGGTTGCCCGCGATTTTTACAATGTCGTCGGTCCACCTAGTGGGAGGCCTTCTTACGATGCGTCTTCCGGTTCGCGGTCGCCACTCAAGTACCTTTCTTCCCCATCGGTTGTCAGTTCTTCGAGCGACGTGGCCTGCCCATTGCCACTTCAACTTGCAAATCCTGCGAGCTATGTCGGTGGATACCTTTACAGTTTGGCAAAAAGTCTTGAAACAAAAACTATTTCTCTCACCTGGAATTCCTGGGATTCCTGGGATTTCTCTCATTTTTCTCTCTATGAAAAACACGTTAGTGTTACAATTTTAACCAAGCATCCTCTTCAGACATAGGAGGCTAATACAAGGCTCATTAGTCGTTTACCTGTTATCTAGCCAATGAAGATGTGGAAACGAAGCTCGGCATTCGGCTTTGTATTATCCAATTTCATCATCAGCCAGAAGACGTCCATTGCTGGACCCCTTAATAGGAGTTGCCATAATCCCCACGCTTGGCAGGCGGCTTGGGATCGCAGAAGGCTCACCACCGTTAACCGAGAGGACGCTGCTGCCCGTCCTCCGTTGGTTCTGGGTGCAGTTATAGGACATATCCAGGTCCAGATCTTATCCGATTTATTTGGTTACAATATTATTTTTTCTGTACATAAGTAACGTTCTAGTAACTTTTTCTTCTTGCCTCGGAAAAAGCTTAAGGCATCGCACTTTGTACACTTCTCCAAACTCCTCAGCAATTTACCGATTGCGATTTTTCATATAACTATAACTATATAACCGTTTTATATTATGAGAAATGTTGAAATGTTCGAGGGAGATAGAGGGATATAATGTTTTGGGCCTTCACTAACAAGGTTTTTCAATTTCAGACAGAAAAGATTGACGTGTCTACCAGGACAAGAGGAACGCGTCACCTATTTCGATCCCGCGGGTTTTGGAGGAATGATTACACCTAGGTATGACCAAAATGGTAAATTGTTAGGCCATAAGATATGTGTGAACTCCAAACCAGTGCCAATGTAGCAAAAGTAGCGAATTAACAAATTTCGTGTTTCAAATCGTTGAAAAATGCCAGAAATACTAAGAAATACAATTTTAAAAATAATGATATATGATACTTTTTTTTCTACGTCTGTACTTTTTATTTACCAGTCTCAATCCTAAAGTGCGTTATTTCCACCAAACATAGTTGGCAACACTAGTCTGGAGTCAAGTGATCAATCCATCGCAGTCGAGGAGAACGATTATGACTGTACGACCTCGTAAGCACTGTACTACTTCAGATTTGACTGTGTAACACTTCTCGTGAAACATAGCTTAAGAGTGCGACTAATGCCAGAAAAAATAACAGATTTCACCCGCGCGTCTTGCATTAGTTTAGAGTCGAAAATCGCATGATACAATTGATGATGATGATGGGTTTGAACAATTTAGGTGGGATTTTATTTAATTATTCAAAATGTAGGCATGACATAAAAAAAATAAACGGCTACTGTGCTAAAACATTAGCTTGGCTATGTAATTCGTAAAAAATAATGTGGTGCTGTCGCTGATAGTTTAGAGCATTTGAATAAAAAAAAAATTGTTGTTAGTTTGTATTTTTTTATAATAAACCAGATTATTTTCCAAAATTATATTCGGTTACTCGGCTTCTTTAGGGTTTTCCCCTACCTGTAGTATTTTTTTAATCTGAATATATACGTTCTTTATCAAAAAACTATGTGTTTAAAAATACACCTTTTACTTACTTTTGGCATTAGTCGCCCCCTTAAGTCTTCTAGTCGCGAGTGAATCGGTTTCTTCTAGACAAGCGTGCTCCATCGTAGACTGCATCTTCGCTTTAACATCAGACGAGTTAGCGGTCAAACGCGAGCCTATAATCAATTAATAAAAATAAATAAATATCTAATATATTTTTATAATCACATTCGTTATAGTAGGTACCTTAGTGTAATTCTTAATAAAACAAAATTAAAATGCTGTTTAAGTTAATAAACGTTATTTACTTTATTTCGTGTCTAAGAAAGCATGGTAACTAACAGCGTACCATAATTATTTAACTAATACTCTAGTCACAGAGAATGAGAACAGGAAGAGGAGAGTTCATTACCAAGCAAAATACCTACGTAGTTGTAGAATGTGATACAGATCTATACAATGTAACTTATATTATAGCCTACATTAATTAAATAACAAATTAATTAATTAATTACATTATTCATTAATTTTAATTAATTATTTGATTTATTATTTAAATTCTACGCAATATTAAAATGGGCAATATTAACGTTATTTAACTTAAACCGGCGTTTTAGTGAGTTTTTCGACAAATAAATCAATAAATTCCAAAATACGACCGAAACAGTACATGTTAGGTACTTACCTCGTTCCTATTAATTTCTTTCATATTTGTAAACGAATATAATTTGTTGCTTTAAGATATTTCAATTGTTTTCTTTTATTTTTAAGTACCTGCCTTTTTCTAGTTAAAGATAAACAACCATTATTTCAATTCAGGGTAAATTTATAAATTAAAATTTGATTGAATGATTGTTTGATTCGTTTTTGTTCATACCAACAATTATCTACATAAAAGGAATGAAGGTTTTTATGTCTACTTCATGTCTATCTTTTATGTGTAAAACAAGTAGTGGGCTATCGTGGTGGTGGAATTTAGGTGTGACAATGATAACTCTCTATCTATAGGCTTGTAGGCCAGGCTATATGATCTGTGTGGTGGATTTCCATTGCAGTTTCATTACCTATATCATTGGCAATTGACTTTGTTATACTTTATGGCCACAGATCATATAGCCTGTTGATGGCTCGTGAACTTAATTACTCCTACCAACACGACTCACCGTTGCGGGCAGGGGGCGAGGTAACGTTCTATGCTTGCGATAGGCCAATCACTGGGATGACGCAATGTGAGTTATAAAACACAATGAGATTCTGACGTTCTCGCAGTGGCTAGCAGTTGTTTTTAAACTATTAATTTTCTTGTGAGGGGAAGTCGGACGATCAGTCAGCAGGATCTAAAGTATTTGTTTATGGCAGAAGGGCCAATCCTTGACAAAAAAGCACACAGCTTAGTGTTACAGCTTAGGTATGTCCTAAACCTGCACCCAGAACCACCGGAAGACGGGCGGCGTCCTCGGCTAACGGCGGTGAGCATTCTGCGATCCCCAAGCCGCCTGCCAAGCGTGGGGATTATGGCAACTCCTCCCTTTAAGAGAGAGGCCTTCGTCCAGCAGTGGACGTCTTCCTGCTGTTGATGTGTCAGTTATCGGAAAACCTTCATTTTAGACTCCCTAGACATCAGTGACTTAGAATATGAAAAAATATGTCAATATGCTCGAAAATCGTGTAACCTCATTTTTTGGCTTGTAAGCTTTAAAGGACTCTTTTTCGACATTATTTTGTTTTTCGAATGTCAATTGTTTTTCCGTGGGTCTACAAATAATCAGATTACCTATAAAACTAGCGCTATAAAAAATCGCGCTAGTTCCATTCATAGAACTTTTCAATGGAACTAGCGAAAATGACTAAGGCCGGCCGCACATTAATTTGGTCGTAGCGCCACAGCGGCGGACAGGACCGTCCGTCACACACCACGCACAATGACAGTTGCGAGCGAGACGGTCGTCACGAGACGTTTCTTACGGTGTGTAGAACTAGTAGTAACTAGTTATGTTACATTATATTTTAAGGTAAATAAAGATATTTGTATTTGTATTTGTAGTAGAAAATGTATGCATGCACGTAGTGCCTACCGACGCGACCGTCCGGTTTTTCTATCAGGTTTTTCTTATGATGTGCCGAAACCTTAACCAAGTTGCTGCAACTGGCATCGGGATTGTGCGGAGTGTAGCGTTCAGTCATCACTTCGAGAGTCCAAAAAACGGCTTGATCGTTACGACTGGTGTATTTATGTATGCGGATTCAAGCGTTTGGTCGCGGCCTTAGTTGGTTAGAAGGTCTAAGGTCGCGGCATTTAGCGATTCGATCGCGGCTAGTGGAGATTTATGTGTGCTCCTAGTAGCATTCGGTCACAGCATCAAGCTTCCGAAACCGACTGTATCGCTGATCGCAGATGCTAAAAAACGCTAGTCTGCTTGAGATCTAAGAAATTGTACCGAACTAGCAACCCGTACGACTGAAGATGAACAATTTCACCCATTGTCGTGATTATCATCCACATTATTGAACAGAGAAAAAAAAGTTTCAATTTCAAAACTTTTTGCTAAGATATACCTAGTTTAAAAGCAACACATGGGGCAACCGATGGGGAAGAAAGGTTCTTGAATGGCGACCGCGAACCGGAACACGCAGCGTAGGAAGGCCTCCCACTAGGTGGACCGACGACATTGTAAAAGTCGCGGGCCACCGGTGGATGCAAATGGCAGGTTGTCGTACAGTGTGGTGGTCTAAGGGGGAGGCCTTCGTTCAGCAGTGGACGTCTCCGGGCTGATGATGATGATGAAAAGCAACACATGAACATACAAAGATTATATATTATAGACTACGAAAATCAAGAACCCTCCTTTTGCAAGTATAATCAGCCTTGAATTCAGTCCTACTCTTGAAAGATAATTGGTCCATATCCACCACGCTGCGCGCTGGTCCAGTCGCGGTTTGGTGGTTTTACATACGCCAGTGAATTTCTTCTTCGGACGTATGCAGTTTGCTCACGATTTTTACCTTCACCAAAAAGCCAATATTTACATCCGTACATAAACACCAAAGAGCTCATTGGTACGAGCCCGCGTTTGAACCCGCGACCTCAAGGTTTCAAATCTAGTTGTCTTTTGCGTGGTTGAGTGAAAAATTGCGTTCGATTAAAAAAAAAGTAATAGGCCTATTTCGAAAGTGTAACAAGACACGAGCGCTCGTTGACATGTGCGTCGTGCGTGAGTCGCGTGGCTCACTGGGTGGCAATGCTGGGTGGTCCCAACCCAGCTGTCAAACGAGCTAAGGTGTCGCCGCGCGAGCTGAACGGTAATTAGCGGTAACATAACGGACGTGCCATATATTTTGTTTCAAATTTTAGGATGCAGTGATATTGTTAGCTTGCCAAAATTCATGGTCTCGCTGTTGTACCTATACAATGGAAAGAAATCACTAAGTTTTTTTGATGATGAGACGAGAGAAACGGTGGTGGTGGCATTTACCCTTGGCATAACAGTAGCAGTTCCAGAGCTGTGAACTTGCGAACAAAATCCTGCGCGGCACTGCATCCGGAACGAGGATATTCGCCAAAGAACCAAGGTTACCGACATACTTAGCTCGCAAGCTTTGCAAGTTGAAGTGGCAATGGGCAGGCCACATCGCTCGAAGAACTGACAACCGATGGGGAAGAAAGGTTCTTGAGTGGCGACGGCGAACCGGAAGACGCAGCGTAGGAAGGCCTCCCACTAGGTGGACCGACGACATTGTAAAAGTCGCGGGCAACCGGTGGATGCATATGGCTGGTTGTCGTACAGTGTGGCGGTCTAAGGGGGAGGCCTTCGTTCAGCAGTGGACGTCTCCGGGCTAATGATGATGATGATCTAAAAATACTTTTAACTCCCTATATTTTTAGACCCTTTTGAGTGATGATTTACGGAAAATCGTATACTTAAGTACATTTACTAAGCATTCACAAACCTCAAGCGCCGTGGCATTAAAATAAATTGAGTCCATTTTGGCCCTTCAACCCCCATAAAGCCTTAAAGGATAAATTTCCAAAAAATTCTGAGACATGCCTTTATTTAATTTTTGATTTATATTTAAACTGAATTTCAACGTCATATATTTTCTTCCATAAATACAAATGTTGAAGTCGAATTCTGAATAATCCGTTCTGACCGCTTCTACTGACCGCTACTACTCACGCGCGGTATACTTAGACCGTTTCAGAAACATTGGGTCCAAATTTCAGATCTCTAAGATAAATTTATGGTGTAGCCTGGGCGATGGCCGATAAGAAAAAGGGATTTTGTTTTATATAATTATTTATGTATAGATTTGATTCGTATACCGACAAAATCAATTGATTAAATTTTAATATAAACACAAATCTATTTTCGTTTCGAATATTACAGAGCGTGTAATTGCAAATTAAGTAATATTAAGTAAGAGTATAAATATAAATGCTTGTTCAGATTGTTTGTATTGTGCTTGTGGAGCAGTCCTACAATTATTTTAGAAGTGCAGAGTTGTCTCTATCGATTACACGTAGCTAAAATGAACTTATATTTAATGATCTTTGCCATAGCTTTGCTAGCTATGGGTTTCTTATTTGTTGAACATGTTGAAGGGGTCAAACAAGATTTAGAAAATGGTCCGGACATGGTTCAACAAAGGTAAGTTCAAAAAGAATACCAATTGAACCAATTTGAATACCATACAGTTTGGTAAAAATGTCTTGTAACAGAAACTTTTTCTCTCACCTGGCAATACTATGAACATATTATATACAATACAGGGTTGCTAATATGTAGAACTATTAGTGATAGTGGCACCACATTAATGCCTGTTCATTTTTAACCTACTTCTGAAAATGAGGAGGTTCTCAATTCGGTTGTATGTTTTGTTTTGTTACCTAAGAACTTAGTTTTTTATAAACTAATTACGAAATTTTCTGACGACATTCGACATTTCTATCAGATAGAAATTTCATCAAAATCGGTTCAGTATTTTGGTTTCTACGTAAATCAAAATAACTAGAAAAAAGATGTCATCCAAGTAAACGATTTTGAAGTCTGCCTTTTTTTAGGACACATGCAGGTCCAGGTCCTATCCAATTTTTTTGGTACAAATTTTATTTTTGCTATACCTACCTATTTTTTTACCAAATAAATTACTGGGTCATCTAATATCTCAGGGCGACGAGCACAGTGCAGTGCAGGATTGTGTTTGCAAGTTCACAATTCTTGCACTGCTATTGTAAGTGGTAGGCGTGACGCTTACCACCAGGCGAACGTCTTGCTCGTCTCGTCACTTGATAGTATAAATAAAAAATATTATAAAACCTATGTAACGTTTCAGCAATTTTTTTCTTCTTTCCTCGGAAGAGGATTATGTCAAAGCACTTAGCTCTTTAAACTCCTCAGCAATTTAACCGAATGCGATTGTTCATATAACTAACTGTACCTATAATAATAGTTTTACATCATCATTAATGTTGAAATATGCGAGAGAGATCGCTAGTTAAAGGGATATCATATTTTAGACCTTCATTTTTACAATTTCAGACAGAAAAGAATGACATGTCTTCCAGGACAAGAGGAACACGACGGCCAATGTGTGGAAATGTTCAATCCATTGTTGTCGAGGGGAATGAAGATGACTAAACGACCTCGTTAGCACACTACTACTCGTAGGTACTTCTCGTGAAACATAGCTTAAGCTTCAAGTCTTCCCGTCGCGAGTGAATCGGCTTCTTCTAGGCAAGCATGCTCTATTGTAGACTGCGTTTTCGCTTTATCATCAGGCGAGTTTGCGTCAAATGCAAGCCTTCTATCAAATATTAAAAATAAAGAAATTTATCTATATTATAAAATATTTTGTTATAATCATGTTCATCACAGTAGGAACCTCAGTGTAATTCAAAGAAAATCTAGATTCAGGGCCTTACTTTAAAACGCTGAGTATGTTATCTAACGTCATTTTACTAAACGACTTCAAGATGGAGGAGGTTCCCAATTAGTTTTTTTTTTAAATAAAATGTCGTGTCGTTTACATGTTGTATGGATGGGCTTGTTAATACAATAGGCTAGATGACTGATGTTTATATCGTTGAAACCAATAGCTTTGATGAATAATTTAAGTAAATATAGTATGTTTATTGAAAAAAATATTTAAGTCGGTTAATAATGTTCTGATATATGAGCGTTTAAAGTATTTGTTAGAGACCACTCTGTCCGTTCCCACAAAATAAAAAATGACGTCACGCCTTACTTGTCAGAATAGAATTTATATGGCGTACAGAAAAGTGACGTCACGATTTGCTGTTTCGCCTCTCTGTCTAGCGTGATATTAAAATGCTTATAAGTTGCTTATTTTTGATCAGATTTTCATTTTCTTTTCATTAATCTGCTATATTTATGGGCCACATTTTAAAAGGACAATAAAAAAAACCTGTCATCTAGCCAATTAATCAATTTGACTACTTCATTTAATGATAATGTTAATTAATTTGATATTATACATTTGTACACCTATGCCGGTTGATAATGGACGGATATTATACCCATTATCTTACAAATAAAGATTTTGACTTTTACGGTTGTTTTTTTCCCTTTTATTTTTGTTACCTCTGAACTCCATCATTCATATACCGTTTTTTTGTTATTTGAAAGGTTACTTCCAGACAGGTCCCATAGAAATTTCATCAAAAGCGGTTCAGTAGTTTGGTTTCTACGTAAATCAAAATAACTAGAAAAAAGATGTCATGCAAGTAAGTTTTTTTTTTAAGTACCTAGGTACTTGTTTTCTTGTACTTGTATCTAAGTAAGCATGGGATTAGTATACAGCGTGGCGCTACGGTGCCGACATTAAATTAAATTAACACACGTGTATGTAAGTACCTAAGTAATTTATTAATGTCCAAAGATTAGTAATAAAAATGTATGTTAAAAAAACTGATGTTCCATACAAAAAGTTCATCGACCTTGGACAAAATGTTTAGAAACTCTGTTTTTTTAAACATCATTTTATGGTTACTGAAAAAACCCTACACGTGTATTAATTTAATGTCGGCATCGTAGCGCCTCGCTGTATAAAGTAAAATACTTAACCTACATTATAAAACAGCTATATTTTTTGAATATGATACAGATCTATATTGCAAGTTTTATGTTATCCTTAAATTATAGCATTCTGTTTTATATGGATAGTAAAGAAATAAATACATTTAACAAACTGAAATGTACAATAATAACTGTAAGCGGTATTTTAAATTTTGCCCCGTCTATGAGGAAGATATATTAAATACAACAAAACAAATTAATATTATTAGTCACATCATTATATACATTAAAAAAATACACATTTTATAGAAATCAAAAAGTCAATGTCAAAAATAAAAATAAAATAATAATAACGTAAATATCAATATCACATAATAAAGCCTTAAACTAAATAAACAACCTAGCAGTAATCGTATATACCAGGTGCAAAGGTGTCCATAACGCTGGCCGCGTTGCCGCGTTGGATAGCAATGGCTAACCTTTGCACCAGGTACGAGCCGGAACGGGAGTCGCCAGTCTTATCTCACCTACGATCTATTTCTAAAACCATACTTTTGGCCTCAGAGCCCAACAGCCCATCGTCTCGACGGCGATCGGGACAAAACAAGTTATATAAAAAGTAACAACCTAAACTACTTAACTATAAAACTAACAAAACATAAAAATAATAGATAGTCAAGAAAAAATAAATAACAGAGCAATTCAAATCGTATGCTAGGCTACTAGCTGAGAGAAGACGTAACTTAAATGTTGAAGCTTATGGATTCGATCCCGGCCCCCATTCCAATAATAATCGGAATTTACGTAAGTACAGATAAAAAAGGAGGTTCTTAATAGGGTAGATGACTGATGTTTATATCGTTGAAACCAATAGCTTTGATGAAGAATTTAAGTAAACATAGTAGGTATATTTATTGAAAAAATAATTTAAATCGGTTAATAATGTTCTGAAATATGAGCGTTTAAAGTTTTTGTAAGAGACAACTCTGTCCCTTTCCCACAAATAAAAAATGACGTCACGCCTTACTTGTCAGAATAGAATTTATATGGCGTACAGAGAAGTGACGTCACGATTTGCTGATTCTTCTCTCTGTCTAGCATGACATTAAAATGCTTATAAGTTGCTTATTTTTAATCAGATTTTCATTTTCTTTTCATTAATCAGCTATATTTATGGGCCACATTTTAATAGGATAGTAAAAAAAACCATTCATCTAGCCTATTCGACTGTATTTTTTTTTTGATTTTATATATTTTATTTTACTGATTACTCCGCCAATTGGACTTGTATGGATTATGGATTGGTAGGTAATACTTCAGAGGTGGTCCCATATACATTTTATCTAAATCGGTTCAGTAGTTTGGTTTTTTAATCAAAATTAATAGAAAATATGAAGATGTTATCTAGGTATTCGAAGTTAAAATTTATATGGGACCACTTCTGAAGTATTACCAACCAAACAAAAAAAAAATCATCAAAATCAGTTCATAATTGGCAGAGTAATCGCGTAACATATATACAAAAAAAAAACATATAGTAGAACCTCCTTTTTTGAAGTCTGTTGAAAATCATCAGGCTTTTTTGGCTTGGAGGATCTAGCTCTCGGCTGCGTGTATAATCAAAGTTTTTTGGTGAAGGATAACACCGTCACCGTACCGTTGATTGAATAGGGATGAATAACCATTTTCAAACAATCCTTTTTGCATAAACATCAGAAAAGTTCGTAAAGCGAATATAATAGCCTACTCGCAAATCCATGACTGGCCAATTAAAAGTTCTGTCAGTATTCAAACTCTGTTCCATCTGGCAAATCAATCAGCTTTTCAACAACCGTCAAAAAGCAAATCAAAAAAACATCGTGAAAGTTTTAACAAAATTCCAGTGGACCAAAATACAGGGAAAAATAGCTCATTTTCATACAGGTATCTTGTCGTATTACTCAATTTTGTGTAGAAAGTGAATTTGACCCAAGTATATTTATTATGCTTTTTCTAGCCAATCATGCTTTCGTTGAGTGGAAAGTTGGCCATGATGAGTTCTAGCCTACCAGCGCCACGTATTATAGGAACGCTGTAGATTATATGAAGCGTTCAGGCGCGGAACCTTTGAGGTAGGCTTACATTTTTCAGATGCAGAGCCATGGTGACACCATGGTAACACCATGACACAATGGGACTGTTGATGAGGGTTCTTCTAGTCCTGAGTGCTTTATTTCCGCTGTTGGGTTTCGCGAGTTGCTGTACTAGGAAGGTCTACATTGCTTGCAGACAGCCAGCGCCTTGTAGCAAGTGAAAGTAAAGGTAAATGAACTGTTTGACACACAACGGAAGACCTATAACTTGGGTTTAACAATACTTGGTATTACTGTAGAAGAAATCTGCGATATTTATCCTAAGTACCAAAGACTGAAAACAAACAGTAACGTCGCAACAGAAACACTCCTTCACTTAATTCTATATATTTTCTATGAGCCAAATGTTGTATACCTAATCTCTTATCGTTTATCAATATTCTTGCATAGAAATAGAACTTCTTGTTTCAGCTTCCGAAATGGCAAATTTCGACGCGAACCGTCTCTACTCAATATTGTTCGCAATATTTTCGGTTTTTATTATGGGTGCGGCATCGTGTTGCAGGAAGAAAATCCCGTGCTCTGGAAAAGCCCCTTGCCGTCGTGGCCCCTACCGACCCTAGGTCACTAAAATATACCTAACCTTTAAACTGGAATGGGTGCCAAGCAAAATCAGAAAACCTTTCGATACGGCTACACAAATATTAAGATAACCGCAATCCGCGAGTAGCCATGTTTTAATGTTGACAAGATTGCAGTTTTTACTAAATATTAACATGATTTAATGCTCATGAAAAATTAAAACTAAGAATTGCGATCATCGACCCGCTTTCCAAATATTACTTGCGCTTTTCTGGTAGCGATCAATTCGTTTTTCATGTGATATTTGGGTTTAATCAATGTACCTCAATGTGATCGCTTTGATATAAAAAGATGAAATGAAATAAAAATGTAAAATTCAACGTTAAGCCTTTTGTTTGTTTTAGTTTGTTAATTGTTTTAGAAATTATTTTCGTGTGTATATTATGTAAACGTTAAAGCTTTGACTTGGGTCAAATTCCACCTGTAGTTTTATTTCCTTAGTTTAATTAGTTAGTTTTAGTTTAGATTTAGTTTGGTTGGTGGAAAGACTCAAATCAATCCTTTTTCGTTTGCAGGAACAAGATGCAAGGGAAATAAATATGGACTTGAAATGGCAATACAACCTTATATTATGTAGAAGTTAAGACGAAAAGATAATTCATAAAACGTAAGTACCTACAATCAACATACGTTATTATATGTAGGTGTTGTAGGTACATTGTTAAAAAGAGATCTAACAATTATCTCATCATTGTGAAATATTGTAATAGCGAAAGTTTTTGTTTTTGTCTAATAGACATTGAGCTTATATCTATAGAGTCACAAACGTGCAAAAAAAATTCTGCGGCAAAACTTTTTGAACTACGATAACACAAAAGCACCCAAGCCTACATTGAACAGTATACAATCGAAATAACGTCTAAATTCGAACAACTGTGAACTATATAATGCACGTATGCGTGTACAACGGCACTCGGACGTTTTTTGACTGTTTTCACTTAGAGATTGTGACTCTTTAGATATTAAGTTCAATGCTAATAGAGTAGGTACCTATATATTTACATACTTTAACCTTTTTGAAATGGAGGTAGACAACTTAATGTACTTATTTAGCTAAAATTGTATTAACTATAATTATAGTAAGTAGTAACTTATAGTAAAAACGAGTCAAGTTGAAAAACTAATAAAATAATAGTTTACAGGATTTTTACAGAACATTACAATCGGTGCTGAAGACGTAGTTATATCCTACAGGTGCGAACCGTACCTACATAAAAGGTATGTGCCACTTTTCAACCGATTTCAAAAGAAGAGATTCTTAATTCGACTGAATGTTTTTTTTAATTTTTTTTTATGTATGTTACGCGATTACTCCGCCAATTATGAATTGATTTTTTGTTTGGTAGTTAATACTTTAGAGGTGGTGGACTCATATACATTTTATGGAAATCTGATCAGTAGTTTGGTTTTTAAATCAAAATTACTAGAAAATATGAAGATGTCATCCAGGTATTCGAAGTTGAAGTCAGTTGTTTTTTTTTAAATAGCGTATTAAATTGCATATCTTTGTAACCAAAGCTCTGTTTTCTAAACAGAGCTCGCGCACATTAGGTACGGCCGGTCAGACCACAACGCCACAAATCGTAATGTAAAATTCTCCAGCATAATTTGGTACATATAGTTTGCAACATTGCACACTACATGGGGCCGCACCGCGTTTTTTCTTAAAGCACTGCGAAGCTGGACATGTGTCCTAAACTGCATCAAGAACAACCGGAGGACGTCCTCAGCAGGTGAGCATTCTGCGACCTCCAAACCACCTGCCAAGCGTGGGGATTATAGCCACCTCGCCCTTAGCTTGGTGGTTAAATCCCCACGCTAGGGCTTCGTTCAGCAGCGGACGTTTTCTGGCTGATGATGATTGCGGCCCGCCGCAATAGGCTAGATGACTGGTTTTTTTTAAATTATCCTATTAAAATATGGCCCATAAATATAGCTGATTAATGAAAAGAAAATGAAAATCGGATCAAAAATAAGCAACTTATAAGCATTTTAATATCATGCTAGACAGAGAGGCGAAACAGCAAACTGTGACGTCACTTCTCTGTACGCCATATACATTCTATTCTGACAAGTAAGGCGTGACGTCATTTTTTGTTTTGTGGGAAAGGGACAGAGTTGGCTCTACCAAAAACATTAAACGCTTATATATCAGAATATTAATAACCGATTTAAATTATTTTTTCAATAAATATACTATATTTACTTAAATTCTTCTTCAAAGCTATTGGCTTCAACGATTTAAACATCAGTCATCTACCCTATTATGCGCTAGCAAACTTTAGCTGTTGTGTTGCGTTTTCTACAAATGACAATTTTATTTTTTATTTTTTATTATACATTTCCTAAGTTCACACACCTCACATCACATTGCGCCGTAGTTGCCTTAGTGAGGTTTTGACCACTGATGAGTTGTGATGTAGAGATGGTATGGTACGGTTTCTTGATGGTAAACGCACAAGGGTGAAGACATATTTGGTGTCGTTAACCTATCCCGAGGTGATATCGCGCTCATTTTTGGGAGGATATATTTTTGCTTATGCAATGGAGAGCCGAGCGAGACGTTCGCCTGGCAGTACGCATCACTCCTGCCCATAACAGTAGCAGTGCCAGAATTGTGAAATTGCGTACAGAATCCTGCGCCGCACTGCACTGCGCTCTTCACCCTGATATATGGTGTCAAATCTCTCCATTTATGCCCAGTGATGATATAAGTACATTATACATGTGCAGAAGCTGTTGTGATGCGCGCGTCGCTAAAGCGAGTGGCGCTATTGGTGTACCTGGTGGCGGCCTGGGTGCTGGGTGCGGCGGCCTGCGGCGGCAAGAAAGTCATACAGTGTACCCCCGACAACCCCGTCTGCAAAAGATAAAGTACGACTACACGCTTACCCTGGGGAACCTCGGTATGTCCTAAAACTGCATCCAGATCCAGCAAAAGACGGGCAGCAGCGTCCTCTCGGTTAACGGTGGTAAGCATTCTGCGATCCTCAAGCCGTCTGACAAGCTAAGGGGATTATGGCAACCCTTCCCTCTTTACTAACGGGGAGGCTTTCGTCCAGCAGAACGTCTTTTGGCTGATTAGTGAGAAAGAGTGAGACACTCTTAGCTATTTTAAAATAATGCTAACGTGCTACAGCATAAGACAGCCACACAACCCATACAAGAGAAAAGTACAGATAATAAAAAAACTTTTCAACCCTGACAGATTCGGATTCACACGACTAGGTGGCAGTCTCTGTCGAGCAAGATTCATATTTTACGTTTGACGAATTATTTCTCATTGTTTCATCTTGTAAAACAATCAATGAGAGCAATGGGACCATGTCCCAGCTAACAATGTAGCGAGGCATACGAAGGAAATGGGGGAAAATTGTTCCTACCGGTGGGATCTAATAGATTTAAAAAAACCTTATTAGATAATAACTCTCCATATCTCCTCAGGAACTCTGGTTTCTGGTAATGGACACAGCGTTCCTACAGAGAGTTTGGGAGGTTTGGCAGAACGAATTCTGACAGGTTAAAAAAGAACCTTAGTAGAGGACGTCTGCCAAATTATAAATGTCAGTGTTTATAAACCAGGTATAGCGTGTCTGGCAATGGATACAACGTTCCTGCAGGAAGTGCTGGTGCTGGTGGTGACGCTGCTGCTCTCGTACCTCGAGTCCTGCTTCGGCTGCCAGAAGACGACTTACGTCACCTGTAGCGAAGGCAACGCCAAGTGCGAGAAGGACAAGTGAAAGAAGTTGCTCTTTGAACAGGTCTAGATAAACGTTTTCTTTTGTTGTAAAGTTTAATATCGTAATTTTAACATTATTATTATCAATCTATCATACATAGGGCATAAACATGCTGGACATAAGCCTCTCTTCGTATACAGTCACTCCGTCGAGTCTCAGGGTGTCCTACAATAAGTTTGCTGATTCTTGGTTTCTACTCTAGAACACGTCTACCTCAGCAATTATTCGATTTGTACTAACTTGGATAAATAGTCTCTTTTTCTAGTTTTTTACTATTTGATGATCAGTATATAAAGAAGGTGAACTAGCACAACCACCCTAGCCCTTGGAGGACTGACCCTTGTCAATGCCTAGTCGGCCCTGGAGAAATTATATCTACAGCTCAAAGAGTTTCTCTGCGCCGTGCCCCGTACTTTAACCAAGATGTATCCATTTCTCGACCAGACGTATGCTCAAATAAAATATTCCATGTAGCTGTTGCAGCGTGCAAAATTAACACACACCTCACATACGCACGCAAACATAAACCCCTCATGTGCCACTCATACTGTGTCGCTCGAACACACAATATATTGATATTATATTGATATTTTATTGATTGATTTATTTATTGTTTAAATTAAATAAAGAATTGAATTGAATTACAACATTATAATGTGATTGTTTCAGTTGGTATCTAGGATGCCGTTCATAAACGCGTTCTTACTGGTGTTTCTGCACATTGCAATATCGTGGCTGGAAGTGACGCAGGGCTGCAAGAGGAAACGATGCCGCCCCTGTGGAGGTGGCAGCTGCGAGTTCCGCCGCCCCGGGTACGGGGGCCCGCTCAAGGATATCAATATTGTTGTGAGAAAGGTGAGATCTGCTCTGCATCAGCCTTCTGCTATAAGGGGCCTGGGTATGTCCTAACACTACATCAAGACCACCGGGGGACATCCTCTTAACGGTGTTGAGTATTCTGCGATCTTCAAGTCCTGCATAGCGTGGGAATTATGGCAACCCTTCCCTTAAGAAAAGGCCTTCGTCCAGCAGTGGACATCTTCAGGCTGATGAGCTGAATGAGCATAGGGCTAGCCTCGAACGGCGATATTTTCAATAAGCTGGCAGGATTTTTCACGATGTTTTCTTGCACCGAAATGCCAGTGGTATGTATGAGTTTTGTGTCCCAGCTTGCAGCTGGAGTCTGGACGATCAACGCTCCGCTTACCTAGGCCATTTACTTTTTAGTTAGTGGATGATACAAATGTGTGTTGTCGGCAGCCAGCGACATGATCCCCCGGTTCCTGGCGCATCTTCTGTACCTGCTGATCTCGGTGGCAGCGGCCCGCGGCTGCAAGAAGATGCCGAAAAAACCTGCGACTTCACCTGCCCACAAAACTATGAGCTGTTGTCAATCGGTAGTGAGTACTTAATATTTAACCTACCTATGACTTGACTCGACTTGACGCCATGTCAAGTCGTGAACGGCGCCTGCTTGCGGTTGCGGGGCGACTGCTCGGAGTATACACGCAATTCTAGCAATACTGAGTACTTAAATACTTAGTTAAGTTATTTTGGTACACAATTTTGTAAAGTCTTTAGCTTTTAAGTTTTTAAGTACTAATTATAGTGAGCAAAAGTTTTTTATTTTTGAAAAAAGGCACGCCGCATTCCGTGGAGCTAAGATACAAATAATTAAATAATCCACGCTATATGAACATGACACGATCTTCTCGTTCCTCCTGAAGGGGTATTCTAACTCAATCGTAAAGTTTTCCACTCGGAAACTACACTTTTTGTCTCTTCATTCTCAGTACAAAAGACGGAGAAGGTGAGTGTAGTTGTAGAGTGCGAAATACGGGGGCTGGAAGGATTACGCACATTGTGCATTTGTCACTCTCGCGTGTTGCCGCTAGTTGCACGCGTGCCTCGGCATTGCAGTGGAATATCCACACACAACAAATAGAATGCAAATTAACCTGCCATGAATAGGTATGACATGTTTATTGTGGCTTAGCTGTGTTTAGAGGCATTGTCTATGGCAGTGAATATTCTGTGCTTGATACTATTAGGTTTTCTTGTAGTTAATTATGTGGTCGATTTTGAAGTTTTAAGTTGACTGAACTAAACTAACTAAAGTATTGCTGTACTTAGCTAACATGCCTAGTAAAAAAGTGACAGCAATATTTTAATTAGTTTGAACTGTCAACTAAAGCCTTCAAAATTGACCACATAGGACATAGATATCTATAAACGTATCTCCCAGGGCTTATACCATCCATCCAGTCCATTCCATTATCACCGTCGCTGGGCTAGAAGAGAAAAACTGAAGATGAAATCGCAGAATGCTCTTCTGAAACATAAATAAATAAATAAATAATTTTGTAGCATAACAATTTTTTGTTACTGTAAAAGTTTGGCCTACCTTTTGCGTTGCCTGTGATGCAAAAATCATCGCTGTTGGGTAGTAGTGCAATAATGTGAATAGTTTCACAATAGGTAATATGTATGAGTTTTTTAATTAACTCACAAAATAGCTGACTGGCAACAAAACAAATCATCGAAAGTACATTTTTTATATGTGCACAAATAACGAAGTTATTAAAGATAAAGATAAAGATTCATTTAATTGCATTGAACACGAGTAGAAACATGCGTTTGTTGACATTAAATGACAGATGACTCCCTCCCAAATAGTTTGAACGCTTATATTTCAGAACTTTACCAGCCTATAATTTATTTTATTTTATTAGCAATTATTTTTTCGACGTAAGCTTACGATTCAGTTAAACTCTCCATTTATCCTATTAAATGTAATAATTTAAACATATGCAAATTTATTAATTTTAAATAAGTGCTATTATACTAAGAGCCTAGGTAATTTCTCCCTGCAGTAAAAGTAGGTACCTATTTATTTATTTATTTATTTATATAGAAACGCCAACAGTACACATATTAAATAATTTCTATAGTAACATTTTCATGACTAAAAAGTTAACCCTTAACAGGTGTTTACATCATTCAAAGACATATATAAGAATTTAGTTGAGAATAAAAATACAAAGGACATACATGCACTGCACAGTGCAGCACATACCCACTGCTCTATACAGAATAACATTAACATATCTGAAACGGTCTAATATAATATTATATATAGTGCAGTACCTATAAAGTTAACGAAAAACTATATACCTACTTATTATTAGACAATATAACTTGACATTGATTTTGATTTACCTATATGAAGTGTCGTCACTCTAACCGAGAGGACGATTCTGCCCGTACGATGATTCTGGATACAGTTTTAGGACATCCCCAGGTTCATTGTCTTACTTTGTGTGTTATTTTTAGAGAATAATGTCGACATGATGAAGATTCCTCGCGTGATTCTCCTGGTGCTGTACGTCCTCTGCGCTGCGGCGGAGGCGTGGTGCTGCAAGCGGCGCGACCAGTGCGTCGATACCTTTCCCTGCTCTTACTATAAAGCCTGTGCCACTACGTTGCCGAAGGTAATAAGAGATGTAAGTATTATAGATGGTAAAATCATCATCAACAACAACAGCCGGAAGACGTACACTGCTGGACGAAGGCCTCTCCACTAACAGGGAGGGTTTGCCATAATCCCCACGCTTGGCAGGCGGCTTGGGGATCGCAGAATGCTCACCACCGTTAACCAAGAGGGCGCTGCTGCCCGTCCTCCGGTGGTTCTGGATGCAGTTTTAGGACATACCCAGGTCAGATGGTAAAATACAATAGTAAATTAAAAACAAGACACCTGTGTTCAATAGGACCTTTCGTCATTGGTGCTTGCCAAGCATAATCAGTTCTGACTTTTAGATGAAGGCGATTATAAGTCCTATCTCTACTCTGCTACTGTATTATAAGCCCAATCGGAAACATTTTCACTCGGAAGCGACACGACATCTGTCTCCGTCACACTAAATGCAGAAGATGGAGATGGTCATAGTAGTTTTCGAATCGAATGCGATACGATTGGGCTTAGAATACGGGGGTGATTTAGTTTTTACCCTGCCAGCATCCTTAGGCCACGTTTAAGGCCTCATTGAGGAGTGGGGTGACAGCAACGGTAGCCGGAGTGATTGTAGCAGGAAAGCAAAGACACATAGACTTAAAAATAGGTATAGGTTTTGTTTTAGTGGTAGAACTCTTGCGACAGAATACGCTTGGGGAAGTATCACAACTTGACAAAAGTGTGCAATCTTTGCTTTATTGCGGTTTGAAGGGCAATGTAACCGGAGAAGTTACTGAGCATGAAGAGATTAGACAGCGCAGTGCAGTGCGGCGCAGGATTTTCTTCGCAAGTTCACAATTCTGGTACTGCTGCTGTTATGGGCAGGAGTGATGCTTACCACTAGGTTCGGCGGGATGACGACGAAGATGACAGCCGCCCGCTGGGATCACCAACGCTGCCTGTTGTTTCAGAAATAGCCGATATGGAGCTCTCCCGTCTCGCTCTCCTGCTGGTCTACCTGCTGCTCGCCATAGCCGACGGATGGTGCTGCAAACGAAGAGAGAAGCTGCCGAAGTACTGTCTCCCATGCACTTATAAAGGACCTATCATTACGATTCTGGAGCCTAAACAGGTATTTCCGTATTTCCAGTTATTCGGTAATCCAGTAATTTTGATTTAAAAACCAAACTACTAAACAGATTTCGATAAATTTATATGGGAACACCTCTGAATCACCTACCAAACAATAAAATGATCACAAAATCAATTCATAATTGGCGGAGTAATCGAGTAACATACATACAAAAAAATATAATGTCGAATTGCATAAAGAGATTTCACATCTTACATATCACAGGATGACGGTCGCAATTTTAACATTCTGGCTACGCTACTGTTTTAAGCACCCATGACGCTTATACCACCAGACGAACGTCTCGCTCGTTTCGTCATTCAATTCCAGAAAAAAAGAAAGAAATCAAGAAGTAGCTGGGTAGTAGGTACTTAAAATAGTTGTCATTACTTCCAGAAGTAGTCTCTATATGAAGCTCCCCTACCTCCTGTTGGTGCTGCACTGCTTGCTCCGCTCCGTCGTGGAAGGCTGCAGACGGCGGACGAAGAAGTGTCCAGACGGCTGCCTCCCTTGCACTTATAAACGACCTATCATAACCATTCTGGAACCTAAGCAGGTCGGTCTGATCAATGGCATCAATCACCTTTTTTTAATGTAATCAAATGACAATACGAGCAAGACGTTCGCCTGGTGGTAAGCGTCACGCCTGCCACTAACAGTAGCAGGGCCAGAACTGTGAACTTGCGAACACAATCCTGCGCCGCACTGCACTGCGCTAGTCATCCTGAGATATTACATGGTATATGCCTTCAAAACAACTGTATAGATTCATATATGGCTTGCGCTGAACCTGGGTATGTCCATAAACTGCAACCAGACCCACCAGAGGACGAGCAGCAGCGTCCTCTTGATTAACGGTGGTGACCATTCTGCTGTCCCCAAGCCGCCTGCCAAGCGTGGGGATTATGGCAACACCCCTCTATTAAAGGGGAGGCCTTCGTCCAGCAGTGGTCGTTTTATGGCAGACGACGATGGCTTGCGCAAATATGATCATGTCTCCCAATTTCGCACAAAACTCAAGTGGCTTCCCATTCGCCTTCGCCGGAATGCTCATATCCTATCCTCTCTCTTCTCTACAATATTCTCTTCAACCCAAGTCGCGAGTGAATAGGTTTCTTCTAGGCAAGCGTGCTCCATCGTAGGCGCTGCATCTTCGTTTATCATCAGACGAGATGGCGATCGGAATAGAGTCTTTGTCATGCAGAAACGAGCCATACGTGCTATATGTGGTGTCCAGAACGATGTCTCATGCGTAGAGCTATTTAGGGAACTTCAGATACTGCCCTTGTCATGTGAGTTTATTTACCAGATAGCCCTATTCACCCATGTTAACCTAGAAACGTTCCAACGTAGGGGCGTTCACAGCACGTTAGCTTTACGAAGCAATAAAAAGAAAGACCAACTGATAACCCCGACGCACCGTCTCGTCAAGTCGGAGAGGTCAGTGTATATTTTGGGGCCCGCGATCTACAACCGTATACCAGCTTCCATTCGGGATGCTCCTTCCACCGGGTGCTTCAAAACCAAGCTCAGAGCGTGGTTGCAAGAGAATTTGTTTTATGACATTGAAGCTTATTTTAAAATAAGAGATTATTAACATATTTTTTATAATTATTATTTCATTTTATTGTGACATACTTAATGAAATTTGACGTGTAACTTTGGTGTTATCAATAAACTATTTGTATTTGATTTGTATTTGCAGTCAAACGAAAGCCTATAAATTATTATTTTTTTAAACCCACGTTATTTAAAAGAGAATTTCACGTATTGGCACAACTTTCATTCCCTCCCTCTCAGATCGAAGAACAACTTATCTCTTAAAACACCTTCTGCCCGTTGTGAAACATACAATGGGAAGTCGTTTGCATTCCAAGCAGTTCAGCTGTGGAATGCTTTGCCTGTGTCTATCAGACTTGCTCCGTCGCTCGCCATTTTCAAAGAAAATGTCAAAAAATAATTTCTTTCGCAAATGCGTTCTCAATAATGCTAATTATATAATTATTTTATGGTTAGGTAATTTAAGTATTAGTATTGTTATTTTCAAATTGTAAGTTAAGTTCTATGTAATGATCTTGTATTTATTCAATATTGCACACGCCGTCTTCTATATGTTCTTCGAATCTTTTCCATCCAAAGGTTGCCTGGGAGAGATCGCTTTTTGCTATAAGGCCGCCAATTGTAACACTAGTTTTAAGTTCATTTTTCTGTTGTGATCATCATGACTGTTATTATTTCTTTTGGTGTGTACAATAAAGAGTTAATCTATCTATCTTCATACCCAGTAATTTCTCTGGTAACATTACCCTTCAAACCGGAACACAGTAATGCTTGCACACTACTGCTTGGCGATTGAATAACTGGCAAAGGTGTGGTACTTCCCCATGCAGATTCTGCAGTAGAGTCCTATATACCACTACAAAAATAATGCTATTAATCGATTCGTGTGGTAACACTTTTGCATTGATTGGTCTCGGTTCCAGCAGAGTTAGCGTGTTGCACCTGTGGCGGCTGCTGGTGGTGTACTGTTTTCAATCCCTACTGGTCGACCCGTCGCGATGCCGACGACGGCGCGGCTCCAGCTCCATACTTCGCTCTTACTCGGATATGCTGCGCACGCCCTGCCTATGGTGAGTTAAGACTCGTACTGGTAGGACTCTATTGCAGAGTCCGCCTGGGAAGTACCACACCCATGGAGGATAAGGAGTTGCGATGAGCGACTTGCAGCCGTAGCTCCTATTTTGCGGACAGAGTGTGTGACGTCACACTTATTTGCTCAGTCTGCTAACGTCCGCCACGCGTAACGGTCATTCAAACTTACATATTAGACGTACGATATTTAATGTTTTTACTCAGTAACAGTAAAAATGAAATAAGTAAGTTTAAAAGTAGGTTAAAAGTAAGTTAAAAATAAATAAGTTTCTTTATGTAAAAATGACCGAGGGAAAAATTTACATGACATGATTGGCATCAAATTTCATTCGTAAGTAATTTTATTTCTTTTACTCTGTGACCACACCTTTGCTAGATATTCAACCGCTAAGCAGTAGTGTGCAAGCATTACTGTGTTTCGGTTTGAGGAGCAATGTTACAAGAGAAATCACTGGGCATGAAAATATTTGACATCTAACATCTCAGGGTGGCGCAGTGCAGTGCGGCGCAGGATTGTGTTCGCAAGTTCACAATTCTAGCACTGCTGCTGTTAAGGGCAGGCGTGATGCTTGCCACCAGGTGAAAGTCTTGCTCCTGTCGCCACTTGACTTACATATATGTCACATCAACAGCCGGAAGACGTTCACTGCTGGACGAAGGCCTCCCCCTAATAGGGAGGGGTTGCCATAATCCCCACGCTTGGCAGGCGGCTTGTGGATCGCAGTGTTACCACCGTTAACTAAGAGGACGCTGCTGACCGTCCTCCGGCGGTTCTGGATGCAGTTTTAGGACATACCCAGGTCCATATAAATGTAAAATAACATAACTGGATTACCAAGACTATGCCTAAAGGCTTGGCCTAGTTTGGGACCCATTAGTACTTGCCTTCCCAACACAAATTGTAATTTCAGTGTGCCAATAAGCGTAATTATCTTATTGTGTATGTAAATCTTCTTTTTGGTATGTAATAAATATTATTATTTGTGTCCATCCTAAGGTTGCCAATGCTTTTAGCGACAAGGCCGCCATGTCCTAAACTAGTGTTTACGTGCTATTAATCTTTTGTGTATTTTTTAGTTGTGAGTATAATAAACGGCCTTACCTAAAATAATCTCGTTTCTCTTAGTCACTGCTTAAGTTTCTCTGTCTTGTTCTTGCATGTACACTTCACGTCAGAGAGAAGATGGCAGAGAATCTTAAGCAGTGACTAACAGTTGAAAAGTTTTTTTAAGTAAGACTGAAAGAGTTTATCTGTATTTTCCTTCACAGCGTCAATGGTCGATGTGATAATTCTACTGGTCTACTTGACTCTCTTGTCTTCCACGTCGCAATATACGGACCCACGTTTCTGAAGATACGAGAAGCCTACATTTAGAAGAAGCCAAATGTCAGGACTACCAAGAAGCTGGTGACGTTTGTCTCTCTCTTTTTAATACATGTAGAATGAGAATGATGCTAGCTGGAGGTCAGAATATGTTGGATATTAAATAGGTGTTCCGATGTACTTATGACTTTTATTTATATAGGTACCTACTCGTAATACCTAAATAACTACCTATATGGGCGTTTTGGCGGGAACACGGAAAAATCATGTCGCTACATTCTATTATTTTCTTATACTTGTTTATTTCGCGAATTAATAATAAAAAATGGTGGTATTTTATTTATTGAGTGTTTAATTACATGCACGTGTGGGCAAGTAATATAATGTGGTATAACGTGTATTTCCGTGTTGTTTTCAAAACTCCGTAAACGCTCATAGTAAAGTCGCCACAACTTTACTAGGACATGACTCGGACTCGACTAGTGACTAATTTCGTGTGACTAACTGTGATTTCAAGACATATTTGAGTTCACGATAGGTACTATAATAAACTTGAAAATTCGTAAACTTGACACTGCCAGAATGCACAAAGTGCGATGCCAAAAACTAAGGAAAAAAACTACCTTACTATAGGAATAATAAACCTTGCCAAAATAGAGTAAGTGTATCTACTAACACTGCCGCCGCCTGAAACGACGCGGTGGCGGTGTCTGGCTGTGGCGCGTGCACCACCATTTCCTCTTGGTCATACTGTCCCATAATGCGGCTAGGCTAAAGAGCGCTACTATCGCAAATAGTTCTAAATACATACTAGCAACCCAGTTTCCTAGAATACAACAATTCAAATGGGAAGTTGGGAGTTTTGGCGGGAACACGGAAAAATCATGTCGTTGCATTTTATAATTTTCTTAAACTGGTGTTTTTTCGCGAACTAATGATTAAAATTGGTGGTGTTTTATTCATTGAGTGTTGAATTACATGCACGAGTGTGGGCAAGTGATATAATGTGGTGAAACTTTGTCTTTTCGTGTTGTTTTCAAAACTCCGTAGAAGCTCATATTAAAGTCGCCACAACTTTACTAGGGCATGACTTGGGCTCGACTATGACTGGTTTTGTGTAACTGACTGGGTTTTAATGACATATTTGTATATTTAAAAAAAGAAATCTCCATATTCATAAACTTGACACTGGCAGAATGCACAACGTGCGATACCAATAACTAAGAAAAAAAAATTTGACGTTTTCTGACAGCTGTCAAAACGTAGTTCTACAGCCAAAGGATAACCGGCGCTGGTTCTTTTTTCCTTAGTCTGAGGGCGCTGGCGATATATGGCAACTATTTTTCGCATTTTTCTCGTAAAAAAGCAGTTCACTCACCTTAACTGCTTTACTACACGGTTCGCGTTGGTGAAGTGCTTTCCCAAATTTTCTTGTATAATTTTGTTTAAATTCTGATTAATTGTTATTGTTACGTTACGTTATTGTAATTATTTTTTGTTGATAGTACCTAATTGTTATTTTTATTGATAGTCATTAATTAATTAATTGGCAAGGCGCACTTATTAATTTGCGTGGAATAACGAAAGCTTTAGAAATACTATGGGCAAGTACTTTGTTGTACAAAAAATAACCACAAAAAACGCATGATAGATCTGATATAAATGAAATAAGGTTACTTTATATTTTTTGACCTTTTTACTTCGCTTCATTCGTATAAAATCTTCAGAACCACAGACAAGATACGATACTGAAACTGTTCAAGGCCATATCTCTTCAGGGAGTTTTGGCGGGAACACGGAAAAATCATGTCGTTGCATTCTATTATTTTCTTAAACTTGTGTATTTTCGCGAATTAATGATTAAAAATGGTGGTGTTTTATTCATTGAGTGTTGAATTACATGCACGAGTGTGGGCAAGTGATATAATGTGGTGAAACATGTCTTTTTGTGTTGTTTTCAAAACTCCGTAGAAGCTCATAGTAAAGTCGCCACAACTTTACTAGGGCATGACTTGGACTCGACTATGACTAATTTCGTGTGACTGACTGTGATATCATGACTTATTTGACTTGATTTTTATATAAATACTTGAAAAAATATCTCTTCAGTGCCATCGAACGGATTTTTGTGAACTATTATAATTGTTTTATTGGCTGTCAGAAAATCGCCCATTGGTCCTGCTGGGGAGCATACTCTCTGGCAGGCCCACATTGTACCTAATTTTGGAAGAAGTTCTCACACTGACCAAGCACGTATACAGAGGGGGGGATAGTTGGGATATATCCCCCCCCCCCCCCCCCGAAATCAGACTGAAAAAAAAACGTTTTTAGCCGTCTGTTTATTTGTTCGCTTGCGTGTTCTTTCAATAAGTAGGTAAAATAAAAATATAGATAGATTCTGATCTTTTAGCGACGCCAACGTTACTAGTAGCGCCATCTAACCTATTTAGAGAGAAACCGAGAACGAAGACAGTAATGACATCTATTGTCGAGTTGAAGAACTAATAGTAGAAAGGTCGTCGAGTAGCGGAATATCAAGAAGCTTCCATAACTTTCTGATTCTGCTACCAGGTAGTAGATGGCGCAAGAATATTCCACAGTGTTCCAGAATATGAAAATGTAGTATAAATAAGTCCGGGAAGTCCGGGAACCTGCATGTCAGTTCATTTCGAGAGCGACGCAAGACAGAATCGAGAGCGACAAGCGAGAAAAAAGTGAAATACCTCTGCAATAGTGACAGTATAGTGCAATAGACCAGTTTATTGTGATATTGGTTTCAGTTTCATAGAGAGTTGAGTAAATTTCTTCCGACTTGGTTCACCTGATACTTTGCCCGTGCCATGAAATAAAGGAGAAAAACTTCAAAACCACTGTTTTCATTGGATTCGCCAAATCACCAGTCCGTGACGTGAGATAGTGTTGGACAATTTTGGACCTGCAGACGTCATAATTTGTTGGACCGTTCGCCCTATCTATCACAGATTACTTAAATAAAGTAAAGTAATGTGTGAAATGTGAGTGCTTCTAGATTTGTGCTTGTTTGAACGTATATAAATTGCTGCTGCTAAAATGAAGAGAATTGATAACTTTTTCAAACCAGTGGCAAAAAAAAAGTTACTACTAACGAGGAAAAAACTACTCCAAGCATGGCTTCTGTTGATAGTGGACAACTAGAAACAACTTCATCAAATTTATTATCAGAAAAAAATGTGATTTCTGCCGAACCGGCTGGGAGATGTAGAGATGAAGGAGAATGTTCAACTTCAAAAACGTGTAGTTTAGATACAATGATTATAAGTGAAACTTTTCCTGATATCGGCGTGGTTTCTGATGCCATATATAACACACAGTATCCTGCTCTTGCACTCACAGATGAACAGAAAAAAAAAATTATTACACAGCCGTTTGTCCCAGATGCGTCATTTTCGTTTCCGGCTAGTAGCTTTGGGAAGAGGAAACTTAGATTTCGAAGAGAATGGATGGGATCATGGGAATGGTTAACATATTCGCCGAGGAGGAACGGTGTATTCTGCAAATATTGCGTTGTCTTTTCATCAGGCACCGCTGGAAAAGGTTCCCATCAGACACTTGGAAGTTTTGTCACCAAACCATTTGATAATATTGGGAAGATGCAACAGAAAGATTTCGCGAATATTCTGCTGCTAAATATCACCAGTTTTCTAAGCTATGCGCAGAAAACTTCTTACGCGTCATGGATTCAGCAGCTGTAGACGTTGCATCGCAGCTTAATGATCAAAGACGAATAGAACAGCACTAAAACCTATCGTCGAAACTATCATCTTCTGTGGAGAGCAAGAGTTGCCGCTTCGTGGAGACCATAGAGTAAGTAATGGTGGAGACAAAGACAGTGGACCATTGACTTTAGAAAAGCCACTTGGTAAAGATGGAAAATTCAGGGCTCTGCTGCGATACCGAGCAAGCTATGATAATATCCTGAAAGATCATATCATTACAACCCCTAAAAATGCAACTTATTTTAGCCCTATTATTCAAAATGAAATAATAGATACTTGCGGAAAGATAATTCAGAAAAAAGTTGTGACTCAAATAAATAGTTCAGAGTGTTTCGCGATTCTTGGCGATGAAACTTTAGATGTGAGTGGAACTGAACAGTTGTCTTTGTGTGCGAGATACGTTTATAAAAGTATTTTGAGGGAGGACTTTCTCATTTTCATTGAAGTACACGACCTACGTGCCGAAAATATAAGTGCAGAAATTTTAAAGAAATGTCGGGAGATTGGTTTGAACCTCGATAAACTAGTTGGTCAGGGGTATGACGGAGCTGCTACCATGGGAGGACACATCAGTGGTGTGCAGACGAGAATCAGAAAAGAATTTCCTAAGGCCACATACGTACATTGCTCGGCTCATCGTCTGAACCTAGTTCTTTCAAAAGCTCTTTCAGTTCCCGAGGTGAGAAATTCAATGGGTGTTGTAAAAGAAGTCTGCAATTTACTTCGCAACAATGCAATGGCCGGGAAACAGTTCAAGGAAAATGTGGAAAAGCTCACACCAGAAAGTAAGAAAAAAAGACTGGTCGGCATGTGTGACACTAGATTTATAGAACGTCACGACTCTATAAATGTATTTTGTGAGTTACTCGAACCTGTTGTCATTACATTGAGAGAACTATCCTGCACCAACAGAACTGTTGCCCAAACTGCGTCTACACTCATAGCTGCGATGGAAAAGAGTAGTTTCTTGATTTGTCTAAAAACCTGTGAAAGATTTTTCAGTTACACTCTCCCACTGTCAGCATATTTACAGAACCCTACACACGACCTAGCCTCTGCTATGAAATTTTCTGATGACATTATCGGAAAACTAAAATGGATACGTGACGATGTTAACCCGGTATTTTCGGAAATATATAATAACGCATGCTGCAAAATAGCGGAAGATGTCTTGCAAGTAGAAATTCAGCGTCCTCGAGTTACTGTCCACCAAACTGCCCGAAGCAACGTTCCCAGCGATACTCCTGAAGAATACTTCAGAAGAACTATTTTTATACCGTGCTTGGACGATTTGATATCTGGCATGAATGATAGATTTGCGAATCAAAGAGAGCTGCTTTCTTCTTTAGAAATTATTCTTCCGAAAAATGTGGAGAGAGGAAGATAAGTGAATTAGAAAATATGAAAATTTATTGGGAAGAAAGTGTTGGAGAATCACTAATAAACGCAGAGTACAGTATGTGGTGTGCCAAGTGGAAAACCACAGATAAGAAACCAGTCGAAATTATGGAAATTTTAGACACGTGTGACAAAATTTTCTTTCCTACCATTAACAGGCTAATACATATTCTGGCCACCCTTCCGGTTTCAACGGCATCTGTGGAGCGGTCATTTTCATGCCTAAAGAGAATAAAATCCTTTCTAAGGAATAGAATGGCGGGCGAGAGGCTTACTGGTCTCGCTCTATTGTCTATTCATTCCGCTTTGGCACCAGATCCTGATATGGTACTAGACGTAATGGCTGCCAGCGGAAACAGAAAAATACTTATATAATCTATACTCTATACTATAATAATAATCTATACTAATATTATAAAGAGGAAAAATTTTATTGTTTGTTTTTTTTTCACGGGCAAGTGCCTTTATTAACTAAACAAAACAATGCAAACAAACAAACAATCAAATATTTGCTCTTTATAATATTAGTATAGATAAAACACTTATAAGTGTATGACTAAACTACGGACGGTACTTCTTTAAGTTATTAAAAATTATAGTACAGTGATTACAGCGATGTTTACACAGTTCACATGGTTGTTTCAATGTTTGTCCCCCCCCGAACCAAAAGTCTGGATACGTGCCTGACACTGACGTGTTTTCCACGATGTTGTCAGGAAAAGTTTGTTTCAAGACTCGCTAATCCATAGATCCCGCAAACAAAAATCTTAAAGAAAGTTCGAAATTCGTATATAATACGTTTATATACGAATCGTAGTATTTAATTACTCTATGATACGAATTTCGAAATAATGTCCATATTGAATGTACCGCCCGAAGGCCTGGGGCGTGGCTTGGCGGCTGTAATAGGCGATTAATTTCTCTTTATTTATGGAGGCCGATAATCGCTATTGGCATGTCCAAAGAAACATTTCCTCGAAGACAAATAAAGGCTGTCCTTTTGAAATATAGAAACAAACCATTTAATTTATATAAAAGACTTTATTACCTATTAAACTTATACAATCGAATACAATTTTAACACTAATTAACAATAATCTCTGAAAAAAATTAACATTTTTTCTAAAACTATGGTTAAGTAGCATTTTCATAAAAACGGAAGATTGGGCTGTTACGAAGATCATAGCCCGCACTTATGACAATGTACTAAGGTTAATAATTCTACAACACCAAACCCGAACAAAATTTTATAATATTTAGTAATTTTAAAACTAAATTTTAATTTATAATTTTTTTATTTAATAACAGCGTGTTTCTTGAAGTCATTAAAAAACTTTTTTAAGGCTTAAATTCCACTGAATGGCGCCTTGCTAAGACCCTAGCATATTAATAACTACAGACTCTAGTGATAACCTAAAATGTTCAAATGTGAATACATGAATACATAAACATGAATAACGCAATGCGATGTATTCAGTGTGTTTTTGAACACCGACGCCAATAGATGGGTGGGTTTTAAGTTTATGTATGCGTGTTTGTACATCGTAGCTTCGATGAATGAATTTTGATTTAGTATTAATTTTCGTTTGAAAAGTTACTTGGTCGATTGAAGTAAATCATAGCTAAGAAAGCTATGAATCTGTTATTAAAGCACAGTAAGAAAAATTCAGACCTCTGGCAGGACTCGAACCTGCATACGAGCAATCTCTGGGTTTCCGTCCCAACTGCTTTGCCAATTAAGCTATTTAGCAATTAAGTCTCTGCCTTAGTTGTCATAATTCTGATACTGTTTCAAGCTAACAACTAAAGCGTTGGTGGCGCCAGAGATTGCTCGTATGCAGGTTCGAGTCCTGCCAGAGGTCTGAATTTTTCTTACTGTTTAAGCTTTTAAAAACATAGAACATCCCAAAGTGTGGAAACACTTCATACAAAATATTCTATGAATCTATGATTTAAGAAAGTTGGAACATTTGGAATATTCTTTAACTTGGTATAGTTTTTCTTGTGATCAGAATAATCGGAGATATCCATAGGCACTAACGCTAAGCAGGCTGCGTGCACGCCAATCCATTTTCAGCCTTAAGACATACAAGAAACGCGTCAGTTTTACACGACATCGAATATTGTTTCAAAATCGTTTCATAAAGATTTTACAATTTAGAGCGAGAAACTCAAAACAAACAAACCCAAACATTCCGTCCCATACAACATTTAACTTAAACAATAATAGAACAAAATTAAATAATGCCAATAATAATAATTTTATTTACACTTCGATACACTCGCAACTAATTTAACTAAGATATTTTTAACAATTTTAATCATTTTTAAATTTTAATAACTTACATAGGAAAAGAAGTTAGCTATGAAGTCTACTGTGATATATAATATGACTGCAAAAGTAACTTAGTTTTAAAGGTCGTGATACGAAAATCTAACATAAAATATACCTATTTTTTATTTATTGCATGTCTTGCGGCCTTACTCACATTTGCAGTAAGGGGTAGGCTAATTATTTGATTATTCAATTATTCACTACCTTGGTTTGGGGGCAAGCATTGCTTAGTTTGGGGCTAGATGATAGAAAAAAAAACTCGCCCGTTTAGCCGATGCGTTGAGAAAACTCAAAGCCAACCGTAATCGCAATGAAAATAAGGCCCCAAGGTTATCAGAAAGCAATAGTATGGCTTCTATAATGGAAAGTCCTTATACACAACACTCGTAAATTGTTGCACCACTTCCTAAATATGTAGGACTATCCGACAACACTAGAAACCATTTTACGGTATTTTTACAGTTTTATAATTTTATATTTCCAATTGTAAACACCTGGACTTAGGCATGTCCTAAATGTGTATCCAGACCCACCGGAGGACGGGCAGCAGCGTCCTCTCAGTTAACGGTGGTGAGCTCTGCGGACCTTTTAAGGGGGCCTTCGTCCAGCAATGGATGTCTTCTGACTGATAATGAAATTGGATAATGCAAATCCAAAGGCCGAGCTTCGTTTCCGCGTCTTCATTCTCTAGATAATAGGTAAACAGATACATTATCATCATAATCAACCTTCCATAAGTCCACTGCTAGATATAGCATCTTCCAAGACAAGCAAAATAACAATTAAATGTTATATTTTATTGCATTTCCATACGTATAGTTTATCAAACAAGCATTAAATTTGAAAAAAAAAACGACATCAAAGGAAAATTATATGGGGCCGATCTAAAACAAATTTTGAAAAAAAAAATAACGACTACAAACGAAATCTTACTTTAAATGTCTTTTTTGTGCAATATTTAAGAAACAACAAAAAATATATAGGATAGTCGAAGTTCATCCAATTTAGAAAGTGGTAGAACAAAATCGTTTTTATTTCAAATACCAATCACTCTATCACTATTATAGCCTGCGCTGCCCCAGTGTTGGGCTAAGGTCCCACATTCCTTACATATTACAAAAATAAAGTACCTAGATTAAAACTTGTAAAACTAGGCAAATACCAAGCAGGCGTAAGTGGAGTCGGGTGTTTACATACCTATACCATAAGTATATACTAGGAAGTACTGAACACAAATAGATTTTTCTGTTTCAAGACTTATTGCCCATGTTTCGATAGTTACTATGGTAAGAGCTCTGGTCATACCGATTGTCATACTAATTAAACTATGAGGAGAGCATAATTTGTAAGTGTTCCCAGTTATGAAGTAGTTTGTAGCATTATGGTCAATGGTGGATTCTGTAGTAAATATTATGTACTTTAATTTATTCTAAGACAGCATGCTACTATTCAATAGGCTAGATGACTGATATTTTTTTATTATCTTATTAAAATGTGGCCCATAAATATAGCTGATTAATGAAAAGAAAACGAAAATCCGATCATAAATAAGCAACTTATAAGCATTTTAATATCATGCTAGACAGAGAGGCGAAACAGCAAATCGTGACGTCACTTCTCAGTACGCCATATAAATTATATTCTGACAAGTAAGGCGTGACGTCATTTTTCGTTTTGTGGGAAAGGGACAGAGTTGTCTCTAACAAAAACTTTAAGCGCTCATATATCAGAACATCATTAACCGATTGAAATTATTTTTTCAATAAACATACTATATTTACTTAAATTGTTCATCAAAGCTATTGGTTTCAACGATATAAACATCAGTCATCTAGCTCTAGCATTGGAGAATGGCGAATAAGTGTATAGTTACTGATAACTGGTGAATAAATCTTGTGACGATTTTTGTATTTTTTTACACTTTTAACCTTATATATCTTTCTTCTCCAATTATAGTAATTTATGCTGCGATCGTTAAATGAAACATTATAATATATGTGGATCATTATCTATTACTCATAGTGCTACAATAAACTTTTTTTTTGGGGACGGGTTTCGTGCAAAATTGTCCTTTATCCGCGAGACCAGGGAAGCTCGCCTTTCGTTCCGTTCTAGCTTAAAATAAACATCTGTTCAGTCTCACACAACTGATCAGTACAAGTAATGCAAGTACAAGGGTCATCGCACAATATATCAACTTCATATCGATTCGTTTTGAAATGAAAAAAAAAAAAAAAATTAAGAATGATGATGATGCATTGAAATTATAGATATATAAAAAATAAAGTGTACATTTTTTGCCACAGTGCATTATGGTTTTAAAAAGTTTTTTTTTTTTGACAACTATCCCCATTTATCTGTCTGCCCGTGCCCGTGGTCATGGTGCATGCAAATGCGCCCAAAAAAAGCAAAATATCCCTTATATAATGATAGAGCTGTAATAAATAGCATTGATAGTTTAAAACAGTGTTTTAAAAGAAAATATACCTTATAGCTCAGTTGGTATCACGTCTGCCTTCAGAGCTGTAGGGCGTGGGTCCAATCCCCACCTAGGGCAATAATTTATCTGACGAACATAGATGTTTGTTCTGTGTCTGGGTGTAGTATGTATTATAAGTATGTATTTACAATATACATATATAAGTATTCTATCAGCTATCTAGTTTCCATAATGCAAGCTTTGCTTAGTTTGAGGCTAGTAATGCAGCTTGTTTAAAATATAACACGACGTATAATACAACCAAGATACATGAACTTTAGCGAACATTTTAGCGAATTAACATTCTTCTGGATTGTTCTTGGTTTTTATTCACTTTGGCGTTAAACACAAATAGATAGAAAGACTCGGTGCATACAGAAATTGAAGTAAATATACAAAAAAGAAGAACTGAGAAGATAATTTTAGTAGTGTCGTCGATGTCCCGATATGGTGTGCGAGGACCTTAACTCTCTACATTTTGGCGACATTATATTAGTGGAAGGAAATTCTATTATACATTTTTTATATTTAATATTCGTTTCTATTAATGAATAATGTACAAGATGTTTTGAAATAGATTTCAGTATTAAAAGTTTACAATTCAAGACATTCTAGTACTTCTAATAATACATTGGATCTTCTCTGGGTTCGAATACAGCAGAATTTTCAATGACAAACATCGAATCATCCCGTTTGTGATTTGTCTTGCACGGACTTAGTTCGTTATTGGAAACTCTACTGTACATAACTATAAATAGAGCTTACTTTTTTACTTCAGTACCCAGACGTATTTTCTCATAGCAAATCTCTACTATAAGTTACTAGAAATAGAGCACAAACTTCAACTACACAGCCTGTCCGAACCAGCTATCGGATTTTAAACCTAATCGGAAAGGTTTCCACTCAGAAACTACACTATCTGTCTCCGTCATGCTTAATGCAGAAGACAGAGAAGGTGAGTAGTTTTTTTTAAATTGGGTTTAGAATACGAGGCCTGGAGTGATGTGAATCGTCCATTATAGATTTGACACTAGTTGAGATACCTTTTCCAAAACCCTAATTCCGGAATAACCTACAAGAAAATATATCCCCGCGAAGCGTTAGACGTTTTAATACATTAGGAGATGCCTACGTCCAGTGATGGACAATAAAGGCTGATGATGATGATGATGATGTACGTGTAGCAGAAAAGCCTCGTAAGTTTACCTTTGTACAAACTCGCTTCAACTCTGACATATTTTATTCGTATAGGCATTTGCTTAACCTCCGAAGATCGTTATACAGTGTATTCATTGATAGAGGTGCTCAAGCCTCTTTCGTGCCACTTAGAAGTGACAAGTACTTTATATTGAAATTGAAAAAGACAATACTACTGCCTTAAGATTTTATAGGAGATGCTAAATCGGTGCTCTTATCTTGTTTTATACAATGTGTAACAAAAAGGTTCAACAATTGGCATGTGGCCTAATGTTTAATTTATGACAAATAGCAGGCTTAGTGATGAATATAACTAAATACATTACACATACTGAAAAAATAAATTGTATTGGGTGATACATCTCTGAGATATGAGCGTTTAAAGTTTTAGGTGGGGATAGAGAGGGGATGCTCTATCCCTTTCTCGCAAAGCACGTGTTCGTATAGCATTTATATGCCGCGCCTGAGGCTTGACGTCATAGCTCAGTATAGCGCGCTCTCTGTCAAGCTTGAAATTAAAATACTAAGAACTTATTTATTTCAGAATTATTTTAAATTTTGTTTTCGTAGATAGGCTCTATTGATCATCAGCTTTTTTATGAGGTAATAAAAAAATAGTAGTCATCATGCCTGTTACTGAAGGGTATGTATGTACTCATTATGAACAACTTTAACTATGAGGCCAACCCTGAAATCGCGCAAAATAAATCAGCTTTTCCATACTTTTTGTTACAGATTGTATATAACACCGATCCTCCCTAATTATTAGCAGCGACAGGCCTTTCAATAACACATTATGACATCTCTTTCACTCTCATTATAAACGAAAGAGACAGCGCTGGTTCTAAAACTGTACCTCAACTAGCCGAATCTCAAAGTTTTACTTGCCATTTGATTAAAATTGCATATAGTATTCGTCTTCGACCCTTAGTTTATCTATACTAAAAATCATGTCGAACCGTTGTTCCAATACGTGAAAGACGACAAACGAATCAATCACTTTTTATTACGAGTAGAGATAAACCAGCCAGTTATAATTATGATTATTTCCGCTATATTTTCCGTGTTAATGTTGCGATAAAGCTCCCAGTACTTAGGTGCAGATGCACCGTGCGCACGCGCAGACTGAATAATGCGTTGGCAAAAAAGTTCGAAGTTAAGGGAATACAAAACGAACTACCCTCTTTTTTATTCTTCTTTCGCCTAGCACCCGCATTATTCATTCTACCCGTGAATATAAACATGCAACTCCGCCGAAAAATCGGGAGCTCTTACATCACAGTCATAGTGGTATATCCGGACAATCATACAACTGTAACGAACAACCGTGATATATTATAGTTTTCGAGTAGTAAAAAATCTGCCAATTCTTTCGGTACAAAACGAGAGACAGCAATATTCAAGTCCCGTTCAGCTACCATTGTATATGTATACCGAGTGCCTCTCGCCAGGCGCGGGCCGGGCCCTCAGTAGAGGGGCTATAGCAGCGCCCGGATCTCCTTGTGGACGTGGCACAGGTAGTCCACGTAGGAGGCGCTGCCGTCCACGCCGCGGTCCTCCACCAGGAAGTGGCGCAGCACCGCCTCCAGCTTGTCGTGTTGGCGCATCACGGTCAACTGCGGGGGAGAGGGTACATACAACAACTGACTTACAAGGCGCAGGCTACACAGAAATGGCGACGGGCGCGGTCATGGCGCGGGCGGCTTGCCGTTCCATTAAAGTTTCATACTCGTCGTCAGCCATAAAACGTCCACTGCTGGACGAAGGACGAACCCTTTATAGAAGGGTGTTGCCATAATCCCCACGCTCGGCAGGCGGCTTGAGGATCGCAGAATGGTTACCACCGTTAACCGAGAGAGCGCTGCTGCCCGTCCTCCGGTGGGTCTGGTTGCAGTTTAAGGACATACCCAGGTCATAAAAGTCACGTTACATACTAAAATCATTGAAATAAGCTACACATCGAATGTCCTAAATTGTGCCTTATTGCAATGTATTTAGCATGAAACCTGAATGGAGCCCGAGCCATTACTTTGTGGCCTGCGACCAATACGCGCATCGCACACAGAATGAAGAGTCGAGGCGGCGTCGGGCAGAGGCGCGCTTTCTAGCTTTGCTATGCAATCGAATTAGTCAGCGCACACCGCCAGGCGCAGCGCAGCCGGGGCGGGGCGGCGCTGCCTGGGGGGTGTCACTCCGCAGTGTAGGTATGTTCGGCCGGCGCTCCGTCCGGGAGGACAATGCAAGGCAGAAGTCAGTCGCCACCCGCACGCTAGCCTCGTCGCGCGTAACTAAGCATACGTGATAGAAAGAGAGCGGCATATCTAGGTGAATATAGCGAGCGGTATCCAGCACTGTGCGAGTTGTATTGCTACTTTATTGCCTAGTAGATAGAGTCAGTAATTTAATAACCTAATTTATTTCAATACCTTTGCCGAGTTAACGTTCTGTACAATTTTTTATTTTGTGGCGCAGGCGCCTTCGCCTCGACTCTTCTACCACGCCTTCTCAACTCTGACAGTTTGCTATGCGCCTAGTAGGCCGGATTGAAGTTTTGCGGGACGGTCGCAACAACTTAGTCCTAAGTCGGCTTCAGTTCGACCAACTAGGAGCGCACTTATTGTAAGATGCAAAGCGTCACTTTCCCGCTCGTGCTTTACACTAAAATATGGAAAGCGTGCATTCATAATAATCGGACCGATTCGAAAATCTTTCTTAGATATTCGTACAGTTTATAAAGTCAATCATAAATCACAAATAAAAATAACTTAAATGTGCATGAAAATCATTCGCATCAAAGTAAGTTTTCTATGATGATTAAAAATATATTATAAATATATTATCAAAAACGTGTACCTATTAATTAATAAATAAAGCTCAAGCGAGAGGAAATATACAAATACATACACCCAAATATCAAACCATGCAAAAAAAACTAAGGCTACCGTCACCAAATACAAACATTGTTTAAGTCCCAGGAAATTACTAATAGATGGCGCTAAAACCAGTTTCGAGTCCGGTACACAAATCTTTCACACAGCAAATTTGAAGCAATAAAATGTGTTCAAAACTAACACCTTTAAAAATCCCAATCCATCCAATGATCCACCGATGATGATATTTGTCAAAGTTTTCCAAGATAATCAAGAGATGGCGCTATACACTCACACTATTGCAAGCTCCAAAAGATTCCCTGTAGCCCTAGAGATGACCAAGCTTAACAAACTCTTGACAGTAAGCTAAAGCTGCTCTATCCAAACATTCCAAATAGTTACAGACTTCAATAATGACCAAGATTATCCCGGATGAGGTGTTGGCATGATCAAGACGTGCCGCTAAGTTATGTTCTCCAAGTGACCGAGAGATGGCGCTAAAACTAATCAAACAGGCGATCCCAGCACGCGCCACCTACAGTAGTTTTTGGACGCGTTTATGCGTCTCCATGAGGGAATCCGTATACGCGGGCGCTCCGTCGGTACCCAGGTCTTCTACCAGCATCTTCCGGGCTTCGCCCCCGGCCTTGTCCAGCGCGTGCGTCACTGTCAGCTGTGGGACAAGCCAGTGCGGGAGAGCGGAAACAGTGCGATACCAGGCGGAAACAGATTACAGTACGAAGCTTAGCTTAGATATTACGTCTGATGTTTTTAGACGAATGCATTGTAAAGGCAAAGAAAATGATATCTTAGATTCACGCGACCTGATATGAGCATGCGTAGACCTTTCGATTGTTTATAAATTTCGTTGCTTGACATATTAATAGGTAATTTTAAGGGGGGCGACCAACGCCACAATTAAGTAAAAGGTATATTTTTAAACACATAGTTTAATGATAATGAACGTAAATGTTCAGATTAAAAAATACTGCAGGTAGGGAAAAAAAACCTGTAGAATACAATTATGGAAAATAATCTAGTTTATTTAAAAAAAATGCGGTTATATTTCAAATGCTCTAAATTATCAGAGACAAAACCACATAATTTACGTGAGTAATCGTAAACTTTTTAATTTTATACTTATATTTTGAATAATTAAATTAAATTCCAACTAAATTATATAATAGCCTGAAGCTCAAAGCCATTATTATTATCAATTGTATCATGCGATTTTCGACTTTAAAAGCAAACGCAACACGCGCGGATAAAATTTGATATTTTTCCGGCATTAGGCGCCCTCAATAAATAACTAAACACGCAAAAGGCCGGAACTAGGTTAATTCATTTTCTATCTGTTGCTAGCGCTCATCACAAGCCACGTGGACGCTCATTCTATCAGAGCCATAAGAGCGTAAAGAATAGGCTAGATGACTGGTTTTTTTTAATTGTCCTATTAAAATGTGGCCCATAAATATAGCTGATTAATGAAAAGAAAATGAAAATCTGATTAAAAATAAACAACTTATCAGCATTTTAATATCATGCTAGACAGAGAGAAGAAACAGCAAATCGTGACGTCACTTCTCTGTACGCCATATAAATTCTATTCTGACAAGTAAGGCGTGACGTCATTTTTTGTTTTGTGGGAAAGGGACAGAGTTGTCTCTAACAAAAACTTTAAACGCTCATATATCAGAACATTATTAACCGATTTAAATTATTTTTTCAATAAACATACTATATTTACTTAAATTCTTCATCAAAGCTATTGGTTTCAACGATATAAACATCAGTCATCTAGCCTATTAGCAGTACAGTTCAAAAATATAATAAAAAAATATAAGGCCAGCCGCACACCAGACTACTAATTGGATTGTAGTCACAGATGTCAATTGATATGATCGGCATAATTATGTAGCTTGGCAAAAAGAGTAGAAATTAGTAGGAGCGCCACTAACGCAAATATTTCTAAATACTACCAACCCTGTCGGACGATAGCGGAAGGCGATTGGGTGGTTATCTACAGTATTGTCAGAAGAGAAAAAGTTTTGAAAAAAAGGGTAATTTTTGCCAAGCTATTTATGTATATTTGTTCGTCAAAATTTCACCGTTCGCATTATTTTTTTATTTTGAGTGAACAAATGATTCAGCGTAGTGGTGGCGTTTGGCTCCAGTGTGCAGCTTGCCTTAATCTACCGACACACATCATGCCTAGAACTACATGCTTCCACGGCAAGTAAAGAATGCATGCATAGAGACACCGAGCTTCAAACTTGGTACACCATCAACCCTAATATGCGCCTCGCGATAAAGTTTTGTCATCTCTTTGTCGTGCAAAAACGAGACAGACTTATACGAAGTCGTCGCCTTGTCCTGTTTTTTCATGACAGTAAGAATAGAGATTTTGTCGCGGCCCGCGTGACAGGCTTGAGGCATCGACACATCAAATGTATGCTTTAATTAATTCAAACGAAGAAACAGGAGATTTCGCATCATCGCCCGACCGCGTCCCACCGGGTGTGACCTAGGCCTTATTTTTGAATAAGGATTAAGAAGAGAAGCTGAAGAAGAAGAGCTTATGAAATAAGGTTCAATATCGTTTTCCGCTCGCATGTGAAACTCTTGCGTACGATTCAAAAGTAAGGCCCTGATCAATCGGTCAGATGCTTTTCCAGTTATCTGTCTGACTATTTATTGTCTATCGGTTCTTATTGTACAGTTACGTAGAGAAAGTCACCAGAAAAGTGGCCGTCTATGTTCCTAGGAACATAGACGGCCTATCCTTTTTGAATTTCTCTAATTGATCGTCCCACTTAAGAGCTCGTGCTACGCGGATAATCGATGCGGACGGCAAAATACTATTGTATACCTAGGGCGTTAACAGCGTGGCGGACGCGGAGAGCTACGGGAGCATCAGCTTCGCAGTGAACGCTCGGGGCATACTTCACAAATGTTGTGTCATGTCAGTAATTAAAGTGATTATCCACAATTTGTGCAGGGTAGAAAGAAAAAGTTTCCCGTTCAATAGTGTTCCGGCGAGCTATACATAAAGCTTGTGTAGTGTACGAGCGGTACTCACCCGCATGGCACTCCTGCGCAGCACCCGGGCCTCGTGGACCAGCTGCCTCACCGCCGCGCTCGCGGCCGTGTCCAGGACGGGCAGCTCCGTCACCTGGAACGTTCATCGTTAACAATGACAATATACAATTGTTTAATTGTGGCAATTACATTAAACACAGTAAAGAAAAAAAAAAGAAAACTGTATCATAATTTATTGGCAACACCAAAGTAACAACAGTTCTATTATTATTTACGGGATACTTACTGAGATTGTGAAATGTTGTGAAATAATCTCATTTACCCTGTTAGTCCTTTCGATACGGAGCCAAATGGTGTTGTATAAAATATATGTATAAATAAATTATATAACAATTTTGAACGGAATTTATGTAGCGCTCGTGGCGTAGCTTGTCTCGGTGATTCTAAACGATCACCGATGTTAAGCAACGGACGGTCCGGTCCGTCTTCGGATGGGGTGACCGTGAGTGGCATTTATTTCTGAGCGCTACCGTGGGTCGGATGACACGTTAAATTGTTGGTCCCGGTTGTTTGTTCTAGTTTCTATAACAACACCCGTCAGCCATGTCAGAGGCCTCCGGGCGGCACATTAACTCTGACACTAGGGCTGGCCACTCAGCCTATACGAACTTACTTACTTTACTGAATTACTGTAGACACAGAATACTCTAAAGGGTAGTCGTTTAGAGTCAGTATTGTACTGTGATCGTTGATGACATTCGTTACGAATGATGAAAGAAGTGATCCAGTGACGTCATACCTGCGTGTCGATCTGTTGCGGTGAAGGCACTCCGAACACGTCGCGCACGAAGTCAGGACTCGCTTGCGAGCCCACCCATATCAGGATATGGACACCGTTCTCTGTACACAGATAAACGTCGTAAACAAATTTGACAATAGGCTAGACGACTGGTTTTTTTTATTGAGCTATTAAAATGTGGCCCATAAATATAGCTGATTAATGAAAAGAAAATGAAAATCTGATGAATAATAAGCAACTTATAAGCATTTCAATATCATGCTAGACAGAGAGGCGGAACAGCAAATCGTGACGTCACTTCTCTGTACGCCATATACATTCTATTCTGACAAGTAAGGCGTGACGTCATTTTTTGTTTTGTGGGAAACTGACAGTTTTTATTTATTTTGTTATTTCTTGGCATCGCACGTTGTGCATTCTGCCAGTGTCAAGTTAATGCATTTGCAAGTATTTATATTAAAATCAAGTCAAATATGTCATGATATCACAGTCAGTCACACGAAATTAGTCATAGTCGAGTCCAAATCATGCCCTAGTAAAGTTGTGGCGACGTTACTATAAGCTTCTACGGAGTTTTGAAAACAACACGAAAAGACATGTTTCACCACATTATACCACTTGCCCACACTCGTGCATGTAATTCAACACTCAATGAATAAAACATCACCATTTTTAATCATTAATTCGCGAAATAACACAAGTTTAAGAAAATAATAGAATGCAACGACATGATTTTTCCGTGTTCCCGCCAAAACTCGGAACAGAGTTGTCTCTAACAAAAACTTTAAACGCTCATATATCAGAACATTATTAACCGATTTAAATTATTTTTTCAATAAACATACTATATTTACTTAAATTCTTCATCAAAGCTATTGGTTTCAACGATATAAACATCAGTCATCTACCCTATTGTACACACATTTCGGAAGGCTCCTACAAATGTATGGAGTGTACAGATAAGGAGTACTTTGTGTGGGAGACAAAGTTGAAAAAGCGTCCAGCTTTATGCACTGATTAACAGTTCCAAATCCTTCCAGAATGGCGCTAGTTTAGCTATAGGGTATGGTGTGAATGAACAAGTCGTTGTAGACGGATCGAAGTGTGCCGAGCACCTTTTTTGACACTTTAACCGTTTTATAAGTGAATTTCAAAAAAGGAGGTTCTCAATTCGGCTGTATGTTTTTTTTTTTGCATGAATGTTACGCGTTTACTCCGCCTATCAATGAATTGATTTTGATAATTATTTTTATGTTTGGTAGGTAATACATTAGAGATGGTCCCATATACATTAAATCGAAATCGGTTCGGTAGTTTGGTTTTTAAATCAAAATTACTGGAATAAATCAAAATAGCTGGAAAATATGAAGATGTCATCTAGGTAGCCGAAATTTTTTGTTGTTGCGTTTTTTTAGTTATTGGCATCGCACGTTGTGCATTCTGCCTGTGCCAAGTTTATGAATTTTCACATTTATTTGTTATCATCAAGTCAAATAAGTCATGAAATCACAGTAAGTCTCACGAAATTAGTCATAGTCGAGTCCAAGTCATACCCTAGTAAAGTTGTGGCGACTTTACTATGAGCTTCTATGGAGTTTTGAAAACAACACGAAAACACATGTTTCACCACATTATATCACTTGCCCACACTCGTGCATGTAATTCAACATTCAATGAATAAAACACCACCATTTTTAATTATTAATTCGCGAAAAAACACAATTTTAAGAAAATAATAGAATGCAACGACATGATTAAAAGTCCCGTTTAAGCATTATACACTGACCTAGTAGATAGACGCCCTGGTCGTGCATCTTGTCGATGGTGGCCCGCAGCGGCGCCGGCGCCAGCTCCGGCAGCCGGTGCAGCGGCAGCAGGCGCGGGTACGTGTACACCACGGAGGTGAGCACGTCCGCCGTCAGCGCGCGGTACATGGCGCAGCTGCGGTCGTCGCACGACATGTCCGGGCCTGGGTCATTCGTACACATTCACACTCTCACTATACTGGGGACATAGTCGGCTCGTATGAACACTGTCACTACTGTAAAGACAATATCAATGCAGTCAGTACAATATAGATACTGTCAGTACACTATGGCAACTTCCAGAGCAGTATGGACGGTGTCAGTATAGTATGGAGGGTGTCAGTACAATATAGACACTCTCAGTAACATATGAACGCTACCAGTATAGTATGGACACTGTTAGTGCAATATAGACAATGTCAGGTACTGTGAGGTAGCTTTCAGTACATAATGATCACTGTCAGCAGTTTCTAAACATTACATGCCTTCAGCTTTTAAGTAATTAAGTGTAAAATTTCGCTTATAAAAAAATATTAAAAGTTGACAAAAGGCACGGACCCGCAGTCCGTGGAGCTAATAAATAATTCTAAAAACAAAAAAAACATTACATGTGGACGCTGTCAGTACAGACAGACACTGTCAGTACAGTAAAGATACCGTCAATACAATATTGACACTTTCAGTAGAGTATGATCACTGTCAGTACAGCGTGGACGCTGTCAGTACAGTATGGACACTATCAGTACTGTATGGACACATTGTATTTATATGGACACTGTCAGTAAGGGGCTCACCTCCAGCTATCGCATCGGAGCGCAGCATACAGCTCGTGTAGAGCGGCAGTAGCTTCATGGACTCGGGCAGTACAAGCTGTCCCGCGGAGGACGGCGTGGCGCAGTGTCTCCTGTACGCCGCTAGTGACCGAGCGCAGCGAGTCGACAGCCCTTCACGCACTTGTCGCGGCGCGTGCTCTCTTAGCGCCCATACCGCTGTAAATGGTTATAGTGTTTAATTATTTACAGCAACATTACCGTGTTTTTTTTAATACATATAAAATATATATTACATTCAAGTATGACTCTTAAAAAAACGTAACATTAACGTACGTACATTTAGTGTTTCCTACTTGTTATATTTTACCTGTCGGTGAAATCGCTTTAAAAGACAAAGAAAATTGTGAACGCAATGTTTTCTGGTTTCTTTGAGGTTCGAGGTCTTTTAAGTTCTATATAGTTTTGTAGTGGTAGGAATCTACTGCAGAGTCCGCCTGGGGAAGTACCACACCTTTGCCAGTTATTCAACCGCCTAGCAGTAGTGTCCAAGTATTACTGTTCCAGTAATCCAGTTCCAGTTGAAGGGCAATGTTACCAGAGAAATTACTGGGTATGAAGAGATTTAACATCTAATATCTCAGGGTGACGCGCGGTGCAGTGCGGCGCAGGATTGTGTTCGCAAGTTCACAATGCTGGCACTGCTACAACTGTTAGTAGCAGGCGTGACGCTTACCACCAGGCGAATGTCTTGCTCGTCTCGCCACTTGAACGTATAAATTACAAAAAAATAAATAAAGGGTTATATCAAATTGCATTTAGGATGATCAACTCGATAGAAAACACACACAAACAAATGTGTTTTTCATCGTCTAATAAGAGATTTCAAAGGTCAAAAGATACAAAGGCCATAGCAATACAAAAGTATTCTTTTTAGGAATTCGGAAAAAAAATATTTTAGAATTTAAGTTTTGTGATTCGCGAGTATTGTGTCAAAAATAGAACTTCAACACGCGCTAATTTGCGTAACAACCAAAGTGTTGCTCCGCTAAAATGTGACCCTGTTTACTACAGCATAAGACCGATGGTCGACTACAGTAACAAACGTGCTTGTAACGTGGAATAGGCAGCAAGCTATACGTAGAGTGACATGAGGCATTCCGTTAAAAGCGCACGAGTCGAAAATTGGACGATACAATAGGCTAGATGACTGGTTTTTTTTATTGTCCTTTTAAAATGTGGCCCATAAATATGGCTGATTAATGAAAAAAAAAATGAAAATCTGATCAAAAATAAGCAACTTATAAGCATTTTAATATCATGCTAGACAGAGAGGCGAAACAGCAAATCGTGACGTCACGTCTCTGTACGCCATATAAATTATATTCTGACAAGTAAGGCGTGACGTCATTTTTTGTTTTGTGGGAAAGGGACAGATTTGTCTCTAACAAAAACTTTAAACGCTCATATATCAGAACATTATTATTATTATTAACCGATTTAAATTATTTTTTCAATAATCATACTATATTTACTTAAATTGTTCATCAAAGCTATTGGTTTCAACGATATAAACATCAGTCATCTACCCTATTGATGATAATGGCTTTGAGCAATTTAGGTGGGATTTTATTTAACTATTCAAAATATAAGCAAGAAATAAAAAAAAACGATTACTCAATTAAAACATTGGTCTGGCTATTTAATATGAGGACCTACCTACTACTTAGGTTAATTTTAACTGAATTCTCATTTATTGTTTTATTTTTTATGGTGGGTTATGTGCCTGCAATACAACAACCTTAGTCTGGCCTTTACAATTTGACTTGAATAATATTAAAATTGGTTCCCTCAGACCCAACTCAACACAAATGTATAGCTGTGTATAGCAACATATTACTATTATTACATTAATTAGCACTAAGTTTATAATTCACGGTTCAATTTTCAATGCAATTTCAATTTTATTTCCCAATTTGACTGTGTACATCACTTTTAATTTTAATCACAAATTATAATTTCCTCTAGTGACTATTTAATTCCGATATTTTAATGCACCTAGACATACATAGTTTTGGAATGTGATACAGATCTGCAAACACAGACAGATACAGATCACAGATCTACAGATCTCATCAGATCTTTGTATGTATATACAATTTTAATCTAAAGTTATTCGATTCAGATTCAGATATTTATTGCCATTCCGTTCAGTACATGGTGTTTATAAAAGTAGCCATAAGTTCAACGGACCCTGTCGGGCACAGCAAATTAGAAGAGAGGAGAATATTCATCGATTGATTTGAGTTTTTTTAAATATATTATATTATGTCTTATTTAATATGTTATGTTGTCTTATTATGTGTTTTTTATTACATTCTGTTTTGTATGCTTACTAAATAAATACTGACATTTTATTTTATTAATTCTTAATAAAATATGTGGTTTACGTTGATAATTTAAAGCATTAGAATTAAAACCGGTTTTTTTTGTTGTTCGAAATTTCTAAGTTTGGCTATTGGTTTTGGTTTTATTGTTTTTTTTTCCTACCTTTAGTATTTTTTAAATCTGAATATTTACGTTCATTATCATGTGTTTAAAAATATAACTTTTACTTAATTTTGGCATTGGTCGCTCTCTTAATGTGACAATGTGTTTGAGCGCTACCTTGCTTGGTGAGGAAGTTGACGCAGGTGTCGAGCTCCATGCTGCGGTACACGTCCGCGAGCTGGTGCGCCACGTTCAGCGCCAGGTTCAGGATCCGCAGCCGGCGCTGTCCGCATCTGCACACCACACAACAAATCAGAGACAGACCCTTACTGACAAATGTTTACTGTTCACACCAAAAAAGAAAAAATATAAATAAAAGAGGACAAACTACTGTAGTAAAACGCTTTTAAAAAAGAAACAACCGACTTCAATTTCGAGTACCTGGATGACATCTTCATATTTTCCAGTTATTTTGATTTCAAAAATAAACTAATTAATCGATTTCGATAAAATGTATATGGGACCACCTTTGAAGTATCACCTACCAAATAAAAGAAGAATCATCAAAATCAATTCATAATTGGCGGTGTAATCGCAAAACAAACATTAAACAAAAAAAAAAACACATAGTCGACAAATCACCCTGGTGATATCACCCAGGTGCAATGAGTCCGAGGTGAAATGAAGAGACCATAATTTCCACTTTGTTCACCTAGGTGATTTCACTCAGGTGAACAAAGTGGAATAAACCGAGCATACTCCTTTTTTTGAAGTCGGTTGATAATAGTAAAACTACTGTAAATCGTCATAAGCCAGCAGACGTCTACTTCTGGAAAAGGCCTCCCCCTAATGACGAGCAGGTTGCCATGATCCCCACGCTTTTTGGCAGACGGCTTGGGGTCTATACGTAAGTAGGTATGTATAGAACGGTGGGTTGACGAAGGCATTTCAGGGTTGGGGGGGGGGGGGGGGGGGGTTGTGGCTCCAAACCTAATGCCAAACCCAATGCCTTCGTCAACCCCCCCACCGTTTTATACATACCTACTTACGTATAGACCCCAAGCCGCCTGCCAAAAGCGTGGGGATTATGGCAACCCCTCCCTATTAAGGGGGAGGCCTTCGTCCAGTAGTGGATGTCTTATGGCTGTCAATGACTTACGTATAGATCGTTGTCGTCTTAAAGTTGTTACTTATTGTCTCTGGTCCAGAGCTCGACCCCTGTTTATGCTGTCAAAGGCGAAAAACAAGTGGGTGTTTTATATTATAATTATTCTAGGTAGTGGTGTTTACCTGTGTGTGTAGAGTAAGGCTGCCTGAATGTAGACGCCGTCCTCTGCCGTCAGTTTATCGTCGTGTTTGATTTCTATACCAATAGCTTTGTCCGCATCTGGAAGTAAAAAAAACATTAAAATTTAAAAAAAAATGATTTTTATAACAATTCAAAAAAAAAAAATTATTGTTATCTAAGAAACTAAGCTAAATAATAATATAATATTTGTGTACTGACCGACGGCGGCGAGTTCAACGTCCGTCGTGTTGGACATGAACATGTGCCCGTAGAAGTCGGTGGCGCGCACGCCGGTGGACGTGCGCACGCGCATCACGGCATCGTGCGCGGTGGCGCGCGACACCACGCGCTTCGCGTCCCACACCAGCCGCGGGCCGTCCACCTCCGACTGTCAAAGAATAATGGTGGTTAACAGACAAGGTGAAGAGTTTTGGCTGGAACACAGAAAAATCGCTGCAATGTGTTATTTTAGAAAACATGTGTTTTTCGCGAATTAATGATTAAAAATGGTGGTGCTATATTCATTTAGAGTTGAATTACATGCACGAGTGTGAGCAAGTCATATAATGTGGTGAAACGTGTCTTTTCGTGTAGTTTTCAAAACTCCGTGAGAGCGTATAGTAAAGTCGCCACCACTTTACCAGGACATGACTTGGACTATAAAATTTTTTTTGTAACAATTTTTTATTTTTTAACATTATTGACTTGATATTATAAAAACTTGGAAAAGATGCATAATATTTGACACTGGCAGAATACACAAAGTGCGATGCCAATATAGAAGAAAAAACAGACAAGGTGACAGACAAGGGGTTCTCCAGCAGGGCTAGCATGCGCCTCGCGATAAAATTGTGTCACGTCTTCATGTCATGCGAAAACGAGACAGACTTATACAGAGTCCGCCGTCTCTGTCATCCTGAATGTAGATGACTGGAACGGATAATGTGAATGCGAACGGAAACCTTTACGATTGAGTTGTGTATATCCCTGCAGATCAGGTACATAGTATATTCACGGTGAAGTACGTGTACTTCCGGAGCTGGCCGCCGGTGAGGCGCGCCAGCTGCCCGATGGTGGCGGTGTCCACGTACGCCTGGTTGCACACGAACATCTCCACGGACACACTACATAGTATACTCACGGTGAAGTACGTGTACTTCCGGAGCTGGCCGCCGGTGAGGCGCGCCAGCTGCCCGATGGTGGCGGTGTCCACGTACGCCTGGTTGCACACGAACATCTCCACGGACACACTACATAGTATACTCACGGTGAAGTACGTGTACTTCCGGAGCTGGCCGCCGGTGAGGCGCGCCAGCTGCCCGATGGTGGCGGTGTCCACGTACGCCTGGTTGCACACGAACATCTCCACGGACACACTACATAGTATACTCACGGTGAAGTACGTGTACTTCCGGAGCTGGCCGCCGGTGAGGCGCGCCAGCTGCCCGATGGTGGCGGTGTCCACGTACGCCTGGTTGCACACGAACATCTCCACGGACACACTACATAGTATACTCACGGTGAAGTACGTGTACTTCCGGAGCTGGCCGCCGGTGAGGCGCGCCAGCTGCCCGATGGTGGCGGTGTCCACGTACGCCTGGTTGCACACGAACATCTCCACGGACACACTACATAGTATACTCACGGTGAAGTACGTGTACTTCCGGAGCTGGCCGCCGGTGAGGCGCGCCAGCTGCCCGATGGTGGCGGTGTCCACGTACGCCTGGTTGCACACGAACATCTCCACGGACACACTACATAGTATACTCACGGTGAAGTACGTGTACTTCCGGAGCTGGCCGCCGGTGAGGCGCGCCAGCTGCCCGATGGTGGCGGTGTCCACGTACGCCTGGTTGCACACGAACATCTCCACGGACACACTACATAGTATACTCACGGTGAAGTACGTGTACTTCCGGAGCTGGCCGCCGGTGAGGCGCGCCAGCTGCCCGATGGTGGCGGTGTCCACGTACGCCTGGTTGCACACGAACATCTCCACGGACACACTACATAGTATACTCACGGTGAAGTACGTGTACTTCCGGAGCTGGCCGCCGGTGAGGCGCGCCAGCTGCCCGATGGTGGCGGTGTCCACGTACGCCTGGTTGCACACGAACATCTCCACGGACACGCCCGCCGCCGAGCACGCCTGCCCCACCTCGTTGTACGCCGTCGTCGCCGGGTCTGCACGTCGAGTACACTTTATACTTATCAAATCAAATCAAATATCATTTATTTCAGATTACATCAATCCATATAAGACAAAAAATAATTAATTGAAGAATGTCGTAATCAATTAAAATTTTAATTAGATTAGAATAAAAAATTAAATTGAATTAAACTGATTGAATCGACACAAACACACACAACATTACAAAACAAAAGTAGGGATCCATATTAAACAAATTCATAACTTAGATCAAATATAATATAGATCTCATAGATACACAGTCTCTATGAAAATCAAATCTTCGTTATTCGATAATAATTCTTCTGAACGATAAAAACTGAACTTGCAAAAAGATACTACCAACTGAGCTATAAGGTAGTCAGTGCAGTGCGGCGCAGGATTTTGTTTGCAAGTGTACAATAGGGTAGATGACTGGTTTTTTTTTATTGTCCTATTAAAATGTGGCCCATAAATATAGCTGATTAATGAAAAGAAAATAAAAAACTGATCAAAAATAAGCAACTTATTAGCATTTTAATATCATGCTAGACAGAGAGGAGAAACAGCAAATCGTGACGTCACTTCTCTGTACGCCATATAAATTATATTCTGACAAGTAAGGCGTGACGTCATTTTTTGAGTTGTGGGAAAGGGACAGAGTAGTCTCTAACAAAAACTTTAAACGCTCATATATCAGAACATTATTAACCGCTTTTTTTTTTTCAATAAACATACTATATTTATTTAAATTGTTCATCAAAGCTATTGGTTTCAACGATATAAACATCAGTCATCTATCCTATTCTGGCACTGCGACTGTTATGGGCAGGCGTGACGCTTACTACCAGGCGAACGTCTTTAACGTCTCGTCGCTCCATTCCATTAAAAAAATGAGTGAATACTCAAATTATTTTTATTTGCGGAGATATGGTTTACACAGATGGATTAAACAGATAACAAACTAGTCACAAAGTTGAGATCGCTTTGCTCTAGCACCACGGCATGCAACATATTTAGTAGGTATGGTTATGAATGTATAATCATTCATAATTCAATATTCCTTACCCTTACAATATGCATGTGTTTTTTTAATTATTGACTCACAAAAAAGCTGACTGGCAACAAAACAAATCATCGAAAGTAATTTATGACGTCAAAGTTAACGATTTCAAAGAAATTCTATACTACGCACGTGTTTTGCTAGAAAGGGACAGATGGCTCCCTCCCAAATACTTTGAACTCTTATATATATTTCAGAACTATACCAGCCGATTTCAATATTTTTTTCAACGTAAGCATCAGATTCAGTTAAACTCTCCGTTTATCCTATTATTTTTAATATTTGAAACTCATCATCATCAGCCGGAAGACGTCCACTGCTGGACGAAGGCCTCCCCCTTATTGAAGAGGGATTGCCATAATACCCACGCTTGGCAGGCGGCTTGGGGATCGCAGAATATGCTTACCACCGTTAAATGAGAGGACGCTGCTGCCCGTCCTTTGAAATTCATGCATATTCCATATTGTTATTTAATTTGGTGTCAAAATAATTAAGGAAATATTTTTATTTTATTTTTTAATACTTTTATGTGACGAGCAAGACGTTCGCCTGGTGGTAAGCGTAACACCTGCCACTAACAGGAGCAGTGCCAGAATTATGAACTTGCGAACACAATCCTGCGCCGCACTGCACTGCGCTCGTCACCCTGCGATATTAGATGTTAAATCTCTTCATACCCAGTAATTTATCTGGTAACATTGGCCTTCAAACCGGAACACAGTAATGCTTGCACACTACTGCTTGGCGGTTGAATAACTGGCAAAGGTATGGCACTTCCCCAGGCGGACTCTGCAGTAGTCCTACCAATTAAAAATAATGATCTACATTAACAATAACTCACTCAGTATCGTCTTCTCCTTGTCGGTGGCCAGCAGCTTCCTGTCCTCCCTGGCGGCCAGCTTGCCGGGCGCGCTGTACGTGGGCAGCGACGTGTGGAACACGAGCAGCTGGCCGGACGTGTCCGCGGCCTTCAGCGCCTCCAGCCCGGCCTGCGGGGCACCGGCACCGTGTTACCACAATAACTCACTAATAGGCTAGATGACTGGTTTTTTTTTATTGTCCTATTAAAATGTGGCCCATAAATATAGCTGATAAATGAAAATAAAATGAAAATCTGATCAAAAATAAGCAACTTATAAGCATTTTAATATCATGCTAGACAGAGAGCCAAAACAGCAAATCGTGACGTCACTTCTCTGTACGCCATATAAATTCTATTCTGACAAGTAAGGCGTGACGTCATTTTTTGTTTTGTGGGAAAGGGACAGAGTTGTAACTAACAAAAACTTTAAACGCTCATATATCAGAACATTATTAACCGATTTAAATTATTTTTTCGATAAACATACTATATTTACTTAAATTCTTTATCAAAGCTATTGGTTTCAACGATATAAACATCAGTCATCTACCCTGTTGTTCGCCTTTCCTAACTTACTACGCAATTGAACAATTAGAGATGCAAGGGAAAAGTACATAGTGACAAATGGCACGTCACTGGCCGATGGGGATCCTGCAATTTTGTCCGCTAGACGGCGCATCGCTGATGCGGCCATAAGTCAAATGTCAATCTCATACATTTTATTGCCTTTTTTTTCTACAATTTAATGGTTTGCTCTTATTAGACTCGTACCAGGAAGAATCTGCATATATTGGTTCGTACAGCAATCCTTTGCCTTGTTAATTAATGCTCTGCCGAACATTAAATTTAAACAACTATCTAACCTACAAATATATTTTCACGCCGTCAACACTTGCATAGATTCTTAAAACAAGGCACAGTACCCAGTATTTTTCTTTGGACTCGATTATCGAAAAAGCCCTCATCAAGAGCCGATAGATAAATAAGCAACGATTAACAATAAGAGAAGAATGGGAACAAATCAAAGTGCCAAACGGCACTTCACTGGCCAACTGATATTATAGCTTGGCACCGTCGTGACCCTCCTGCGGGGTGACAGGCGTTGGCGGGGACGAGGTACTGTGGACGTTAGCGGGGGCGGCCTGTGTCGCGGGGGAGGGCAACTCGCGCACCGCGCGTCAGAACCGGCAGTCGGCGCCGCGCTCTCGATGTGGTATGACGGGTTTTTTTTTTTTTTTCTTAGGTCTTGGCATCGCACGTTGTGCATTCTGCCAGTGTCAAGTTAATGAATTTTTCAAGTATTTAAAATCAAGTCAAATATGTCTTGAAATCACAGTTAGTCACAGAAAATTAGTCATAGTCGAGTCCAAGTCATGCCCTAGTAAAGTTGTGGCGACTTTACTATGAGCTTCTACGGAGTTTTGAAAACAACACGAAAAGACATGTTTCACCACATTATATCCTTGCCCACACTCGTGCGTGTAATTCAACGCTCAATGAATAAAACACCACCATTTTAAATCATTAATTTGCGAAAAAACACAAGTTTAAGAAAATAATAGAATGCAACGACATGATTTTTCCGTTTTCCCGTCAAAACTCTTAGACGGGTTGTCAACTCCATATTCAAATCTAAAGGGTTCAAACGAGGTTTTCTATCTGACACTCTCTCTAAAGATAAATAATCTTCTTAGCCAAAATTTAATTTCAGTCTGGAATACTTCGGAAAAGTTTATTTGTTGTAAATTGATGATTTGTCTTAATGAAAGTGAAAGTGACTTAATGAAACTTACAAAGACAGAAAATATGAAACCGAGCAAGAATATGAACGTACACATAGAAATGTGATTTATTCTTATCTTTATTTGAGTTTAAATCCAGTAAATACCTTTAGTAAATATGGAATATACTGAAAAAATTGCATGAAATGAAATTGCATCATTGTTTGTCCATTGTGCGACAAACAGGTTCAACAATACTGAAGGGTATGTATGTACTCATCATTATAAACAACTTTTACTATGGGGCAAAACTTGAAACCGCGAATAAAAAACAGATGTTCCATACAAAAAGTTCATTGATCTTGGACATAATGTATGGAACAGCTGTTTTTTCGCGATTTCAGGGTTGGCCCCATAGTAAAAGTTATCCGTAATGACGAGTAAATGTATATATACCCTTCAGTATTGTTGAACCTTTTTGTTACACGTTGTTTAACATTCTGAAATAAAATTTATAGTTCTTGAATACATTCGCCCAAATGTTGTATTACATACGTTCGTTGTCACCGTTATGGTACGTCACGGACAGTTACGATTTATCTCGAGATTTATAACCTCAGCACTTTCTCCACGTGTGTAGCCGTGCGTTAGCATGACTCTGCATGACGTCACATTTACTGTCATCTATCCTATGACGACGTGCTACCTCGCTCCCCCCAACGTCTGTCGCCCCGCAGGCGGGTCACGCACGAAGTTGCCAAGCGCGACACACAAGCCACAGCGTGACTCGTCGGAGTGAGTCCTCGTCTCCCCGAAGACCTTTTACACTGTTATTGAACAATCGATGTCAGCAATGGTTATGATTAAATGATATGATTTATAGTTTTAGATGGAAATGACGATGAATATCAAAAAATATTTATGCATAAGGCGTGCGAAGAAACTACGAGCATAGCTCGGCTCTAGTAAGTCACTAAGCCAGTGGACAGCTCCTGGTTGATAAGGAATGCTGACAGACCTGCACGGCGGGCAGCAGGATGGTCTCGGTCTCCTTGTTCCCCCGGCAGAGCGCCGGCAGCTGCTGCAGCAGCGCGGCCAGCACGGGCCCGCTGTCCTCCGGCAGCGCCAGGAACCCCTCCAGCAGCGGCACGAACATGTCGGACACGTCGCCCACCGACAGCATCTGCGGCTGCGCCAGCGTGCCCTGACATGGTCGACACGTTTATACGTTACTTCAATATACATTACAGGCTTACAGATTTGGACATATTTGCTGTTAAAGTTAAATTATTCGAAAATAATACTTACACAAGACAAGACAATGGGGATGCATAACAAATTTAAACAATAGGTACAAAATAGTTTTTCGCCCCAAATCGGTTCCAACTCAGCAAAATGCTGGTTGCAAACAGCCAGAGCTGGCCTTCCGTTGGAACCGTTGGGGTCGTCAAACACTTTAAACTAATATAAAATCCACCAATTAATCTAATAATGATTCAAATATAATTTCTTTTATATAAATTTTCTGTAAAAAAATTAATTTCGGGTCAAAACCACATTCAAATGAAGAAGATTTTTCTCGATCTATAAATGTTTTTTTGGTAAAATAATAGATAAAATTATATAAGGGTACGATTAAACAAGCAAATGCAAACTAGATCTAATTGTAGTATTGTATGTCACAAATTTCTTGCATTCGATATTCTCCATACAAACGTATTCCACTCCTAATGTATAGCGTTTGGTACCACTTGGGTACTTTTTCTTTGCGTTTTAATAACTTCATTTTTACCAAAACATACGAAAAATACGAAGATCATAAAATTTTTGCCAAAAATAATAAGAAAATGTATTCCTTTAACTTTCTTCATCCAGCATCCTTTACAGACCTACCCTTTAAGGAAGATTGAGTCATTTCACCATGCAGATCCAAGCCGCAAAGTTATCCTGCTGACTGCACCACCCTTTTTAGATAATTTTAGATACGCTGTATTGGGGTAAAGCCTCACCTTGATATTGTAGAAGTGAACGGTGGAACTGTATGTGATGAAACCAACGCGCGTCCAGCTCTTGCCGGTCTGCTCGTCCTTGGGCAACGCCTGGGGATTACAACGAAATATCGTGTAAAATTACGGCAAGGCACAGCACGGCCGTACCGTGACCGAATAGGCTCAGCTGCCGACGCTACGCGACTGTGAATTTTATCGCCCTGCAAAACGGTTTGCGGTCGCGCAGCGTTGGCAGGTCAGCCTATTCGGTCCCGCAATAAGCGTTCATGGTACGGCCCCTGATTTCGTCTTTCTTAAAGAAATTCGTCATCAAAAGTCAGAAAACGTCCACTGCTTTAATAGGGGGGGGGGGGGGGGGTAAACATAACCCCACACACAAATCCAATGCAATCCAATGCCAATCGGCAGGCGGCTTTGTGATCGCAGAATGCTCACCACCGTTAACGGAGAGGACGCTGCTGACCGTCCTCCGGTGGTTCTGGATGCAGTTTTAGGACATACCCAGGTCCCACATACAGATCATGTAGGTACATTTATTTGCATTAAAGCGAGTCACCGAGGCGAAGCGAAGAAAAACCGGTTTGCTAGATCAAAAGTTTTAGGTATTTACTATTAAATAACGGTTTACATTATGCAACACACTTAAAGATATTGTCTAAAGAATGCGCTAATTTGTTACACGATAAGATGTACTTTACTAGATCATATAAAATCATGAAAACAGGGTAAAATAAAAGTCTGAAACGAATTAAAGAATGCGCTAATTTGTTACACGATAAGATGTACTTTACTAGATCATATAAAATCATGAAAACAGGGTAAAATAAAAGTCTGAAACGAATAAAATTTCTAACTTTGCATATAATTTTTCAACCGACTTCAAAAAAGGAAGGTTCTCAATTCGAATGTATGTTTTTTTGTATGTATGTTACGCGATTAATCCGCCAATCATGAACTGATTTTGATGATTCTTTTTTTGTTTGGTAGGTAATACTTCAGAGTTAGGCCCATATAAAAGTTATCGAAATCGGTTCAATAGTTTGGTTTTTAAATCTATATTAGCGATATTACTAGAAAATATGAAGATGTCATCCAGGTATTCGAAGGTGAAGTCGGTTGTTTTTTTTTAAAAGCGTATTATATATGTATATATTTAAGTCCTAGATAGAACCTGCAAAATTTTAGTTTTCAACGGCGGTTCACAACATGCCGCGCTCGCCTCTAAATGCCTCGCCTTAAACATGAGTCGAAACATGCGTTGGCGACAGTAATTATACTTGCATTTCAAATGCAACAAATCAGAAATCCGTTTTGTCCTAGTCCATAAACATCAATCATAATAACGTTTATACAGTCAAGAGATGAGACGAGCAAGACTTTCACCTGATGGTAAGCGTAACGCCTGCCACTAACAGCAGCAATGCTAGAATTGTGAACATGCGAACACAATCCTGCGCCACACTGCACTGCGCTCGTCACCCTGAGATATTAAACCGGAACACAGTAATGCTTGCACACTACTGCTTGGCGGTTGAATAACTGGCAAAGGTGTGGTACTTCCCCAGGCGGACTCAGCAGTAGAGTCCTACCTCTACAAAATGTATCTGACTAAGCTTGGTTAACATACCGCTATGATGTCCATGACGTTCTCGCAGATGGTGTCCAACAGGCCGCTCTTGATGGAGTTGTAGGACACGTCGATCACGAACACTATCGCCGGAGGGTTCGGCAGCGTGTTGTTCTACAATAAATAAACACTCTCAATAATGAGGATCCACACGCAATAGCCCAGCGCAGAGGGCGCAGGACTTAACTTAGGGCGAACGCTGGCTTATCGAGTCTGCTCGATAAGCCAGCATTTGAGTCGTGATTTGAAACTACCCGTAGTAGGCTTAACTTAACTTAGGGCGAACGCTGGCTTATCGAGTCTGCTCGTTAAGCCAGCGTTTGAGTCTTGAATTGAAACTATCCGTAGTAGTAGGCACTGCGGTAATGTGCTCCGGCAACTTATTGTACACTGTCAGACCCATAACATGCGTCGACTTGGACGACCTCTCCAGTGCGCGAGGCACTGAGGCCCTTGTAGCGGACATGATGATGACATTATGACCTGATGACATATGTAGTATGTAAAGGGATATGACATGTGGACGTGTGTAAATGTAAATTAACTCTTCATCTCGTAAAAGAAGTGTATTCGTATCCTTGCAAACATTAAAACTCCAGATATCACCAAAAAATAATTCCACAAACTGTATTTTATTAAATTAAAGATTTTTAATGTGGTCCTCGTGCAATGGCTATTAAATTATTTAATAAAATTACCTGACGACTTAAAACGAACATAGTTTTGCAAATTAATTAAAACCCTTGCTTATAAAAAAATGCTATTATTCCATACAAGACTTTCTTAACGACAAAACTTTATAAAGAAATCATGCAAAAAACAGATCGGACCGCTCCACACTAAATTGCCATACCATACACAAGCAGCATAATGTGCAATAAATAATTTTGACTTTGGACCTATTAATTGACGTTTCCATGTTAATTAAATTAAATAAATAAATTGGATACGGGCCTGGGATCAATCAAACTTCAAAAACATCCTTCTATTTCTCTTTAAAAAGAAATATAATATTATAATATAATATTATTATAATAATATTTTTATTTTGTTTCAGGAAAATATTACATTGAAACAGCTTAAAATGATTATTTGTTTTCAGAATTTATTAATAAATTGCTTTCAGGTTTAATTGACATTTTGTTTCAGGTTTAATTAATTTTTTGTTTCAGGTTAGGTTCAATTTCAATTAAGGTTGATAGTTACAGTAGGTTTTAGTGTGTCCCTTCATCCTATAAGTACTCGAAACGATATTACAGCGGAAAAACACCAGAAATTAAAACAAATTTTGGTTTAAAAATAAACTTAAGGATTCGAGAAGACGTCCACTTCTAGACGTAGGCCTCTCCCTTAATAGGGAGGGGTTGCCATAATAATCTCAGAAAGCTCATCATCGTTAACCGAGAGGACGCTGCTGCCCGTCTTTCGGTAGTTCTGGGGCCTTATTTTTGAATCGTGCGCAAAGTTGCGCATGCGAAAGGAGCCGACTTTCAAACGATATTGAACCTTATTATATAACAGTACACAGTACACAGTACACAGTAACAGTATTATAACAGTATCTTTCGAAGGTCAGCTCCTTTCGCATGCGCTACGCTTGCGTACGATTCAAAAATAAGGCCGTGGATGAAGTTTTAGGACATACCCAGGTCACATGACAATTGTTCCTATTGAAAACTTGAATTGTTGTGTCCTCACCCTGCAGTACTCCTTGGTGGCGAGTATCTCGTACGCTCCGAGCGCCATCTCCGCGGGCACGCGCCCGTACTGCTGCATCGAGTTAATGTACTGCGTGTACTCCATCGGCACTGCAACAGTGTACTGCATGATGTACTATACATTATGATACAAGTGTGCTATGTTGCTCAATACACTGTAACCGGCGGTATAATGACTAATTACCAATAGCACACGCGTTCCATACGACTGTTTTCATCAAACTCGCGGAAAAAAAACAATTGGTTTTTGATAATAATAAACCACACAGCAATAACGTCAACAATAATATTTGCGGAAAATGGCGCGCCAGCCAGCGATGCGCGCGCAGGTGACATTTTCTTCAGCCGCTTAAACACCCTTTGTTGGTATTACAAAAATAATACTGTAAGCATTACCCGGCTATATTATGAATGCTTCGTATCATCATCATCAGCCCGGAGACGTCTACTGCTGAACGAAGGCATCCCCCTTAGGCCGCCACACTGTACGACAGCCTGCCATGTGCACCCACCGGTTGACCTTGACTTGTACAACCGCTTACTTGACCTATATTTATATATATAGTGTGAGGCCGCGCCTGCGCTGCGGACGGATCGCAGTCGCCACGAGAGAAGCTTTCAAACCCATCGGTTGTCAGTTCTTCGAGCGATGTGTCCTGCCCACAGCCACTTGCAACTTGCAAACCTTGCGAGCTATGTCGGTGACTTTGGTTCTTTGGCGAATATCCTCGTTCCGGATTTTATCGTGCAAAGTAACTCCGAGCATAGCTCTCTCCATTGCCCGTTGCGTGACTCTGAGTTTCTATAATAGGCCATCAGTTAAAGACCACGTTTCAGTTCCATATGTCTCACTTGCAGTGAGGTACAAACTTAACTTAACTTAACCGTGTTATACCTATTATAACAGTTTAGCTAGTACGTGGTGTGCCGGAGTACTGACCTTCAGTGGTGGCCTTGCAGAAGGCGCACTGGAAGTGGCGGCCCGCGTCCACGAACTTCATGCTGGGGCAGATGTAGGCCTTGCAGCGCGCGCACCGCACCGGGCCCATGCTGGCCGAGCCCGTCAGCGCAGCGAAGTCCAGCAGCAGCGGCGGCGGCTCCGCGCCCACCGGCTCCGCCATCGGCGACAGCTATTACATCAACATAGTCGTCATCAGCCATAAAACACCCATGGCGAAGGCCTACCCCTTAAAAGGGTTGTTGCCATAATCCCCACGCGCAGGCGGCTTGGGGATCGCAGATACTCACCACCGTTAACCAAGAGGACGCTGCTTCCCATCCTCCGGTGGTTCTGGCTGCAGTTTTAGGACATACCCAAGTCCCATCATCATCAGCCACAGATAAATAATAACGTATAATGTCCCATTGCTGTTTTGTTTTTTAGCGATGTTGAAGGTCACACAGATGCGGGAGAGTAGCGCGGGATGAGAAGGATGTTGTTTCAAAGGAGCTAATATGCAATATGACATAGAAAGCGGGCGCGACACTCGCTTTCTGTGTGTCTTGACCTTAAAAAAACATGAAACTTGTAGTTTATAATAGTAATAATACGCTTTTTTTATACAACCGACAGAAGCTAATCCCCGATCATCAGTTCAGCTTCCGGAAACGGCACTCCACAGTGGAACAGGTACACCGAGTAGTGCATAAAATTAGAGACACCCTAGAGAAAAGAGAGTACTGTGCTGCTGTGTTCCTCGATGTCCAACAGGCCTTTGACAGAGTCTGGCATAAAGGGCTACTCTACAAGTTCAAAACCTCTCTTCGTCGTAGAATAATCCATTCTTCATCATTTTGAAATCATACTTATAATGGACGAAATTCCAAGTTTGCTATGAAGATGAAGTATCTGCATTGTATGATATTGCAGCATCAGTTCCCCAAGGCTCCCTAGGCCTGAAACTATATTCATTTTTCACTGCTGACCTACCCTGCAGT